>OV651815.1:52209695-52362681 GCA_927349885.1 Psylliodes chrysocephalus | reverse complement strand
GAAGTCTCTCAGGGTCCTACGAGGAACCAAAAATTCCTTAATTGCTGAATTCACAGACACGCCATTTCCAACAGCTGCTAGGGCACGCTGCATATTTCCTTCCGACCATTTCCTTTTAAAACCTCGGTTTATTCATGACGATTCTGTAAAATAATGAACGATTCTTTAGTATAAATTCATGAAAACATGAAAAATATTCATGCCATTGGCGATATTGCTACGCGTTTATTTTGGTGAAATTGCTACGCGGTTATTTTGCCGATATTACGCACATTTATACTGTTTCTTGCTTACTTCGATAAAAAAAACATACGATTTTTAAATGTCTACCATTAGTTGATAGCTCATTCTTTACTAAAAACTACTGCTGATAAAAAAGCACTTACCTGCACAATCTTTGTGGTGCTAAACGAAAACGTAAGATTATAATTCACCACAAATTGAAATGTAGACTTTTATCATTGGGAAAGTACATCAAGCGCCACTTGTCTTTCAGAAACCAAACCTTCCAGGATATGAACCTTTGATGTTATTGCCAGCTTGTCGATGTTGTATTCACCTACCTTAGTTTATAAAGATATATAAAACGTAAGTTTACGATCTAGTAAAACTCATACGTCTCACAAAGTTAACCTTTTAAACAGTTTATTTCAATATTCGTAACTTACATTAACGCATTTTTTAAAGACTTGTGATTATTTTGGGAAAATACTATCTACTGCCATAAGATAATTGAAAATGTCCATTAAAACCAATCGAGAGGCCAATTTTTAAAGAGTATTACTGATAAAATCCAAATCTCTACCCTCCAAGGAAAATTGGAAGTTTATTATATCAACGAAAATGAAATCAAAAGCTATTGATAAATTCGTGATATTTTTGTCGGTAAAACTATATTGATAAACCTATATATAAAGAGTGAATCACAAAAAATGTTTCTAAAGTAGGCCATGAACGAGAAATACAGACATATAAGTCAAGTCTGTAGTAACTGAATTCCAAATTATTCTGGAATGCATTATCATAGTTTCAAAATTTTTGCGATTAAATTGCACGTTATAAAAAATACCTAAATACGTGTTGTCCGTCCTTCTGTCCGTCTGTCTGTCTATTAAGAAATTTTCTCTATCAAATATTTTTAAAAAAATTTCAATTTTCATTCGGGAAAGTAGTTTTCTATCAATTTTCTGGCTATACCAATTTTTTTTTCGATAGCACATTTAACCGTTTTGGGAATTTTCCTTTCGTGTTGGAAAATAAAAACTGTTTTCTTGTTCTCAAAATTTTCTGCCTATTCCAACGAATTTCTCAAAAATGCAAAAAAAATCGAATATACTACCCGGCGTTTCTTACAATCTGGCAAAAAAAGTTTCTCGGCAACACCCTAAACACAATTAATTATTAGGAAAATGAAGGGAACATTTGGGTAGGACACTTTTCCGGAGAGGAGATCTAGCAAAAAACTGCAAACAGCAAAACGATACTAATTTGTAACTTTTTTGAAAGCGCTTTACGTGTTTCAAATACGAACAGCACAGCAAGTAAAGAATACTAAAACAATTGTGCTTTACACTTTTGTCGTTTCATACATTAACTAACGAATCAAGCAGAATAAAGACGAGATTCTTAATTATTTTTGGTCATGATAGGCTTAAAGGGAGTAACTCGGTCGGCGAACGATGATTGGACGCATTGTTATACCTCTACTAGCAGAGGGCTAGCATGTATTGCTTACTATCTGTCTAATCTGTTAAAATAGTTACAGTATTATGTTTTTTCTTTGTTCTAGCAGTTATATATTTATAGTTATATACATTTGTTAACTATTGAATCCGTTTACTATGCAACAGTGTTCCAGGCTGAACTAATAGCCATACAACACTGTGCAAGAGAAATAATAAATCAGCAAGTATCAGGCAAAACTAATGCCATATACTCTGATAGCCAAGCAGCTCTAAAGGCACGTCTCTCACCAGAAATCAAATCACGACTGTTGAAAGACTGTCTAGAAGACCTGGCAGAGCTAAATAGTCAAAATAAGGTGACCTTAGCCTGGGTTCCAGGTCATAAAGGATATCAAGGCAACAAAAAGGCCGACGAATTAGCCCGAGAAGGCTCAGATAAGGCCATGACAGGCCCGGAACCCTTCTGTGGAAATGCTAAGGCATTGTGCAAGACATCCATTACACAATGGATGCAAAAAAGTCTTAGGAATAGTGGAACAACTATCCAAGACTGAGACAGGCCAAACAGTTCATTAAGGAACCATCGGCCAAGTTCACGAAAGACCTACTGGATCAAAAGCGTCAAATCGTTAGGATAACAGTAGGCCTTCTTACTGGACACTGTTGCCTCAAAAGGCACATGAGTGTCATAAATCCAGCAGAAGAAGCAACTTTGTGCAGGTTCTTTAAAGAAGAAGAGGAAACATCATTCCACGTCCTGTGCCAATGTAAAGGCCTGGCTGGAATAAGGTTTCTAACATTGGGCGAAGAAAAGCCAAATGCATGCAACTACATGCTTGAGCCACTGTCAAAGCTACTAAGTCTAATAAAAAAAGACCAGGCTAGACGACATACTCTAGAACAAGCTGAGTTCCACAATAGATCTGAAAAGGTCGCGGTGGACAAGGACAAGTAACGTCCAGCTCCTAATCTAATCTAATCTAACTATTGAAAAAAAAAGTCATTATTTTATATATTGAATGTCAGTAACCTTTTAAATAAATAAGTTGATTTAGGTTTATTATTATTAAGTATTCATCTTTTTGAATTTACTTCAACAAATTATCCACTAAAGTCGATGAAAAAGGAACTAACAAAAATAAAAATTGGACTTTTAGAAGGTAAATCGAGTTGGGCCACATGGAAACTTAAGTTGTTCACACTTTTTAGAGGTATTATTGGAGCTTAATTGTAGAAGGAACTATGACAGAACAGAAAACTTTAGAAGATAAAGCAATAGTCTGAAGTACAATAAAGAGTTTACTAAATATATAAAAATAGAAAGCAGTGCAAGCTCATCCTAACTACCAAGATGCCTAAAGGCTCATTCAAGAAAATAGTTCAATTTTCCATAGGAAGACATATTCGGCCATAAATGCATGACGGTGCAACTAAAGAAAAATTATATGATTTATTCCTACAATTCTTTAGTTATCAAAAAAAGAAAAACAGTGACGATGTAGCTACACATACGTATACATTTAAAAATCTTGGGAATGATCCAAAACTAGAAATTTAAAAGGAAGATGCAATTTATCTACCAAAGCTTTAAAATTTTGGGAATATTATCGTAAAATTACTTTTATTTTCGATCTAGGTGAATGTTAATGATCAAAAATAATAGCACCGTAGATGCTTCAATCAACCAATTGTGTGCCAATGAAAAGGCTTTAAAAGAACAAAACTAGCTTAAGCAAGGAAGTCAAGAAGGTCTGCTAGCAAATACGTAATATATTAGGAAAAATAGGAATAAAAATTGGCTGTGCAAATTTGTCAAGAGCGGGTCCATAGACAAGCTGAAAGTTAACAGTAAACTAAAATCTCCAGAATTAAACTTGATGTCAAGTTAGTCGCAATTGCATTTATTTTACGAATTGTAGAATAAAAGACATGTAAAACTGATCATGGATTAAAATTTTGGGACAAATTTACATCTTTTGGGATAAATTTACATCTATAGAGTGAAATATGTGGGATTTGCGTCTATGGAAAGATTCACAGAAATAAATTTGAAACAGGGGAACATATGACCCAATGTGGAGAACGTATACAACATACTGATGTATGCGGCACTTTTCGTTCCTCAATGTCATGCTATCGATACTATATATTGTTCAAAGTAAATTATTTTTTGTGAAACACAAATCAGAAAATGCTTCTAAAATGGAAGAAATAAGAGCCTTAGGCCATACAGTTTGCGAACTATTATTAAACAATAGAGGAGACTTTGATAACCAAATAGTCCAAGATATCGCTGCCAAGGAAGGAGTTAAACAACGTTCTACTATGCCTTGTACTCCAGAACAGAATAGTTTTGCACAGAGAGAGAAAATAACGCTTGTAAAAACAGGTAAAATTACTTTGAAAAAACTTTCTAAACTTGACAATCGATTAGTGATGAAAATATAGAAAATCAATAACCATTAAGATGTTATAATTAAATAAGGTTTCAGATAAGGCAGCGACAAATTCTAATTAACAGAGACTTACTTATTCAAATTTAAATGATTTATTATAGACTTACCTGTTGAATCAGAGGTAACATTTAAGGAGTGACTGTAGAGGACTTCTTAAAGGAGATTCGTATGATACGCTTCGGATATCATTAACTGTTAAATCTTCATAGGTAAAGTTAAATCTCGTAAACTTCTTTAGATGGCTTGAACTAAACCTCTTGATATACTTGAAACAAACTTCTGTAGCTGGACCTAAACTTCTAAGTTTCTGTACTTTTGAACGTGCAGCTAGAACGTTCTTCCAAACTTATAAACAAAATCTTTCGATATAACTTCTACAAAACCATCTAGATACAGCCAGGCTACAAGGAAAAAGGTAAACATATCAAAAAAGGAACCAGGAAGTTATATAGGAAACAGATAAGATGCTTTTTACTATTAAATGAGCAATTTAAATTATTAAATGAATAGCTTCACAGAGACCAATATTAATAGGAAAAGAAAAAGTCTTATTTGATATATTTAAATATAGTAAAGCATATCATCTCTTTCCTAACAAAATAATAGATAAAATTATATAAAACGTGAGTCTTGTGTTTTCATGTTGAGGTTATGTTTCAAATTTGACATTTTAATAAAGAAATTCTTGTACTAAATATATATTTTCAACAAAATATCGGTAGGAAACTTACCTTTTTAAAATCAGACGGTCATTAAAAATATTAAAGACAATTAGTACATCGGATTTCCAAGATAAAAGATAATTTTCAAATCAACCTATTCGTTGACAGAGACGAATCGAAATGACAATCTAAGTTTTGACACAAGGCATAAACGACAAATGACGTTAGGGTAGAGATGTTTGCGTCAAAATAACGAAAACAGTTCCAACCGTTACAATGTCCGGGTCTAAATAACGAAAACGGTTTCAACCGTTATAATGGACAGGAGAGAAATTTAGTTTGAAGCATTTACGGATTATAGGAAGTACATTTGATGTCCTTACTCCCAAGTAACAATGAAAGAAAATGGACAAAAGGCTTTAAAAGGTGTCCTCGTTAGATTTGATAATGATGGGTATCAAATTTGGATTAAAAAAAAAATAACAAACTTATATCTCGTGATGTAGGTACCATTTCAAGAAGAACCTTTATCAAACAGACAATATTTTTAGTTAGAGAAAATAATACATATTAAAGCGCATACAGATTATATCTTAATAACAATTCGTTAGTATAAGTATTGGAAGAAGACGTAATTGAAAAAAAAGTAATGGAAAATTAAGCAATTAATGAAGATGATAAACCAAATTTGCGGGTCAGATCTAAAATTAAAATATCGCAACGATTTGATGACTTTGTAATGTCTGCATTACATATCCTCTACGATTGCCTGACGCTTTCATTTATTAGCGGCGATAATTTTTTAATACCGGCCGATATAAGAGAAATACCTCTTGGCGACGTTGTCATCTACATTAAAGCTGTAGGTTGGATCACGAGCTAGGAGGTGCCTAACTATTTAGGAGGATGCAAAATGGGCCTACTGAGGCCTAAGTGATGTGTGTTAACCCACCCTCCACGCGTTACAGATACAGAATGTCTGCAATAGCTAGTATGATATTTAAATATTTAAACCATCTTCTTATCTAGAAGCTATTAACTGTTTAGACAAAAGAATGAAAGAAAACCATAGAAAAGGAAAATAGGTATTTGAATAAAATGAAACTTGGACACTAGACGAATTTCCTGTTTTGTTATTTGTTAAGTACAAAGCTCATCTAGTAAATGATTTGTCCAAAAGAAAGAATAAGACTACAATCAAACATATAACTAGAAATATGAATCTTTTACCTAGTATTGCAGCAAAGAAAAAGTCAATTTGGTGTGTTAACCACCTTTTTTTTATGGCGCACTTAAGGAGCCTATATTTATGTGTTAGTATGAAAAATAAGGCGATGGATATAACAAATTTTGTAGGTTGCGAACAAGTTTATATGGACTAAAACAAACGTCTCGTTGCTAGAACCAATGAGTCGTAGACTTTTTAGAACGCAACAGATTTGTAAGATATAAATCAGATTCCTGCCTTTTATTGAAATACGTGATTTAATGAAGCTGTTACTTGCACGTTAAATTGACGATGTTCTTATTGCTACGACTTACCTTGTAGTCTTCCGATTTTAATAAAAAGTTTAAAATAACATTGAACCTTGCTACTTATATGAAAATTGAGATCAAGAAAAATAAAAAGATAGCTTAAACAAAATCCACTAGAAGGCATACACATAGAACATTTTGGAAATATTTAATATGGACAATTATTGTTTACCAGTTTCAACACATCATCAAATCTTGTTCTCAGACAGGGAAAGTTAAAGAAAAAAATTAGCCTTCTTCGGAGTTTTCCTATAGACAGGCTGAAGATTTACCCACGTTCTTAATGGTAGCCACAAGAATATGCACTAGGTAATGTCTCTTTAACGCTAGAACAGCCTTTAAAAGAAGATGTAATAAAGGTGGAACGTATATTTCGTTACGGACGAGGAAAAAGAGACTATGGAATCACATACAAATCAAATTACCAACAAGGTGTTCTAGAAAGTTACAGTGATGCTGACAATGGAGGCGATATATCTACTGGACGATTAACATCAGGTGTTGTTTGCCTTTATTCAGCAGGTGCAGTGACCTGGTTAAGTAAAAACAAACTGCAGTAGCTATATTGATTTTAGAACCTGAAGTCATAGCTTCATTAAGATTTATATTTATTGAGTATTTGTTTTTTTTGGACAGTATAGGAAAGTTGACGTACTGTAGAAAATACATCATTTTTAATATTTAATTTAGAAAGACAATAATCACTTGTGAGTTAATTCGTTAGCTGTAGGTATTTTCGAACATTTTCTAGATTATATACTAATATAAGTCGTTAAATCTTGTAAGAAATTAACAAACTTATTAAAAAGAACAGTTTACTGAGCATGAAAAACTGAGTGTGGAAAATCAAAGAGCAGGATCAAACATTAAAAAAGGCAAACGGTGACTTAAAAACAATAATTCAGTAGATTATGTTAAACACGCAAAAAACTTATTCTTTTTTTGTTGTTTTCGTAATTAAATCTCCACTATGAATAAAATAAGTGCCGAGTTACATAGGAATATTGATTAACCCTAAAATATTGCATGGAGTGTTAAGACGTACATTACTTCCTATGCATTTTCGTGGTAATGCCCTATTGGAAAAATAGGAAATCGTTGTTTGCCGTAGAAAATATTTGAAGTAAATATAATAACCCTCTGCAAATTTTTCCAATAATTTATAAACATATGTGAAATTACTACCGAAAAGACAAAAAAAAAAATTATAACAGGTTATGTTAAAAATGAGTGGCATGATCTCACCTGACAAGGTTTTCTTTTTAATATTTCGTATTTTATCACAGGAAGATGAATAAGATCGTAATATATTGAAGCTAACACTACCGTTACGCTATGGGCCATTAATTATGAAAAATCCTGTGCTTATTTTGATAATCGTATATGGTTTTTGTAACAAATTAAAATGCATTGGTCATGTAAAACATTAAAATTGTGTGCCACTGGAAATATTTTCTTCTGTCCTTCAAAAAATCTTTACGAATTTTGGAGATTTTTATACTGTCTACAATGAACCTATTCAACTATAGAATAATTGATTCATTCATAAGTAAGTTCTTGTTTACTTGCTGGTATTTGGCTCGTTTATGTTAGGCTGCCGGATTAAAAAGAGCGATACACCTACTAAATTAAGTAAGAATAATTATGTGGTTTATGTTTTATGACGGAGTTACTTCGTACAATTACGATGCCTGCTTTTCACTGTAGCCACATTCCAAAATAAATGGACAAAATCACTTTCAGCTGCGTCTAATCAGAAAAAAACATTAAAGCGGGAATAGTGGCAATAATAATAAAAAAATATACTTGCTTGATGTAATTCTAACAACATTTTATGCGATATAAAGCCTTATGTTGGATAAACTATTAATTATGACCTCAAACAACCATTGTATGTATACTCTTCTATAATAATTTGACAACTTCGTGCATAACAACGCACGATAGACAAATAACAATACTCTACATTTTGTTATTCATAAACTGAAAACGAATTAAACTATCCAATATGCGTATATTTTTCTAGAGTAAAATTTTGTTAATAAAGGGTTTTGCTTGCTAAACCTGGATTTATTTCTAAATTGTTTTAAGATAATTTTTCAACAGCTTGGTGTTATATTCAACATTTATTATTTGTCCCTTTGGACAGATAATCGATCATTAGGATCCTTTCGCATTCCAGAAAACTGAAGCCATTATCTTAGTAGCCCAGTTTGTGATGAGAAATTTCTTCGGAGTAAAACAACATGTTCTATCCATTATTTGAATTCAAATTTTGTTTTTGGAGTAAAAATAATTAATTAAGTCACAAATTATACATTTTCTAAATAAAATAATATTTTACAATATCTTAAAATATCGTACAAGGTATTATTGGTAAATCGGTCATTTTTACTAACTTTGCCAAATTATAATTTCGCTTCTATTATTTTTTATGTAAAGCCTTATAGGAACTCAAGATAATAAGAAAACACTAGCATCTGAACAGTTTGTAGATTAAAATTTTTGTTTGTATTCTGATTGTCCTGACGAACCATCACATCCCCACTTATATACCAAAAATAATTATATTTCCACTCTTTTAATATCTAACCTACGTAGAACTTCTTGTTAAAGAATCAGCAACCTTTTACTGGTGTAATCCAACAGTGACTACAATGAGGGTAGCATTTTTTTTTGCTTGGAGGACTTTTTTATACCGAGAGATATATATCACAGCTTTTTTTCTAGTTCGTTGTTTAATTAAATTATACTGATTTTTGCTTAATTTAGCTTTAATAATAAGAGATACAGCTTCAACGCTACTTAATTTGAATGCAGCATTTTTGGTTTCGTCTAGTGCATTGCGATATTCCTTTATCTTTATATTAATATTCGTGATATCTCTAATTATTTTGTAAGCATCTGTATTTCTCTCCGCTCTAAACTTCATTTGGGTAGCATAATAATATGCCAGTTCTTGCACGCTTCTACCACACTGCAAATCCGAAGTTTTTAGCCTTTTTGATCTTTCACTACAGCTATTAAAATCGAATTTTGGTCACCGAGTAGAACGTATTAATGTCCGGTTTTCTTTAAATGTTATGCTTTGGTTGAGCCAATTTGAATATATTTTAAGAAATAACACTTTGTTTTGACTAACTTCAAGCCATCTAGATTTTAGACGAGAAACATACCGAGACGAGTTTTTCTTTTCATCATCAGGAAAGATATCACGACCTGTTTGCTCTAAGATGCTTAACTGGAGCCTTTTCAGTTTTGTGTTCAAATTGTTTTCGGGGAAGCTTTGAAATATTTGAAACAATTCGCCGTAGGTCAAACGAATACAGTTATCTTCCAAATCTAAAAACAAACACATTTCTAAATTTACTGATTTCCAAATTTCACCCTCTTTTAAACTGAACTACACTGGTGGGCCAAAAGTACAGAAAATACCTAAAATTTCATAAAAATTTGATCCTGCACCAATTAATAAATATCTAATGGTGCATTCAAAAATCTTAAGCCTTTTCTCAGTCGACGTGTTTCGGTTTTTTTTTTTTTTTTTTTTTCATAAATAAGTGCCTTTTTGTCACGTTTGAGAAAAACTAGGGAAAACATTTTTTTCCGTATGGTTTTAGGTATAAATGACTGGTACCATTCGAACGAGCCGTAAACATTATATATCTCCTGAAAATTACACAATATTCCAGATATGAAATTTTGAATATGGCAAAAATGACCATTTCTACAGAAATTGTGCACTATAAAATTTTAAAAAATCGTCAAAACACGTCAACTGAGAAAAGAACTAAAGTTTTTAATGGCACCATTAGATCTCTAATAATTGTTATATTATTTTAGGAGGTTTCCATACTTTTGGCCAATACTGTAGAAAGCAATAAGAAGTGAATAAATATGAAAATTCATGGCAGGCTGATATCTGTCAAACAAAACAGTTGGGAAACGAATGGAACATAAACAAAAACAATTTTAAATCATGGTAAAAAGAAATTCACTGTATTTCAAAACGTAAAAAAAATAAGAAGCAAACACCACGGTACATTCTTATTATGTTAATTAAAAATGCATACCTTCATTAACAATATCCATAATCAAAAACTGTTAGTTCTTGCACACCTTCTCAAAAAAACAATTAACCAATTTTCAGAATTTTAACTGAATTAACATGTCCAGGTAAATACAACCAAAAAACGTTTCACTGTGTCAAAACAACAAGCACCAATTTTCTGTTTTCATGACCAGCTCATCGACTATTGTGTTTACTTTGAAATAATCCATGTTTTTATGCAAATTGGTGAAGTTGCATTATTGATTTTTTCCGTTTTTTTTTTTAAGGAAATCCACTGGGCATTGGTCCAAAATTTTGTAAATTTTTTAATTTCGAATTATTTCTACGAATGTGATGATTTTATTAGTATTGTTCATAGATTTTACAGACCAAATCAATCGGGTTGTAATTACCAATGACGAACAACTACTTGACCAATTTAAAAAAAAAACATATTTCAAGCATTCAAATTGTTATCCACGTAGTTGCTAAAGTTTTATGGGAGAGTCTTGTTGCAAAGGTTGTTTTGTGCTTTTCATTTCGAAATAACATAAGGCTCTAAAACTCACAAAATGCTTTCAAAATTATATTAAAAAAGTATATTTGCATTCTGAGTACTGTTTAATGTATTTTTCTGATTACAACTATTACTTTAGCTAAGGGTGATTTGCAGCAAATTACATAATTTATTTTTTAGTATGGCAACAGTATAAAGTAGGAATCGTAGTTGTACGAGCTAGCGTGTTCATAAAAAGTGTGCTCGCACAAACAATCCCCACTCAACTTAATATATCTCACGCCCTTTTTAATACAGCAAGCAATAAGATATCTCTATCGGCTTAACATAAAATAAAAGCTGAATACTTGAAATTAAATAGGTTTTTAATCATGATTGAATCGATTAGTCAAGTAGATTTCAGTTGTTGACACTGATAAAGGGATATATTCATAAAATGCCAGTTCAATTCTGAAACATCTAAAGTGGACACTACATATGATATTCATAAAAATATAAGAAGGATTCAAACTTATTATTGCGTACTCATTCTATGAGGATCCACTCGCTAATTAAGCACCCACTCGGAGTTTGATATTCATTGAACGGAGCCGCTACTCGGATGATCAAGTATCCACTACGAAAATTGTTTGTTCATTATTAGACTCACCAAAGTGCTTAAAAGTATAATATTGCTAAAGACTAGAGAAAAATATTTTCCTGCATGGATAAGTAACGATTTCCTTGGAGAGAATAAAGAATACAGGGGAAGTGCGTTAACAAATTAACGAAAATGGGCATGGTTTTACGTCACGTTGGTGATCCTGGTTTTTAAAATGATGTAGCGGGATATCAACTGTTAATTTGTAGTTAAAAACGTATAATAACACCTTAGGTATCAAATTTGTAGTGATAAATGTTTTTTTACATTAAAGTATTTAAAACTCTTTTATACGGGTTGTAGATTTTGAATTAGCATTAAAGAAACAGAAGTACTCGGAAATAAGATATTGGCTCCCACTATATTTAAAGCACTCTTTAAACTATAACTAAAAATAACTAAATATGAAAAATATATTGTTATATTATAAGATATTAAAGAATCAGATAAGGTTTTAGATAAAAATAGAAACAAATTTTAATTTAACAGAGTTTCCTAAGATAACATTACTTTTAAAGTTTGTACTGATATGAAATTACATGTTTACTTTCAACAATTTCGATGAAAGAAGAAAGAAAAATTTGTATTTAAATTGTATTTTCTTGTAGTTGATTTAAAAGTTCTTGTTTCTGCCCTTTTCTTTATATTCATAATTTACTTCATTTATAGGTAATTGCTTTTATTCTATTTTCACCCATCCTTTATAATCTTATTTATTATTAATCATTATCATCATATCTTTATACATAAAAATACTTTATAGTACACCTATTTCATTTATCATCCTTCTACTTAAATCATTTTGTTTCATAAATCTTTTTACTTTCTTTCTTCAAATAACATAACATACATTTTTTTCTTCTTTAATATTACATTTTTTCTTCATTTGAGTACTTAAGTCTTTCTTTTTTTAAATATCTAATCGGTGTCTCCTTTTTCTTTAATATTTCTTCAATATTTACTTAACTATTAAGCTATTAAAGTTTCGTATATACGTATAATATTTCCAGTTCATTTTCCATATTCTGTCCTTATTTTAATTTTTAAGTTTGTCCGTCCTCCTATTTAAATTTATTACTTCTCTTTGACTTTCTCCGACAATATCCTATTTTTCATTATCTTTCCCAATTCCTGCCTATGTTTTGTTTTTGTTTTCGTTTGCCATATATTTTAACTCATTTTTTTTTTTAATTACTTTTGTTTTAAATAATTTTTATTTATTTCTCTTTTAGCGCCCTTGTGTCTTATGTTGTCCTATTTTATTTGTTTTCTTATTTCTATATTCTTTAGTTCTTCAGTTTTCTATTTTTTTGCTCAAATCTTTATCTTCAATTTTTTGTTCAAATATTCTTAATTTCATCTCTCAATATTTCTTCTTTTTTTTTCTAATATTTCAAATGGCTATATAAGTACATACTCGAAGGCCATTAAAAAAAAATTAAAATGTATTAACTTGTAAATTTTTAACTTCTATACCTCTGCCAGTCATTTCTATTCTCATTTCTTCTTAAGGTCTTCTATTCTATTTTTGGTTTGTTTTATTTCTTTCACTGCTACTTCCATTTTATGTAAGCTTTTTTGTTTCTTTTCTTATATCTTTTCTGTTTTTCTTCATTTGCTCCATTTTCCCAATAATTGCTTCTCTATCTTTTAACCTTTCTTGTTTCCTTGCTCATTTATCACTTCTCCTATTTTCATAAATATTTTTATTCATTTTGTCCATTTCTTTTACACCATTTTATTATTTTTATTTATTTTTTCTCCATTCCAACTATGTTCTTATCATTAAGGCAAACATGCCCCTTATATTTTCTTAATCATCCTTATTTACTGACTCTTCACTATCCTTTCCCTTAATAACTTTCTTTTAGATTCTGTATTTTCACTTATTCCTATTTTATTAATTTATTTAATCTATTCATCCGTTTCAGTGATTCTTTTCCTCTTAAAGCCATGTTAAACTTTGATTTTGCTTCTTAAGGATCTGTTTTGTCCTTATTAGAGCTCATCAAATACCATAGAAAAGCTCTAATGGCGTCTACCAGATGTGTTAATTTCACTCGCCTGTTGATCTAGATTGAAAGAGTGTAGGTGGTTTCCATTATTAAAGGTGATTTAATTTAACACATCTGACAGACTCCATTAGAGATTGGAGTTAATATTGTCTATTTCTTGTAGATGAGACCAAGAATGACGTTCCTCTTAAAAGTCACAATCAAGGTGAAGTGTTCAGTTTTTTTCTATTTCTCCTATTTTCATTTACAATGTCATGCCTGTTGCGGTATTAGATAAAGATTTTTCAAAAGGCAAATGATCGCTCAGCAGTTCTGACTTTGGACTTTGAGTTTTATCGAATTCCTTTTTTTTTTTTTAGTTGGCTACATTTGGCTACAATTATATAGTTGCTCTATAAGCTGCTCTGTAAAGTTGCTCTAAGAACGTTTTTAAAAATAATTTAAAGAATATTTTTGCTATGGAGAGCTAAATAATACCTACAAGAGAACACATAGAATACATTTACTCAATAACGTTCAGTTTATAGAGCATAATTGTTAGTTAGGCCATCCCTAGGTAATTTTTAGTGTTATTCTTGTTTCAAAAACATAGTTTAAGAAATCTCTTTAATGTTCAATTTCTCTACCAAATTAAAAAAATCTTCTGCCATCACTAACTCTTTATAAAACAAAAACAAACTAAAGTTAGTTTAAATAATTCTGGCAAACGTTTAGAATTTCATAAACGTTTTCTAATCAGTTTAAACATAAGAGCAGATTGATTAGATTAGATCTAAAAGGAGTTGGACATTATTTGTCCTTTTCCGACGCGACTTTTTTGAGACTCCTTTATTTTCAGTATGTCGTCTACCTTAATCTTTTTTATTAGACTAAGAATCTTTGAAAATATTTGCCGCAAGCAGTTAATTGCGTCTGGATTTTCTACACCTAATGTTGGAAACCTTAATTTAGAAAGGTCTTTAAAAAGACAGAGGACCAGAATGGATGTTTTTTCTTCTTTTTTACAGATAGATCTTTACTAAACTCGACCG
Organism: Psylliodes chrysocephalus; assembly: GCA_927349885.1. Classification (NCBI taxonomy): domain Eukaryota; kingdom Metazoa; phylum Arthropoda; class Insecta; order Coleoptera; family Chrysomelidae; genus Psylliodes; species Psylliodes chrysocephalus. The sequence goes on along the minus strand of OV651815.1, from coordinate 52,348,088 downwards.
ACACTTGCATAAATAACTCTTTGGCCTCTCACAATTTTGGATAGTTGTTCAACCACTCCTGAGACTTTTGAATTAAGTTTAATGGATGCCTTACACAATATTTCAGCGACTCCTTAGAAGGCTTCGAGGGTTACCATGGCCTTATCTGAGCCTTTTCAGGCAAGCTATTCGACTTTTTTATTGTTATAATATTCTTCGTAGCTAGATTTCCAGGTTAAAGTCACTTTTTTACTACTAAACTCTGTTAAGTCTTCAAACTAGTTTGCACTTATGTATTGATTTCTGTTAAGAGAGTCGCTTTCAGAACTGCTAGGCTACAATAGTGTTTGATGGCTATTAGTTTGGCCTGAAACACTGCTTGTATGGGAGGTCTTTTTAACCAGGATTCCCAGGTTGATTAAATTTGACAATTTCTTTCCAATCGGTATGAGGTTATGGCTATATCAGTATGCATCCTAGAAAATTATGCTTTTTTACTCACTGGTATAGCCTTGTATGATCAACGCTATGTAATTTGCTTATTGGGTTTCGTCCCTGCATGACACGCAGAGGAAAATGGTTTTTTGTTTAAAAAAGATAAAATGCTGAAAATGTGTTACGCATCATTGCAGGTGCACGCTAAAATTGATAAAATTAACTAAAATTAAATGTAACGGGTTTTTATTTAAAAGATACCAGAATTTATATAATTTACAATACTTCTAAATGTGCACAACTAAAGATTTGAACATTTTTAAATCGTATTATTATTTCACATGGTGGAAGTTAATTAAATGTATCAATTATCTATTATAATCAAATTAGTAAGGGAACAGAGCGAAATATTTTTAAATAAAAAGGTATCTAGTTACCAGTGGCGCTCCAATAAAATTTGAACTTACTATTTGGTTACCCACATTAAAACAAATTTTCATCTTTTCATTTGAGTATTGTTTTGCTGGTCCATTATAGTTCAGTTCTTTTTATAACTTAAACAACAAACAATATAGTGAAGGCTCGTGGCTAGGCATTGAGTGTTTTGCAATTTCTGTAAAATTAAGATGAGATACTCGGTTTTTGGCAGTTCTGCAGCTCTACAGCACTATTGCCTCGGCCATCATTGCAACAAAATATTTATTTTAAACAGAAAATAAATAAAGAAAATTATGAACATAATATTTATATAACTGTAATTCTACCTAATGTTAACTAAATTATATAAACTAAAAAGAAACTATTTTAAAGATATGAAATTTTAACAGAATTAATAATTAATTCCAAATCTTTTAATGAAGTTTACATTAGATTTTTTTATTATTCATTATCTTTACTAGATTTTATTTAAACCTTATTTCTGAAACTAAAAACAGCTTCAATGCCAAGCCATTGAGAAATTCTTGAAATAATGTTTAAACGCCATCCCTTATTATCTTCTCAAGTGCTATGTTAAGTAACTTCGTGAAAATTGGGTTCTAAGACTCTGTTAACTTTTTAAAACTTTTTCCATTTATTTTTACGTGGTATCGAGTGATTTTCAATATCATTCCAGAAAGTGCCTTGTTTTTTGTTGTTGCCCTTTTATCTTCGTATTAGTTATTTTGAAGAGTTTCAATTTAGTTATCGATTTCTGAACGAACGATAAATCAATTAAATTATTTAGTTTTAAGACGTTATCTTCTAGTTTTACTGCAGTTTTCGTCGCAGTTGACGGTCACTGCATCAATCTCTCGTAAAGGATTTACCGTAAGTGCTTTCTCTGCACTAAATTTAGATGCCGAGGGCGCGAGGATCAAACGAAAATCGACTTCGTAGAGATACAATTTAATATGAACTCATCTGAGTCAGTAAATAATAGGAATTTCTGCAATACATTTTTTCTTTTATTAATGTGTAATATTGCATCTGATCTAAATCGATTTATAAGCAGTTTTATGTTGAGAAAAAATTAAAGAATTTTATTTATGAGAGAAAAATATATTCATATATTTCCAAGTTTAATGAGTCAAAGTCGAATGCTTTCGGCTGTTAGGCCATCATCTGGATATTGTATATATAAAAAAGGATATGAGCTTTGCAATAAACATTTTTAAACCTAATTGTCAAAAACATATCAATAGATTAGAAACATCAATAATAAACCTACAGGTTAGTCCAACTTAATGTTGGTTAACAACAAATTCTCAAGCCAAAATTCGTCGACTAGGGTTAGTAGCATGCAACAAGTTATAATATTGTATTCAGTGGCGTGCGGTGACATTTTTGGAAGGGGAAGCGATTGTATTAAAATACAGCAGGCCAGTAAACACAGCGCCGCAGACGAAAATTTTTTTGCGGCGTATTCACCATTTTGTCAATACACTGAGATAAACGTTTGTTTAATGTTAAGAAACCTTATTAATATTTAACATATGGTAGGTTTGGATATTGCCGAACTTACGTAAGTTCACTATAACCACGTCATAAGTTAAAAGCTCATCAGTTAAAAATAAACACCGATATATTAATATTAAACTTATTTACTGGTTTAAAATTAAAATAGATTTATTAACATAAATCAAATATGTTAAATGTTAACAAATGTATGTTTTAACGTTATATCAAATGTGAACTTTTACTATTAAACGTTATTTGTAAATGTTAAAATGTGATTGTTAACAGTTAATTCGATCAGGATCAGGTCTAATTGTACCATTTTTAATATTATGGCCTAGTAGACTTATTTCGTCACTTGAGAACTTAGATTTGTTTTCATTAATGGTAAGATTGTACTTTTTGGCGATACTAAGAAATTTCCATTAATTATCATCGTGTTCCTTCTGTGTTCTACCACATATGGTAATATCATCAAGATATGCAAAAGTATCACTAAGATTTTCGTTGGAAATAATGGAGTCAATGACTCTCTGAAAACTTGCTGCGCCATTGGTCACCCCAAACGGAATTCTACGGAACTGGTATAGCCTGCCGTATGCCTCGAAAGCAGTATAGGGTTTGTCTGATTGTTTTATAGGAATTTGATGATATGCACTATGGAGATCGATTGTACTAAAAATTCTATACTGAGAGACATGCTGTATAACATCTTCGACTCGAGGGAGTGGGAAAGCATCTAGGAAAGTGAATTTATTAATAGTTCGAGAATAATCAACAACCATTCTCTTTTTATGATTTTCACTACATGTTACTAAGACTTGGGCTCTCCACGGTAAATTACTTTCTTCGATGAAACCATCACGAAGTAGTTTTCCGATTTCTTTCCGAATGAATTTTAAATCTTCCTGAGAATGCTTTCGAGATTTTATTGCAATAGGATAACAATTAGGTGATAAGTTTTCAAAAAGGCGTGCCTCAGAAACTTTGGCGGCTGATAGGCTACAAATACGAAGAGGAGATTTATTACCGCCAAATTGCAGTTCCAGTATGGAGTGTTGTTTAAGAATATCATGACCTAGAATCACATCAGAGCATAATTGCTCTAAGATAGACATTTTTATATTTTTATAGGAATGCTCAAATATTTTTATGTTCACCAAACAGTATCCTAGAATTCTTGTTGATAATGATGTGGATGCCATTGATACACTCCCTTCAGAATGAAAAATAGGGATATGTCTAGATTGGACAACCATTAAACTAATAAAACGTTCAGAGCTACCGGTGTCTACTAGTGCGTCAGTAGGTACGTTGTTCACCATTATTTGTATTGTAGATTTAGTTAAGCTAGGATGAAAAGCGGCTAGGACAAGGGAATTTTCAGTTACTGTTGAAGCAGATTGTTTTTGATTCCATTTTCTGTTAGAAGATCTACAGACTGAAGCCCAGTGTCCAGCTTTTGAGCATAAGGAACAGGTTGAATTCTTAGCAGGACATTTGTCTCTTTGATGAGCATCTCGGCCACAATAAAAGCATTTACCAGTAACACGACGGTGTACCGCGGATACAAGTTGGGGATTTTCATTTTCAGTACATGTATTCCTAGTGTCTAATGAAGAAGAGGAATTATATAAAATTGGTATAGAACTTATTTCATAAGAAGATGCATGCAAGTGAGCAGCTTCCATAGATTTTGCTTGATCAATGGCTCCTTGAAGTGTCAAGGTGTGGTTATTGTGTCATAAAGATAATGTAGTTGTTTAGCATTACGAGGGTCCATCTGACAACTGTTATAGTTGTTAGTTATTCCCAGACATGCCTCATTTTCTTCTTTTACACTTGTACCATCGGTTTTATCATTTTCAATTATATCTCTGTGTTCAATAATCAAATCAAATAACAGATTTTTGTCGACATCCGTAAAGTTTCTGGAACGTTTAGAACTTTATCCTTAGTCCAATAAATGAAGGACTGAAAAGATCAAAAGCTGTAAAAAAATCGCTGATGAGTTCCCAGGTAGCTTAATTTGTAGGTCATCGCAAGTGTTTTTAAATGAGAAAATCCTTAACGCGTTCTTGGCACCCAATAAGAGAATTTTTGTTCAGACAAAAAATGAAGATCAACTCATTCTCTACAAAAATGATCCCTACCAATTTTTTCGCAATGAAAATATTTTTTGCAAAATCAGACTTCGAAAAATCCATAATTTTCATATTGAATAGATATGGTAGTTTCTTGCCGAATTTCCGCTCGATGGGGTTGGAAATGCATTGATCTTCATCTTTTAGACTTTAAAGACCAACTACAGATGGCGCCAGCACCTTTGCTCTTCTCGCTAAATTACGGAGTCCGTAAATGAAAATCTCGGAAATAATCGATTATTCGACAATTACTGGCGGATTTCACCTGATTTTTTTCTGCAAAGTAGCGCTTGGGCTCTCTAAATTGTATTAGCGAATGTTCTGTGCAATTTGAGTTGCAAATTTACCAGAAAATTGCAAAAATTTAGTTTTTCTTGTGCCAAGGTCTTGAATCCCGTTGTTTTGGCTAAAAGCAAATGACAACTTTTAGAGCGTGGTGAATATTCACCATACAACCATTCTAAATATTTTTCGCATTTTTGCGATTTTTTTGCAAACTTTTTCAGAATATTATGGGTGCAGGATTTCGGAAAAAATAAGTAAGTCTTCCTTTTGGCGGCAAAAGAGCTGACCCCCAGAGCTATTTTGGGCTTTTTTTCAGTAATTCGCCTTTGGTGTGCCCTTCTTGAGACGGTAAAAGTACCAAAAACTGAACAATACTTTACATAAGAACAATTGTCACTTCCCACTTTTTTTCTAAACCACGAGTTACATTTACACCGTCATCCATAACACCCTCCTTACAAAGAAAGCATTCTGGAACGGAATCCGCTTTTATTTCAATAACACCAACAGCTACCAAAAAATAGAAAAAAATAGTCCATTAGTATCAAAACGAATTGGCGCTGCTGTAGCGCACGGAGCGAATACAAACATATGCAGACAACTATCGCCGCGTGGGTACATGAAGTTAGGTTATATACAATATCATGGATTTCAGAGAGGGAGCGTAAAAATGAAGTATATAATTGTAACAATCTTTTTAGAACCAATAACGGATATGGGGATTGACTTATACCAATGGAAAGGTCAGAATACAAGCTTTACTTTGATCTAGTTATTAATCCTCAAAAAATAAAGAGCGGGGAAAGGCCGGTTTTCACTCGTGTGATCAATTTTCCTCATTTCTTGAAAATTATTAGACTTTAATAAAAATAAAAAAATATATTCGAAAAGTAGACCATCTAAGCTTTAAAATGATATGCATTGGAAATCAATATAACGGATCATAAGATTATAATTCGCGCTTGTTCCAAAGATTCTATGGAACTCCGCAATCGGCTAAAACATGTAACTAAACAAATCAATTTTGTATTGTAAAAAATTCTGAGATCATTCAAGACCCCCCAAGGTTCCATTGGTGCCATTATCTCGAAAACTATTGAATTTTCGAAGAAAATGATAAGGGCCATTTTTGTAGATAATAATCTGATCTTAATTTTTTGTTTTAACAAAAATTCTGTAATTGGCATATTTAGCCAGATATTGGCGGGAAACCCATTTTCCAGGTTTTAAGGGTCCATTTTCAACCCCTTTCGGTACCAAAAACGCGTTAAGGATTTTCTCGTTTAAAAACACCTGCGATGACCTACAAATTGCGCTATGTGGGAACTCATCAACGAATTTTCTACAGGTTTGACACTTCAGTTACTGGACTACCTTCCATTTTCCAATTATATTTTTTATGAAGAAACAACCCTTTTTCAAATTTATCTGCTAACATACGATTTGATAATTAAAATAAAAACATGACGTTAAGTTGTAAAAGTCTATCTAGTGAGCATATGTCAACCTAGTTAAACGAATAATAACTATCGAGCGATAGTTATCCATAGATAAGTTTTCAGAAACGCTTTATAATTTATTAGACACATAACTTTATCTGAACGATAGTTCATAAATTTATTATTAAATGACATTGAAAATATTATGAACAACAAAAAACACAGTTTATTAAACAGTCCACTATAACATGAAAGTATGTAGTGTATCTAATAATTGAATTTTCAAGCATTTGACGTAAATCATTAGGCATATTATTAAATATTCTGATGAATAAATCAGTTCGTGTTTAAAACAGATAAGCTTTTAATTCACAATAAATATCAAGAAACGTCAAAAATAATACAAATGAACAGCTATATCAATTAATCAATAAATAAAACTTGGAAACCCCGACTATTGCCATGAAAATAGAAACGAATAGGACTATAAGTTTGTTAATGCCGCCAGCAAGCCGTTTGCAAAGTGTTAGTGTAGTTTTAGATAGTTTGGAAACTATCACGAAAATGGTGTTGCTCGAATACGGCATTACAAATGAGGGCCTGTGTCAAGGTAGGACACAAGCCACAGGAAGATTATATTTTCCTTTGTTGTTTCGACCATTTTCCATTTATTTTTGGTAACTCTCAAACTAATAATATACATTATAATAACTATTTATAATAAATGGTTGTATAATTTTACCTAATTTGATTCACACGGATTAAAAAATCTAACATTTATTTTCTAATTAGTACAAAGGTTAAAAAAATGGTTTAATTAAAACACAATTATTATTTAATAAAAATACTAATTTTTATTTTTGTCAGAGATAACGTGACAAAATTTAATCCTTACAAAGTAACTATATAAAATAAAGATCTAACAATTTTTATGTACAGTATGTTGAGTTTCCCACAATACTGAGAAAAATAATGGAATAAAATAGGAGATGGTATTGATTAGGTAGAGGTAGAATAGTGCGCGCCAGCCCACTAGTGGTAAAGGTGCAGCCGATTTACACAAGACTTTTTTTTATTTTTTCACCTGCAAATATAATTAAGCGTCTCGTCTTTATTTCGTAGGATACATGATACATGAGTTAACGTACTGTCTGGCATTTACTGACAGTGAAATTTTTTTAAAAACTTGCTATTTGTAACTTTATCCTTGAAATATTTGCCGTTTACGAAAAAATAAAAAAAAATTGAATTTCCTTCATTTTTGCAAATACAGAAAACATTATTTAGAATCCATAATTACATTTAAATATGAAATAACAGCCATCTTTTACAAAAAAAACTTGTTTTAAATTTTTTCTTATAAAATTCAAAATGTCTTTAGCAATTTTAATAAAATTTATTAATCCAAAATACAAATTTGTTTTTAGTCCCAAACGTTTACATAATAATTACGGATATTGTAGTGCAATTTAAAGTAATATGTAACAGGAACAAATATATTTATTATACCAGCGTTTGTCTACGACTTCATGAGTGTAAATTGTGAGGTAATCAAGGTCAGTGTTTTGAAAAGCGAAATATTTGACAGAGCCCTAATTTTACTTTGCATTTCTAAAATAAAACATAAAAAAAAACAAAAGAAAATAAAAAAAAACAGATCCTTTTTTAATAAAATCTGAAAACAAGGCCTCAAACCAGGTTCTCCTTTTTGTGGCGGCTAACTTCCTCATAGTATTTTTTTATTGTGACTATTATTTTCGCGGAAACCCCACGGAAGCTTTGTGGAGCCCCAGGGCTTTGCGGAGCACACTTTGAGAAACACAAATCTGGGTAATCTACTGCAGCGAATTTTAGAGCTTAACAGTGCCATTCATTTATGGGGAAATTCAACCTACTCTAAAAATGTTTTTCTTGCTCAAAAAGGGTCCTGAAAAGCATTGCTATGATCTCACAAAGAGTCTCTTGTCGACCAGACTTTAAGAAATAGGGCATATTATCCCTTTTTGTTGTATTTTTATTTTTGAAATGTGCCTATACATAAAGAAATATTTGTAACTAATAGAAATGTACAAAAGTATAAAACAAGAAGGCTGACGAACTGCACATACCTTATGCACAACTCAAGGTAACATCTAATGCCCCAATTTATTTAGGGCCCAAATTGTTCAATGGAGTCTTGCTATAAAGAAAAGTAATTAATTTTTACTTTAAAAGAAAATTTAAAGATTTGTTTAATATAATATTGTTTCTATGTTCCTGGTATATTTTACGAATTTGATGTGGCACCGCGGCACAAACAATGTCTCACCTTTAGCACTTTTGACTAAAATAATATTTTTTTTAAATTTTTAGTTAGTTTTCAAGTTATAAAAGAGTGTCGTTACAGCGTTTTGGAGGGTTGTAGTTTCGCAGAAGCATTATTGGTGCAATTTTCAAATAATTTTTTGCTACGAAAGAACCGATGAATTAACTTAATTCAAAAAATTAAACGGATAGTTCACAGCTTTATCCATGTGTCTAATAAGTTAGGAACTATTTGGTTTTCGTCAAATGACTACAGGAACATGTCATTGATATATTAAATTAGATTAGATTAGATTCGGAGTTAGATGTTGTTTGTCCTTGTCCACCGGGACCTTTTCAGATCTATTATAGGACTCTATTTGTTTTAGAGAATGTCGTTTAGCTTGGGCTTTTTAATTAGATTTAGTAGCCAGGCCTTCATATTGGCACAGGACGTGGAATGATGTTACCTCTTCATCTTTACAAAACCAGCACAAAGTTGCTTCTTCTGCTGGATTTATGACTCATAGGTCTTTTAAGGCGACAGTGTCCAGTAAGAAGACCTACTGTTATCCTAAAGATCTAACGCGTTTGATCCAGTATGTCTTTCGTAAACTTGGCCGATGATTCCTTGATGATATGTTTGGCCTGTCCCAGACTTGGATAGTTGTTCCACCATTCCTAAGATTCTTTTTGAATCCATTGTTTGATGGATGCCTTGCAAGATGCCATAGCAACTCCACAGAAGGGTTCTGGACTTATGATGACCTTATCTGAGCCTTATCGGGCTAATTCGGCGACCTTTTCGTTGCATTGGCATCCAGGCTAGCGTCTCCTTGTTTTGACTACTTAACTCTGCCAGGTCTTCTAGACAGTCTTTCACCAGTCGTTATTTGATTTCTGGTGAGATAATTACCTTTAGAGTTGCTTGACTATTAGAGTATATGGCAATAGTTTTGCGTGATACTTGCTAATTTAGTATTTTTCTTGCATGGCTCTTAGTTCAGTTTGGAACGGTGTTGCATATTTTCTTAAACTCAGTGAAATCTTTGTTGGACTTGGGTCCATAGATTCCAGCACCGGATCCTTCCTTGGTTTTTGAATCGTCTGTGTACCAGACTAGTTCAGCCTGTATGGGAGGTCCCTGTTACCAGGATTCTCGGGCTGGAATTTGAATTTGAAAATTTCTTTTAAATTTGTATGTGGTTATGGCTCTTTCAGTGGGCATAGCTAGAATATTATCCCTTTTTACTTGCTGATTATAGTCTTATGTTGTCGACTCCATGTAGTTGGCTTATTGAGTTTTGTTCCTGCATTAGCCTGTGAATAGTTAACCTGGTTTCTCCCTGTATAAAGATGTGCAGTGACGTGAGTTTTAATAATACCTCTCTTACGTATTGAAAAATATTAACTTGAATATTTTAACTAAAGGAAATAAATAACACAAAACATTAATTTGCATGTAATGTTTTATTCCCTATCAAGTCAATACAATAACTGAAAATCCAAATTCAATATATCGATGGTTCGCAAAGCCACAGCTGATACACTATAAAGAGTGACCTCCAATACTTTTTTATGTTTATCACAAAAGTAGCAAGAAATAAATATATCAAGCAAGTCTCGCTGGTTGAGCTAATTGACTGCGTCGTCGCAACTCTCGCGAAGTAATTTCACTTGTTTCTAAATTTACAATATTTACATCTTTATTTACATCTCTATTTACATCCAAATCAGATCGTGGAATAATAGAAATACTTTCATTAAATTTTTTTTGTTCATTATTCTGTTTTTCTATTTCAACAGAATTATTATTTTTTATTGGATCAACATGACTTTTCTATATCATTCCATTATCTGCTTTAATATTGTATGTACTTCCACCAAGTACTTTAGCAATTGTACCACAACACCAAGGGGGAGCAAGTGCTCTAAAATCACGCACCCAAACTATCGATAACTCAAATACAAGTTTGTCTTTTTCCTTGATATTACTGTCGCTGTTTAAATTGTTTATCTTCAGGGACTACTTTTGTTGAAGGCATTAATAAATCAAATTTGTTGCGCATTGTCCTCCCTATTAAAATTTTAAAAGGAGTTTTACCAGTGGTGGTGTGAGGTGTGTTTCTATAGTAAAAAAAAACGATTATTGATCAAATTTAAGTCCAACTTTTTTACGCTTTTAGCTTTTTTAATAATTATTTCTGCGTTTTAACCTAGTCCATTCGTAGAAGGATGATAAGGAGCACCTGTTAAATGTTGTATGCCGCTAAATTTTAAAAAAGTATGAAACTCTTTTGATCTAAAAGTTTTTGCATTATCGGTACAAAGTTGAAAGGGCAACCCAAATCTACTAAATAAGTCTCGAAAAATTTTAATTGTACTTGAAAACATTCTATTCACTTTGAAGTTGCGTTTTCAATTACAAGAAAAGTTTTTTTTTTTAATATTGGACCAAAAAATCAGCGTGTAACCTTGTTCATGGTTGTTCTGGCCATTTCCAAGTAGATAAATATGATTTTGGTGGATTATTCGAATTAATCGCACATGCCTAACAGTTTTTAGATGTTTTCTCAATCTGTTTGCCGCCATACGTAAGATCTCGCCAGTGCCTTCATTTTTACAATTCCCATATGTGTACTGTGCAATTCCTGTAAAATTGATTTGTAAAATTTATTTGGAACAATTAACTTATATAAACCGACATTAAACAGTTTTGTTCAATCGAAATTTCATTTTTGCTTAAAAAAAAAATGGTTGATATTCACTCGATGGACAAGAAGTAGGCCATCCGTGTTTTGCATAAAATATAATTTTACTTAATAATGAATCTACCCTAGTTTTCTGTCTGATTAAATTTACATTTAGAGGAAAATCTGATGCTTTTATATTATTTAAATATGAAAAATCAAAATTTAAATTTGAAAAACTGATTACTACTATCCTCAAAATCAACAGGTAGTCTAGATAAACAGCCAGCTATATTCTGGTTACTTTTAACATAGACTACACGGAAAAAAAATTGTAGAACAAATTTCTACAATTATAGATTTTTTCTCTACAATAAATAGTACACATAGGGACAGGGACAATTTGTAGTAAACATTTCCAAATATTTGTGGAGAATGTATTGTAGAGTTATTATCTACAATATTTAGTAAAAATATCTAAATGCATCATAAGAATTGTTCTACAAATTGTTATAATTTTTGCTATTCATTGTATGAATTTATATTAAAAATGTATTGCGTTTTATGAAAATAAATACGAAAATTTTACACAATAAATAGTAAAAATTCATACAAATTGTAGTAATTTTTAATAAAATTTGTAGTAGTATTCCATAATTATTATAATTATAACCTAGAAAAAAATGTCCCTTAATAAAATAATCAATTTATTGTTTTAATATAAAAGATACAGTCTTAATTACATTATGTAATAAATAACAGTAATAATAGCGCCCTCAGTCTCAGTTGGCTTTTCTGCACCTGAAAAATATGAAATAAAAATTAATACTAATTGAACTGTTCATACCCTTAAAACAAGGATATTTATCACCTTTACACTGATTTGGATATTAAATGACTAAGTCAGATAACTAACAAAAATAAGAAAGTAGGCATGTCACAATTAAGACAAAAAAAAACATCATTGAACTTGACACAAAATTCGATCGTTGGGCACAACATTCGATCGTTGGCAACAACTATTTTTTTAAAATAATCTACTAAGGTTATTTAAATTAGTTATCTAAAGGTAAATTATTCAGAAACAATAATAAATGTACTTACCATCAATAGAATTTATTATTAAAATTTTCTCAAACGCATCGGTGCTTATAATATAATAATGTGTTATAGGTACTCGTATATGTACCATGCTTTGTTATGTGAACATGGCGAACGGCTACTGCTGTCTGGCCATTTATGATCGACGTCAGAAAACGTTGGCCAATAGCAGAATTCTGTTTTGTTCACATGACTTAGAATTTCTACAATATTATAGAATATTTTTAAACAAAATTGAATTTTTTTCATAAGAAGGGATGTAAAGTATTACTATTTTTTGTAGAGAAAATTACTATTTTTTGTAGAAATAATTATTAATATTTGTACAAATTTTTACAGAAGTTAGTAGTAGTAATTACGATAATTGTAATAAATTTCTACTTCTACAAACAATAGTAAAATATACTAAATATTGTGGACTTCTTTCCTATTGTTGTAGCATTTTATTCGACAATTCAGTTGCTACAATAATTAATAGTTTTTAACTATAAATTGTAGTAAAATTTTCTACAAATTGTTAAGTATTTTTCTACAAGTCTACTACTACAACATTGTAGTAAAATTTTCTAGTCAAATTTTTTTCGTGTATATTGTACGAAAACGCCGATAAAATATGTGCAACCTATTTGCTGCCCAATAGTGGTTTATGATATGTGTATATAATAAATTTTTGTCCGTACAGATACTGAAAAAATTTCTTTACGTCATAAATTATAGCTAAAGCCTTTTTTTCAATTTGAGGATAATTTTATTAATTTTATTTAAATAATTTTGATGCGAAAGCAATTATTGGTTTTTCCGAATTATTTTTATAAATATGAGAAATTGTAGCACCTAATGCAAATTGTAAAGCATCTACAGATAATTTAATTTTTTCTGCAGGATAAAAATGTGTTAACACTGAAGACGATAACAATATATTTTTTGCCTTTTCAAAACAGTCTGTACACTCCGAAGTCCAATGCCAAATTGATCTTTTTTAAGCAAATCATACGTTGGATTTAAGATGTGAGAAGCATTTTTAATAAATTTATAATAAAAATTTAACATACTTAAAAATGACTTTAATTCTGTCTTTGTTTCAGGGATTTTTGCTTTTTTTTATAGCGACTACTCTTTCATCTAATGTATGCAATCCATTTTTGTCAATAACATGACCTAAACATTTGACAGAATTTTGAACAAAGAGGCATTTTCTTTTTTAAACTTAGGTTCGCAATCTTGCAAACGTTTAAAAACTTTTTCTAAACGATCAATGTGTTCAAAATCATTTCTACCCGTTATCAAAATATCATCAAGGAATCAGACAAAGCCTGCAATAACAAACATTTGCTCCATTATGTTTTGAAAAATTGCCGTGGCACTAGTTATCTTGTAAGGTACCTTTGTATAAGAAAAAAGTCCTTTATAAGTCGTGATAGTAAAAAGTTCTCTAAAATTTTCAGTTAATAAAACCTGTTGATGGGTTTCTAAACGAACAATTTTAGAAAACGTTAACACCACCTTACAATTGAGAAAACAGGTACTCTATTGTACAGGGTGTTTCAAAAAGATTGGTCATAAATTATACCACGTATTCTTGGGTCAAAAATAGATAGATTAAACCGTACTTACTTATATACAAAAGTACACCCAAAAATAGTTACAAGGTGTATAAGATAAAAATTTAAATGCATTTTTTTAACGTTGCTCTTAAACCGTTTGACATTTTTTTATGAAATTTTATATGACGTGTTGGAATACCATGACTAACAAAATTGAGGTAGAGGCAATATATATTTTTTTATTTTTGTAGGATTTTGGAGGGTGTCACCGCCCCTTTCTCTACTCAACTTTTTTGTAATATAAAATTTTATTAAAAATCGAACGCTACTGAAATGCAACATCTATTTGGAAACTTTTTTGTCTCCTAGTATTTGATTGTGAAATGTTTGGTTTAGACGATACAGCCACTTAAAATGATATCTTAAAAATATTCTTCAGTGGAAATTATACGTATGCAAAAATATCAAAATTCGATTTTCATTGTTAAAACTATGTAGTAAGTGTATACAGGAGGAAAATGTAATTTTGAACACTTGTTAACTTAATTTTTTTTATTTTGATGACATGACATAAAATAAACTCGATTTTGATATTTTTCATACGTAGAATTTTCATTGAATATTTTTAAGTTGTCATTTCAAATGGTTGTATCGTCTAAACTAAACTTTTTACAAACAAATACTAAGAAAAGTTTCCAAATAAATGTTGCATTCCAGTGGCGTTTTATTTGTAATTAAATTTTGTACTACAAAAAAGTTGAGTGGAGAAAAGAGCGGTGACCCCCTCCAAAAACCTATAAGAATCAACACGTCATATAAAATTTCATGAAAAAATGCGAAACGGTTTACGAGCAACGTTAAAAAAATTCATTTAAATTTTTATCTTATACACCTTGTAACTATTTTTGGGTGCACGTAAGTACCTGTTAATTGACCTATTTTTGACCCAAGAATATGTGGTATAATTTATGACCAATCTTTTTGAAACACCCTGTAGATAAAGGAAAATGTTTAACTAATAAGTTTGGATACGGCGTAATTTTAAACGTATTGCACCATTTTGTTTTAAAACAGGAACGATAGGCGTGGACAAACAAATATTATTTAAATAATATTTTTCTCTAATTATAAATAAAAGAGGTGTACCTTAAAAACTCTAGGTTAAAAAAAATCATGAGCATTATACTCTCTTTATTGGTTACAGGAAAGTAATAATGTTAACATAAATGTGTAACTACGAGGTCGGACTGCAACAATTCATCAATATTCAAGTGTGGATCGATTACCTTGCTAAAACCTTTCATAACCCTAGCCAGAATATCCTGAAGGCTGACATGATACTGTCTTTTCAATATGAGTACAGGATATTAGTTTAGGATCGTAGTATACGAATAGACGTCGGTATCTTTTATCAACTCAAAACTTGATAATGTCCTAAACTTTATAATCAAATTGTATGGGGTCTTTTGTAATATAATGCCGTTTTACTTCAGCTGAGGTACACAGAATCAAATTTAAATGCTATTCCTAGTTATATGAACTCTAAATGCAAGCTTGCAAGCCGGTCTTCGACCTGCTGCGTTAGCACAAGCTAACTTATAAATATATTATGTTAAATTGTAAAATTGTTATTTCTTATTTTTTATCAGAGTAAAACGTTTGTTGAGTAAAATAAAATTTTTTAAAAAGTTATTTTTCCATTCCTTAAATTTATCTTCCTACATAAAAAATCTAAAAGTGTAGATTCTTCAGAGTTTTTTTAAGCTCAGATTTTATCTGATGATGCCATTACGAGCTTTAGCCGGCCAAGCTATATTTTGAGTAGCTCGGGCTTCTTCAAGGTTTGAACAAAGTCTTTTTGACTTAAAATCCAACATGGCAATTAATTCATTATTTTATACTTACAGCTTGTTTAAAAAAAAAAAAATTAAAAAAGTTACTGATAAAAAAATCAACATTTATTAATTCCACTAATCGCTGGCAATCGGAAAAAAAAACACAATATACCAAATAGTAGAGAACTCTTTTATCAAGTCAACGGCCAAATAGGTGTACCTATTTAAATTATACAGGGTGTTTCAAAAAGGTATGTCATAAATTCTTCAACAGATAGATTACCAAAAAATAAGAGGATTTGGCTATATTTACCTATATCAAAAACTGGCTCCTAACAAAGTTACAGGGTGTTAAACTAACATTCAAAAAACGATTTTTTTTTGTAAAAAGTTTGCTGTTGCGAATTTTTCTTTGAAATTTTTGCCAGTGCTGTAGATTTAAAGGCCCAATATTCCAAGGAGAACAAAAAATTAAAGCGAACCCTTTAAAAAAAGTTGTGGGGTTGGGTACCTTTTAACTCCCCGGTATTTTTTTTTTTTTTTTCATAAAGAAACTTGCCTTATCGATCTAAAAATCAAAAAGAACTATGAATTTTTAATTTTTTTTATAGCAAAATGAACTTTGTATCTTTCTTAGTTAACGAGCTATTTAGAATTTTTTAACTGCATATCTAGAGCAATTCGTCCGTCCTGGACTTAACATATCAACAAAACTAAGAGTAGGTCAGGAGTTATTGTACAAAAAACGCATATAAAAATTAGTGGTGTGTCTAGGGCTGTGATTGAGCCGCCCCTGCAAAAACTATCTCTTTTATTTATATTTTTGTAAAAAGGGTATTTATAATATTGGATTGGTGCCATAAAAATGATGTGCCACCCTTGGTTCACCATGCCACTGATAAAAATCAGTTTGGAAATGTATTTATTAAATTTAATAGTAATTAAAAAAAATATTTTTCAATTGAACAATTAACAAAAAATTAACAATTATAAATAAACACTTGACAATAATTATTATATATATTTTACGATGTTATTCCGCCGATCCGGCGAAGGAAATCGAACCGGACTTTTACGAATTTGAATACTACCTAACCTACCTACCTACTAGGTCGTCGAGTAAAATAATTATAACCAAATTTATTTTAAAGTAAAGCGAATTAATGTTTCTTATTTCATAAAAAAAATGCAGCTGAATAATAGATACATCCTTGTCCGTTATGATAAACAACAATGAAACATTTTTTTTTTAAATGCTAAATATATAGCCAAAATTAACGCAAAATTATATATTCACGATTCGTCATTTATTGTTTTAATTTTACTTTGATTTAAATTTATTTATCAGACAACACGCATAAATTGTTTACCTAAGCTTAATACACCTCCCGTAAA
The DNA here is from genome assembly GCA_927349885.1 of Psylliodes chrysocephalus. Taxonomy (NCBI): domain Eukaryota; kingdom Metazoa; phylum Arthropoda; class Insecta; order Coleoptera; family Chrysomelidae; genus Psylliodes; species Psylliodes chrysocephalus. The sequence continues at coordinate 52,331,023 of OV651815.1, read as the reverse complement.
GTGAGAAAAACATTAAAGACACATACCGCCTATCAGTTAGAGTTCTCGTATTATGCCGTAGAACGTAGAACAAAAGTGACCAATTTGCCGATGCCGATGTAAAATACCAAATCTTCGAATCCGAATCGAATGAACGAAGCAACCAAACTCGGAACTCGGCATGTTTGATCGATCGCAGAGCCATCGAGCAATTGACTCAAAAAAGATTCGAATCTTTTAAAAACAGGGAATCAATTCATTCGAGTCAGTCCACTGATTCGTTCTTTTTGAACGAATCGTTCGCAAACGACACACCTCTAATATACAGTAAACTTGTAGTACGTCGATAATCCAGACGTCAAAAATTCGGAGTCTCGATAATCCGGATTCATCTCCAGCGAAAAGAGAAGTTAAAGTGAATAAATACATAGATATAGTTTGGCAAATAAAAGCGCTGATGCGACAGGCTGGGCAGAGTCGTCTTAACCGCTACAAAATGAACAAATTGTACAGTATTCTTGTAAGTACATGTTAGATCGCATGGATCTAATTTAACTTTTTAAACAAGTATTAGAAATTAAAAATTTAAAAAAACCGACTTCAAAAATGTGCAGATGCCATCACCATATCTCAACCAATTTTATATGGGACCATCCCTGAGGTACTCCCTTATTATAAAAAAAAAGAATCATATAAATCGGACAAGGTGGTAAAGCATTATCGCTAAATATACATAAAAAATGCAAGAGTTTGAGGATTTTCTCATGGATCTAATTATTAGATTTTGACCAAATTTATATGGGACCACCCCTGAAGTATTCTCTTTCTAACAAAACCAAGAATCATTGAAATCGGATACCGTGTTGAAGAATTATCTCTGAACATACATAAAAAAAAAATATCGCGACGAATTGATAACCTCCTCCTTTTTTGAAGTCGGTTAAAAAAGATAATACTTTCTAAAACGTATATTGAAAAGAAGAACAATTGGTGTGTACGAATGTGAGTTAAAAACTAAAGTATAATATAAAAATGGTCCTATATATAAGGTCGCATATGCTGACCTCAGCATCAGCAGAAGTGCAGGTGCATCTACGCTGCATTCTGCGAAAGCTGTTACATGATATGTTTTTTAGAAAGGAATTTATTATTGCCTGTAATTTTATATATAAGATAAGGGTTATAACAACTCCCCCCTTAATGAAAAAGTTGATACTAAATGCAACAACTTTTTAAAGTCATGATTGGTTAAGTTCAAAGTTTTCTTCCAACGGTTCTTCTCTGTGGATGCTGGGACGTTTCCTGGGTAGAAAGAAGTCTTCGGAATGAGTCCTTCACTGTCTCGTTTGGTGGTCCTGGAGAAGAGGGAAGTGAACCAGAGAAAGCCATGATGCTGATTCTTCCTCCTGGTCTTCTTCTACGCTTGCAATATAGGTAAAGCAAGACAAGTGCGATGATGAGGGAAATGGTAAAATATGTAAAACAAGACATGTATTTGTTTACGAAGAGCTGATTGATCATCTTGTCTGGGTCCTCGTAATATTGATTCAATTTGTATTGGGCAACATTAAGATCATCGACGTCCAATTTATTTAGTTTAAGTGGTTTCAGCTCTAGAAGGTTGTGTTTTGCAGGTAAATGTTTGCAACATTCGTAAGGGATGATTATTGGTTGATTCCTATAAGTAACATTTTTGTATTCTGTCACTAAATACTTGGCATGAACTCTCGTACTACCAATGAAAGCATTACATTCTGGTTGTAATCGAAGAATTAAATTGGTTTTTATTATTTTGGTTTGGGCTTCTCTATTGGCACATTTAATGGTTATTGGCAATGGGTCTGTGACTGAAATTAGCCAATGATTGGTGGCTAGTTCTTGCACGTTGTAGTCTCGTGCGAAAACTATTGATGATTTTTAGTTGTTTGGTACTTCTGATAGTTGTCGAAATAATTGTGCTTCACAAATTAAGTTGCTATCTATCGGATAGGATAGGATATCGGAACATATCTTTCATTGTGTTTGAAGTGTTTTGCAATTGTCCAGGTTGGGTAAAGCTACATATAACATTGAATCGTCGTCTTTCGCGATAAATTTTTGTGAAGTTGATAATAAATGATAGAGTCCTGTTCGATTATCCAATATTGGTATTGGAAGAAGTCGGAAAATTAAATAAGTTTTAGGTTCTACAAGAGGGATTTTTAAAATAAAAACTACTCTCGAGTCTGTTTGATAAGCAGATAGCTCAATTATATCTAGGTACTGTGCTACAGATGATAGGGGAATAGGTAAAGGTAAATTATTCTTTAATAATGATTGTGATATTTCCTGAAGGGAAGTTATTAAATTTCTAGGCGTAATAATTGAATTATGAATTATTTTAAATCTAGCAAAAGTAACCGAGTTAAGAATATCGTCAATAGTAGATTCTAAAAATGAGTAACTTTCCATTAGCGTTTCGCAAATATTAATTATTTCTAATTGTGACTGATAAAAAGAAATGTCATTTTAAATATCGTAGATTGATTTTTCAATAGCCTGTAAATTTTAGTTAAAAGGTTTGTTCGTCAATTTGCAATTTTTGAATTGTTGTATTAAAACTTTTTATCACAGAAGTGGTGACGGAAATTTGATTTTTCCTTAAAATTTCCAATTCATATTCATCTTTAGTGACTTTATCTATACAATCATTAACATATTCTCCATCAGATGTGTCCAGGTTTTCCTTTAGGGCTTTCCAAATTGAACCTACAATATTGATTAATCTCCGTTTTAATCTATGATAATTTTGTTGAGTATCAGCAAATACTTCTTGATATTTTAATTTTATTGATTCTGAAATTTAATTTAAAAGGCTAGTGTTTGTTTTAACTTGGCTTTTAAATGTAACAACATACGCGGGTTGTCAGTATCTATTAATTCTTTTGTTGAATCGAGAATTTGGTCATTTCTGCCTAAAGCAGTCTTAATTGCTACAAAGTACTTGTAGACTAGTAATGTCCACTTATTGTTAGAAATCTTCATGGAGGCTTTTTCATGGTAAAAGATTCCAATAGTGTTATTGATTGGTTCTATTTTAAATTGGCAGTTGGCTGACGTGCTCAGCAGTAGAAATATGAATCATAGCATCGATCTTTTGTTCACGACGTCTGCCAGGGGCTTCACTGGGTGTTCCGTCTGCAGAGCTCGATGAATTGGTTCTTTTTCTAATTAAGGATGTCTACACCAATGCTAGTTAGGGTAGCCGTGTTCTAGCACTCTTTGCAGAAATCCTACTGACTGCGCCACTTGTTAGATCGCATCGATCTAATTTAACTTTTTAAAAAAAGGTAATACTTTGTAAAACGTATATTGAAAAGAAGTACAAGAAGTGTGTATGAATGTGAGTTAAAAACTAAAGTATAATACAAAAATGGTCCTATATATAAGGTCGCATATGCTGAACTCAGCATCAGCAGAAGAGCAGGTGCATCTACGCTGCATTCTGCGAAAGCTGTTACATGATATGTTTTTTAGAAAGAAAGTTGTTATCGCCTGTAATTTGATATATAAGATAAGGGTTATGAAACGCATATAATATACATATTATACATTAAATACAGAGATAGTCTGTAATTTTGAATAAATCTAACAGTTCAAATACTATGGTTTTTTTTTTTGAAAAATGCTCGGTACCGTCGATTAGTATTTCTAATCGCGATTTTATACATACAATAATACACAGGGTGTCCCAATTTAGACATATGACGTCATTGGTGATTTTGTTTAATGGCAATACTGTCGTTTTGATGGTTATTGTTATACGGTTTGTAAAGTTGTACATAACTTCCAAATACCAAATTTTTATCTCTTGCCAATTACAAGAATATAAAAAGTAACAAATTTATGAAATACAAGTAATCAAATCTATTGAATTTAATTATTTCAATTAAGCAAATGCTCACAATGTTGTCCATTGACTATTTGACAACATCCTAAACGCGATCGAAATTAGTTTTGAACATTTCTAATGACTTCGGGCAAAACTAATCTACACTCATTTCTTATTCGTGCTTTTAGCTCCTCAACATGTGCCGGTTTGGTCATTCCAGGTACGGATTTCACTTTATCAAAATATTTTCTGAGTAAATGTTATAAAAATTATCTGTATGTTGATAAACAAAACTCAAAATTATATATTTGAGGATGTAAAAAATAAAAATGATTTTGATTTTTACATTTTTGAATTAAATGTAAGTGAAATAAGTACTTCAGTGTGTAAAATTTTTTTTTTTTTTTTTAATAATATTTAAATCGTTTATTCCAGAAACAACCTAGGTCACTTTATGTCCGTATTGGGTTTATCACATTAAAATTGTAGTTTCAGAGCAACACACATTTAATGCAAAAAAAACTAACTTCCGTTAACATGCTTAGTTCTAAAAAAATTTTAAATTTTCGTTTATTTTTTAAACAAATTAAGTCCTGCTCCTAGTGCAAAACGTTTTTTCGTCTCCTGAAAATTCCCAAAAAGTGACTAAGGTTGTTTCTGAAATAAACAATTTAATTAGACTGCGCGCTTTCGGCTTAACAAAGCCATCATCAGTGCCGTCTTAAAAAGCGTTACATAGTGAAACTTCACTTGTTATTAACATGATATTAATTTTATAATGTTCTTTCAAACTAATATTTAATTATTTTATTCCATTCTGGAATTTATGAACATATTTAACAATTATTTTTTAAATATACATGGTGGTCTACAAACGAGTGGCTTACCAAACCAATTCATTTTTAAAGCAAAACGCCCTGCAGGTATTTATACATATTTCATTGCTTTTACATTATAAAACAATCTTAATAGGCTTCACTTATTTGATATGTTGTGTATAGTGCGTGTCAAAATGCTAGATTACGATTTTCTCAATTTTCTAAATCGAATATTCTGTATGTTATAATTAATTAATACAGTAGGGTATCCCATTTAAAAACTTTAAAGAATCGTAACCTCGCATTTTGACACACCCTATGTACAACATAGTAAATGAATAAGGTCAATTAAAATTGTTTAATATTCTAAGAATAATCAAATATGTATAACTACTTGCAGGGTGTTTTGTTTTAGAAAAGTGTAGGTTTGGTCAGCACTTCATTTATGGAACATCCTGTATATTTAAGAATAACTGTTAAATATGGTCATATAACTTTTATATTAAAAATGTTTTTCTCTAATTATTGTAAAAAAAAATTATTTGGCACCCCTACAATATTTAAAAAAAAATTAAGTGTAACCAAACCATTCTAAAACTAAAATGAAATATAGGGTGTTCAATTCAGAAAATATACATTTTTGTTTGCCAGGCAAAACTGCAACACCCTGTATTTTAAATCCATTCAACTTTGATTTGAAACTTGTTTGCGTCTCTATAACACAAATTGAAACAATGAACAATTACGCACTAATGGGACACCTTGTATACCTGACGCCTGAACCTAAGCACATGTTTAAAGTCAGGGCTGGACGTTGCTATTAGAAACAATATTGTTAATGACATTTTTAAATTTAGATGATGTCATATGGAATGGAAGGGCATACGGTTGATAGAATAAGCATACTGATTGGTTCACGTGCTAAGATTTAGTCACTGTTTACCTTGATATGTTCTTCATATTTATTATGAAGTCATCGACAATAATTTCATTTGTAAAGTTCACACAGATTCTACGATTAATCCGAGAGCAATTAAATATTCTTCGAGCTTAATGCCATTTAGTAATTCAAATACAATAGCTTCTATTTTAGACGGAAAGATAGGTTATAACGATGTACCTGTCAATTTCGACTAAGAGGCTGTTTGGCTTAAGATTGACGATTCGAATGTTGAATTTTGAGAAATTATAGTAGGTTGAACATTGTTTAGATAAGGGTTATTGTTGAGGTGGGGGTAGTACACGTTCATGTCATTTCTTAGATTTTCTGAGATTATAAGTGCTTCATTAGAAAAATCTAAGTATTGTCCTGTACCATTCTAGCATCAACTTATGAACTTTTATAGCTGGTTTTTAATATTGTCCTTGACTCGAACAATTGTCTATTTTTGTTTATTTACTAAGAAATATTCTTACTTTTCTTTGTAGTTACTGTAAACTAGTTGATTATACCCACAGAGTAGTATTTCTTTATAAATACATTGTAGAAACTTGCAGAGCTGATTTCGCACACATTTTTGTATTTCAGCGCCGAACACCTTCCATGTTTATATTGCAATGACCAGCAATCAACTTTCAACTAACTATTCTTATTAACCATATTTTAATAATTATTATAAGTGATTCACTTGAAATATTTAATATTAATATAAATATTTGGATTTGATACAAATCATTTTGGGAACATTAAATCTTTAACACAATAGCATTAATCAATAACTTCTGAGATATCTGAAAATATTGGTGACAAAACAGGATAACTGATTTATATGACGTAAGCAATGGTTAGCATGGTTAGGCAAGATGTTCATCCATACCGAAAAAATTGTAAAAGAAGTTAACATCCAAAGCAGTGAAAGCGTATGACTATAGTGGCTGTAGAACCTATGAAGCCATGTTTCAACGAGATGTTTCTTTGTTATTGTTGAATAATTTGGATGTTGCTTTTACTGAACCAGCCCAAAGTGGGATTTCATATGTCCAGATCTATTTTAGTATATATTTGTAAAGAATAAATTTCTTATATATAGACAGCTTGTACTTTCTTCATTTTAGTTGGCTAATCCTTCTATATTTAATTTTAAATTATCTGTGTTTCTTTTTGACATGTTTTCATTGTTCTCTTCATCTGAGCCTAGCGTCTAAATTTGTACCCAGGCATTTTGTTGAGTAACGTATATTCTAATTAGACTATGTTGCCTACATTTGTTGATAAATTTAACGTAAACAGACTTGTTTTTTTTAAATTTAATTTTCCATCGTTTAGTACTTCTGTGGGATTTGGTTAATACGGGTTTAGATTTTCTATTATGATCTATTTTTGTGCAGTGTCGCGTGAAAATGTGATTAAGGTTGGGTATGTCATTGGTATAAAGTAGATAAAGTACACTACTTTGTTGTACAGTAATACCCCGGACTTACGCGATAGGTGAAACCAAGCGATAGCCGTGTGAGTCGAATTCGCGTCAGTAGGGGTTAAACTTTGTATATGAAAACGTATAAAGTTTGTGTATTCGGAACCAAGTCTAAATAAAACAATAGTTTAAAAGAAACATGTTTATTAAAATGTTAGATAAAAAAAACAATTTATATTACTATAAATAAAACATCATAAACCGAAGTTATTTTGATGTTGAATGCTTCATATATTCTCACGTAAAATTTCCTCGTACCATACCAGTAACTTTTTTATTTCCAATTTTCTAGTAGAAAGGCGCTCTTCATTGGAATCTATTTTGTGTTTTTAAATTTGTAACCCATTTTCAATTGTACTGACTCTAACGAATCAGTTAGGTCTTTGGAGGATTGTATTGTTAATGATGTAATCAAATATTATAGGATTAGCGCTAAGACCATATGACATGACAAAACATTTCGCGGCATTAAGCGATAAATTGTTTTTCAGACACCGGTATTTAACTCTATCAATATTAGCTCAAAGACGTTCGCAGTCGGATCTGTGAGCAATGGTCAAACATAATTTTAGATCATCGGCATATAACACACAATTAACATTAATTATATCAGTGATATCGTTAATAAATAATATAAATAATAAAGGGCCCAGGTTCGAACCTTGTGGCACTCCTGATTTTGCGATATACTCAACTGATTTGAAACCATTTATATACACATACTGTTTACGGCTTTAAAGATAAGATGTAAATAATTTTAGGAGGGAATCATGAAATCCGAATAATTTTAATTTAGTGAGTAAGGTTCCGTGATCCAATGTGTCAAACGCCTCAGTTAAATCTGTGTATACGACATCCGTTTACTTCTTACTGTCAATATTCTCAGCAATTATTTATGTTACGTTAACAAGATTAGTTAGCGTTGAACGGTGTTGTACAACCTCGAATACCTTTGAAAAGTTACAAATTACAGATATTGGTCTATAATTGGTTATATAATTTCTATCTTCCTTTTTGAATATAGGACACACTTTTGATGTCTTCTAGATATCTGAAATGGTAGATGTTTTAAGACATATATTTAACAACACCATTAGAAGATAAGCAAGGCCATGTGCACAGTCTTTAATTAGGAAAGCCGGAATATCATCGGTACCTCTAGTTTTCTTTGCTTTTACTTCCTTTAAAGAATACAGTACGTCCTCTTCACTGAAACTATTAACAGAAAAACAAGTATATTGTTCTGTATCATCAGCTGTAAAATATGGATCCGACGAAGTGTTCGGCAAAACCATTTATAATAGAATTAGGATTATCTTAAATAATATTATTATAACTCATATTATTATGTACGAAATTAAAACCCTTCGTTCTATTCAAAAAAGCCCAGAAACTAGAAGGATTCGTGGTAATATTTGATTCTTTATAAGGCTTATCTACATCTAGTGTGATTTGAGCCCTCAACCTAGCAAACTCTATGCATGCAGATGGGTCACTATTTCTTTTATATAGACGATGGTACTTTTCTTTTTTACGAATAAGAGGAATAATATTATAATTAAACCAAGGTGGGTAAATTTTAGAAGACTTTACAGTGGTTTAGCGCACACACCCATCGAGCATATTGTAATTTTTTCGTAAAAGTAAGTACATGCATCATTAGCATTTTGAAATGCATCTAAAAACGTCCAATCAGTATTAGAAATTATTTAGTATAACTTTGGATAATTAGCTTTACGAAAATTATAGTAATTTACTATAAAAGTAGCTAGACGATTTTTATTGTAAGCAGTATTGAGTTTGCAACAGATCTCCAGAGCAGGATGGTGTTCGTCTTCACGAACCAGATGATCCAGGATCTTTCAATTATGCACTTAAATGTGAAGAATACCAGATCTAAGAGTTTATTATTAGAATTATGGATACTATTAAACTGGGATAGATCAAATATTAGTGCAAATGCGTTAATATGAGAAACTAATATAGAAAATCTGCTGATTTTCATATCGTTGGAGTAATCGGAGATATTAAAATCACCCATGACTAATATAATATTATTATTATGCAGAATATTCGTGTATTCAATTATCTCAAAGAGCTTTTCATAGTTAACAATGCTAGTTCTAGGGGGTACAAAAATATTTACAATTATTAAAGTATTAATATTAAATTTAATTTTTACCAGTAATATATCTATAGTTGGAGTGAGTTCACCAAAAGACGGATATTCAGATAAACAAATCTGAAAAGGCACGAGACTGTCATTCACTGCAACTAAAACACTACCACCCATAGTACAATTCATTAGAGAGTATTTTCTGTCAGACCTATGTACATTATATGAATTTCCGAACTATTCCTGATTAGTGATTGATGATTCGAGCCAGGTTTCCGTCAAGACAACAACAGTAAAGTTCTCCTATACAATAGAGTTGTGAAATTCAATTGGTTTTGTCTGAAGACCACGAGTGTTTTAAAAGCAGATACAAAAGTTGAAACAAATGTCATAGCTAGTTTGGTTGCAATCATAGATCGAATTAAATAAATTTTACTAGTTTTGTTTTAATTTTTGGCGGCTTTAAAACCTGGAAAAGTTATTTTAGTAATTTTCTTCCAAAAAGACCGGTTTCGTCTACATTGAAAATGGTTTGGTTAGAGTAGCCACCATATTCAATCATTTTCTTGAGTTTTTCTGGATAAAGAGACGCAGCTTCTTTGTCAGCACTTGTTGTCTCTCCACTTTCTACGATGCTATGCCAATTACAATTACTTTTAAATCGACTGAACCAGCCGTTACTAACTTAAAACTCTTCATTTTTGACCGCCAGCTTCTTCTTTTAGTCTCTCAAAAATCTGATTCGTTTGAAAGCACACTGTGTTTTGGCCAACAGGACAATTTTTAAGTCTCACTTGATTATCACACCATAATTGTAACATTGTTTCCATCTGAGCGATAATACAGTGACGTTTACGAATAATGCTTGAATTTAAAGATTGAGAGCCTTTCATAGCATCCGTAATTTTTTCTTTACTTTTTATAACGTTTCGAACTGTTGATTCCGGTAAATCAAATTTTTTGGCCAATTCACAAATTTTTATTTTCTATTCAAATTCTTTATTTAATTTACACACCAAAGGCAGTTAGGTTCAAATGACTAATTTTTTGGTTTTTGGATGACATAATTAAAGAAAAATCATTATTGTGTAAAACGGATTAACTTATATTTCTTTAAATATGATTTTAGTAGGTCTCAATATTGTCTTGACAATAATAATAATTAGAAAAATAGGCCTGTAAACATGATTGTAGAGCCTATTGGAATAATCAATAAATAAATAATTATTAAAAAATGAATAAAACTCAGAGCCAATACGACATAAATACCAACGGCCGTTTCCCTTCAGAAAACAACTTTTCCTTTGGCTAATACCGCAACAGGTATTGAATTATATCCGAAGGAAAGACAGCAGAGATATAAATTAAATTTCAACACTCTCTACCTTTGATTTTGCTCACTAAGGAGAACATCATTCGTTGACCGGTTTCGTCCTTATTAGGACTCTTCAGCAATAAATAGATAGGTTCTCAATTTCAGTCTCTAATGGAATTAACAAATGCTACACATTTCACCAGTATACAATAAAGTTGGTTGTGAAGAAAATAAGAATTCAAGTAGTGAAATGGTGTCGCCATTTGTTCTAAGTAAGAAAAATCAAAGTGCGCTATAATACCCACTTAGAAAACTAGGTGGAACCAAAAAGACCAGGTGGGCAATTTGTAAAAACGGAAATAAATCAAACTCAAATGTGAGTGAGTGAGTGTTGAAATTTAATTTCTATCTCTGATGTCTTTCCTTTGGATATAATTCAATACTTGTTGCGGTATTAGCGAAAGGAGTAGTTGTTTTCTGAAGGGAAACGGTCGTTGGTATTTATGTTATATTGGCTTTGAGTTTTATTCATTTTATTTTACGTCTATCACATTTGAGTTTGATTTATTTTCGTTTTTAAATAATTATTAGATTTGCAATCGGGATTTAAAAATTGTTTCGAAAAAATGTTTTTTCAAGACATGTTACGCTGGAGCCAGGCGTTCGCTAGTATACAACGATACCTACTAAAACTAAAATTCAAAGCAAATAATGGAAACAATGGCGATTCGCTTCCACCGTGCAGCGCAAATTCAAAGTGGTTATGTTACGTCAGCCGGGTAGGTTACGTTTTCTGGGATGCCAGATGAATTCTTATTGCCGATTAACTCGCAAAGGGAGATAGATAAAATTATTGCCCAAGATTATACTCAAACCCAACTAATTTCGAAATTAAAATTGCAATAAACTACACAGGAAAAAATAATGAAAAATTGAGAAGAGGTGTGGCTGCTTATTACACAAACTACGTGTGTAGCTAGCAAAGAATACATAAAGATATAAAAACGTACATAAATAGTCGGAGCAGGTCAACTCGGCGATGTAAAGTCGGCGACGGTCAACTCGGCGATGCCGAGTCGGCAATGGTCATCTCGGCGATGGTAAACTCGGCGACGATCAACTCGGCGAAAAGGAATACGATAATATATTATTCAATTATTTATTATAATACAAAATAAGATACAACCTATAAAAAAAATTTGATTGGAGAATTTGATTGATAAAATAAAAATATATAAGAGATTTTAAATAAGAAACTGGAAAAAAGTTATTATTACTAAAGTAAATCAACATATACAGGTAAAAATATATTAAATATTAAAACTAAGAATCTGAAAAAGAAACTTCTTGATTAAGAGATTAAAATTTAATGACCAGAGTTGTTTGGAATTACAAAATTAAGGTGACAATAAAATCAATTAAGGGTCCTAACTACAATTAGTGTTTTTAATACCTAGTATTAGAAAGCAAATAAATATTAAGGGCTTAAGATTTTTCAAAGCAAAATAAAAATAAGATTACCTTATAATTGCCTGCTTAAGGGCTTAAGATTTTTCAAAACAAAATAAAAATATGATTACCTGATAATTACCTGCTTACTTGTACCTACATCCTATAAAAGACTGGTGATATTCACTTTCCTTAATATTCCGAATTCATCTCAGAAGTAAAGACATTGTGTGTAATTTTGTTTGTCTGTGTGAGTTTTTAATTTACTGAGACTCAAGATGGAAAATAAAGTTTTTAGCCAAAGGGGTCACGAAAAGTACTACTGGTATGGCTACCTATACACGAAGGATAAAACGAACAAGGACAACACCATTCAATTCTGGCGCTGCGAAAACAAGCATGAAAGATGCAAAGGAAGAATATGGACCAATATTATGGATGGTTCTTTCAAATGTATACGAAATGAACACACATGTAGTACGGTAGGAAATGCAGCAAATGTTGTTCTGCAAAAAATGAATACCACTGTGAAGCACCTGGCCGCGACAACGATGGAGAATCCTGCCCAAATCAGAGGACGAGTTTTGGAGAATGTACCAGCTGCGGTTAAAGGAATGCTTCTAAGTTCCAGTGTTATGCGGAGAAACATTTAAAGAGTAAGAGTAACCATGTGCAAAGCACCCGCCAATCCAGAAACTCTTAGTGAAATTATCATCCCAGAAGTGTACTCGCAATATTATTACAGCCCTACTCAATTTGAGAATTTTTTGCTGGCAGATTCCGGAAGAGATCAAGTGGATCCACATCGAATTCTAATATTTGGTAGAGAATACCATGCAACATGGAGTGCAAGCATGAAAGAATTATTTGTTGACAGCACATTCTTATTGTGTCCTCCACTTTTTGCTCAAATATTTGTTGTTCTGGCAAGAAAAGATACGCATGAAGAGAAGGGTCCAGTTTTTCCTGTACTATATTGCTTGCTGCCCAATAAAAGTGCAGAAATATATCTCAATGTGTTTAACATGATAAAAGTTCTTTGGCCGCAATTAAATCCGGAAACCATCAGTGTCGACTTTGAGTTGGCAATTCACCAGGCCGTAAGACAAGTTTTCCCAGAAGCCGAAATTAGAGGATGTTTATTCCACTTGGTCAAAAATTTTTGAAAGCATTTATCTTCTTGCAATCAACTAGGAATGTACAATACTGATCCCGAATTTGCACTACAAGCAAAAATGGTAACATCATTGGCATTTGTCCCAGAAGAGGATGTGATTGAGGCCATTGCCGAATTGGAAAATGAGTTGCCAGAAATATTAGAACCAATTTTAGAATGGTTTACCAGCCATTATATCGGTCGACTTAGGAATAATGGAACCAGAGTGCCAGCAACTTTTCCATCAGCAGTTTGGTCCGTTTATTTTTGAACATTGAATGGACGAGATAGGACAAATAATTTTGCAGAAGCATGTCATCGCAAGTTGCAACTGGCTTTTGGTTCTGGCATTGCTCATCCTTCGTTATGGACATTCATAGATAATTTAAAAAAGGTACAGTCTTCGTACGATGCAGACTATGAACGAGCAATTGCCGGGCGCAATGGCGCATCAAAAAGGAAACGTTATGAGGAAGCCGACGAGAGGATTTTAAATAAAGTGGCCAATTATAACAGGCAAAATTTGATCGAGTATCTCAGAGGGATATCACATAATTACAACATGAATTAGTTTTTTTATATTATATTGTATTATAATAAATATATGTATTATAAATAATTGTAATGTGTATTATAATAAATAACAATATTCTAAAATCAACCTTTTTTTATTTCAGTTTTTATTTTTTAATTCCGTTTTAGCATATAATATGTTACTTAAATTTTTTTATTTCATAACCTAATATTTTAATATATTATATCTTATTTTTATTTTGCATTGAAAAATCTTAAGCTCTAAATTTTCCTTTAATATTTTAATTTGCTTTCTAATAATATGTATTAGAAACCCTAATTGTAGTTAAAACCCTTAATTGATTTTATTGCCACTTTTAAAATCTCTTATATATTTTTATTTTATTAATCAAGTTCTCTAATCAATTTTTTTTATAGATTGTATATGATATTGTATTATAATAAATAATTGCATATTATATTATTGTATTCCTTTTCGCCGAGTTTACCATCGTCGAGTTGGCCATCGCCGACTTGGCATCGCCGAGTTGACCTTCGCCGGCTTTGCATCGCCGTGTTGTCGCGTACCGATAAATAGTATAGTATGCAGGTGTTTCTTGAACTAAGATTAACTTAAATAAATTCTATGTACCGTCTTTTTAAAAACATTAGCTGGTATAATGATACAATAAGTTGAACAGTAATTTAAGTGTGCAGGTATCTCCAAATCTGCTTCAAAAAATAAACTGCGAGTAGTTTTAAAAACCATTCGCGGAATTAAGAATTTTACATTATGCTTAAATACTGGCCTAACTTGATAAGTAATTGACTTTGATGAAATGAAAATGGAATATGTGATGGTGACTAGAAATTTTTAAAAAATATTAATGATGGTTATCCAAGATGCCTAAAATCGTAATAACGAATGGATGTATAGAAAATCAAAAAAAAAAGGAAATAAAGGCTCTTTTTTATCTGGTCTCTATCCACTTAGAAAAACAATCAAAATTTCGCCTCCTAGTCCTTTCCTGCGTTCGAATATCACAGAATGAGTTTTCTATTATAGAATATTTGTATATAGGGCTGTATCAAGCTGTGCGAGAAAAATTAACTCCTCCCCAACCCCCACGTTTTTACGGAATAATAAAAAAAATTGTACTCCGTTGTGCACACCCTTGGAGTGTATAAAAATTTTCCCCGCTCATATCCCCTTCTTAGATTCGTTCTCCATGGATTTGTTTTTTTATTTTTGTATATTTTTGATATGGTTGCATAGGGGAAAGAAGGTTAGCGTTTGAATGGTATTTCGTTACATCCCCCCTTTTTTCATAATTCGATTTAATGACTAAAGTTCATCGTAAAAAGCTATTATGATTCCCTTAAGGACAAGTTACTACTCCCCCCATAAATTGTGTGAAGTTATTGAAATATTTTGGTGAGAAATTGGGTATTTTGAGATATGCGTTGTATAGATAATTTAAAAATTGGGTTTAAAATTGGTATAGTTTGACCTCCCCCCTTTCTCTCCCCTCTAAATCTATTATGAGGTCCTTATTTTAGTTATTTACGATTATTTTTAAAGTTTTATGACAGTGTCAGCTGAGGTCGAATGAAGTAAGGCGCTGTATGTTACCTCTCATTTTCTTTATCCCTCTTTTATGGAATCTCAAACTGAAATTTTTATATTTTCATTGTGCACATGATGTATGGGACAACAAGTCGAGTTTGGTCAGACCAATTTTTGTCCCTCTTTTCTAAAAAATCGCCAGGAATGGACTCAAAAAAATTAATTTATAAAATTTCATTTTACGGATAATTAATGGAACCATAACGAAAGGCATTTGGTACTACAAACCCCCTTCCCTTTTTAAAAATTCGTCAGGAGTGACTTAAGAATGAAATTGAAAAAGTATTATGATGTTAGTACTTTATGGTACCAAATGTCGAATGCTTTGATACCATAATTCCCCCACTCTTCACAAGAAATAAGAGTAACCTAAAAGTTAATTTAAGATAAAATTTATTTGGTAGGCTATTATGGACCAAGATCTGAGAGTTTTTAGAGTGTCCAGTTTTACCCCCTATCCTTTCTCCAAAATCCTTCAAGGGTAAACTTGATATATTATTGAGTGTAACAAGATTCATACAGTTTATAGGATATCGAATTTTAAAAATGTTAAGTTATATAACGTTATTCCCCTCCCCCTCTCAATAAAAAAAGTTACTTTTTATGAAAATATAATGAAATAATTCTAGCTTATGTTGAGTGGAAGTTTGTTGAAAATGAAAAAGCCAGCGTAATATGGTGATTTTTTGCCTGATTATGTTGTTTTAAATATATATTTTCGGCATTTCTGGTAATATATCCACGTATATTTCTTTTAGATCTCTTACTTAAAAATAATTCATAAGCTATCCTATCAAACAAAGTAGATTTATAATTTTTTTGGTGATTACATTAAAAGGTAATATAACAAATTTTATAACACAATAAGAAAAATGAACACAAATTGTTTAAAACCAATCTGTGCAGTCTATGCTTAATGGACAGCAGACACTAATAATCGTATCGTTAGCATAAATAAATCTTCTTGACCATTAAAATATTCAGGCATATCATTCACGTATAATAAAAAAAAGTCATGTGCATAGTAGGTATGTAACCTACTAAATGTCCTAGGCAACTTCCAGAAGAAAAATTCTTAAAATTAAACTTTTAAAAATAAAAATAATAAATTTACCAATAAAATTGCGTCTTCAACGGTTGCACAAGTTTCAGTTTTTCCGATGTCAACCTATAGGCCTTTGACGTTGCTTGAACGGCAGCTAGGGGATGGATAACTACAACAATTACGAAAATAGTAGACAATTTAAGGGGAGCCAACTGGGTCTCTATATGTTAATATTTCACCACAAATCCAGTAAAGAAAGGAAGAAAAAGATACAATATTTAAATTGTTCAAAAACCTTTACTGCTTGTGATGAATCCATGCCTAAATAAACTCAAATAACTCAATAAAGCAAGAAATTAAAATGTATTTGTCATATAAGCAACATGCATGAACCCAAAAAAAAAAAAGAATAAATTCATCGATAGATGGCAGGGTCGGTCGTTTGCTTGGTACCAGGTGAAAGACAATTGCGCAACATGTTAAGCAAAATAGTATTTCTGCCTTCTTACATAAATCATACAATTAAAAATATAAATCTTTTATGTGCATATCCGCACCTACATACTCGTATATATAAACATCAACGTTTAATGTTAAAACCCAACAAACTTTTACCACTTTCCAAATTAGAATAAGTTACCTGCTTAACTTTCAGTTAAGATTAATTTATTTATAAAGTATTAACCCATGAAATTTTACCATTAAATATAAATCACCAAACACAAATAAAAAGGAAATATTATAAACACATAGAAGGACTTTGAGAAAGCTCCCAGATTGGAAGAGGTTAATTTAATATCTATTCCTCATGGGTCATATGAGATTGAACTTTCAGTAATGTCTTGTTTTTTTTTATAAAAAGGAACTCTAGAAACCAATATGTTGATCGTAGCCCTTTGGTTTTCGAAGCATTTATGGTCAATACCCAGACCGAGACATTTAGTGCTTAAATAAGAAAATGTTAAAATAATTGATTATACTTGACTACTACCTAGATCATTAGGTGTTTGATTAACTAAATTATGTAGTAATATTTAGTGCAAAAGTATAAATCATGTTTAGAATACCTTAGGAATACTCGTTTAAAACGAGTTGAATCTTTAATTTAATAAATTAGCATTCATACTGCACATATGAATTTCTCGTTATAATATAAAAAACTTGAAAGTAGTTTCCATTGACAGAATTACCGTCTTCCTATTCAGATAAAAAACCATCCATAATAAATCAGCGATAAGTGAGCCATGTGGCTAGTAAATCAATGAACCACGATTATACGGACCACTGTTCTGGTAAAATAATGTGCTGTGTCCGCACGATTAAACGTAAACCCTCCGGGTGAACCCTTAAAATATTACAAAATGTGTCAATACAAATTGACTCACGCTTCTCAAACTATACAATTAATTACCGCAAATGTAAAGTAGAAACGATTAAGTACCTAGGATGAATGAAAAGTCACTTACCAAGAGTCATAAACAGTATTATGCACTCAAATAAATAATATTATGGTGAACCAAGCCAAAACATAAATTAATAAATTAATAAATTAATAAATTAATAAATTAATAAATTAATAAATTAATAAATTAATAAATTAATAAATTAATAAATTAATAAATTAATAAATTTATAAATTAATAAATTAATAAATTAATAAATTAATAAATTAATAAATTAATAAATTAATAAATTAATAAATTAATAAATTAATAAATTAATAAATTAATAAATTAATAAATTAATAAATTAATAAATTAATAAATTAATAAATTAATAAATTAATAAATTAATAAATTAATAAATTAATAAATTAATAAATTAATAAATTAATAAATTAATAAATTAATAAATTAATAAATTAATAAATTAATAAATTAATAAATTAATAAATTAATAAATTAATAAATTAATAAATTAATAAATTAATAAATTAATAAATTAATAAATTAATAAATTAATAAATTAATAAATTAATAAATTAATAAATTAATAAATTAATAAATTAATAAATTAATAAATTAATAAATTAATAAATTAATAAATTAATAAATTAATAAATTAATAAATTAATAAATTAATAAATTAATAAATTAATAAATTAATAAATTAATAAATTAATAAATTAATAAATTAATAAATTAATAAATTAATAAATTAATAAATTAATAAATTAATAAATTAATAAATTAATAAATTAATAAATTAATAAATTAATAAATTAATAAATTAATAAATTAATAAATTAATAAATTAATAAATTAATAAATTAATAAATTAATAAATTAATAAATTAATAAATTAATAAATTAATAAATTAATAAATTAATAAATTAATAAATTAATAAATTAATAAATTAATAAATTAATAAATTAATAAATTAATAAATTAATAAATTAATAAATTAATAAATTAATAAATTAATAAATTAATAAATTAATAAATTAATAAATTAATAAATTAATAAATTAATAAATTAATAAATTAATAAATTAATAAATTAATAAATTAATAAATTAATAAATTAATAAATTAATAAATTAATAAATTAATAAATTAATAAATTAATAAATTAATAAATTAATAAATTAATAAATTAATAAATTAATAAATTAATAAATTAATAAATTAATAAATTAATAAATTAATAAATTAATAAATTAATAAATTAATAAATTAATAAATTAATAAATTAATAAATTAATAAATTAATAAATTAATAAATTAATAAATTAATAAATTAATAAATTAATAAATTAATAAATTAATAAATTAATAAATTAATAAATTAATAAATTAATAAATTAATAAATTAATAAATTAATAAATTAATAAATTAATAAATTAATAAATTAATAAATTAATAAATTAATAAATTAATAAATTAATAAATTAATAAATTAATAAATTAATAAATTAATAAATAAATAAAACAAATATAAACAAAAAAAATAACTTTTTCGTAAAGGGTAGCTTACCAAGGTTAAAAAGAAGCGAAAGTCCACATCCCACAGCAAACTATTGAAGAATCAACTTTAATATTACATACTCAAATGCCGATGGCCCTTCTTACATAAAACAACGAACTAATAACTTAAAATCTATTGTTATTAGTCATACTTATATTTTTTTGTTTGTAGATCTCTTTACCGGATGTGGAATAGGCCAATAAACCATGGGCATTTATCAAAACCACCAAAATCGAATGTATCAAATTCCTGTAGATCCACAATTATTAATGAAGTAAAATGTTAAATCCCCTTTAATGGAATAACTCGATGGTTATAGAAAAACATAGATTTTACCCACAAGACAAAACTTGGATTGTTCTCCTTTCTTAACCTGTCAAAAAGCAACATAACTAACAAAAATGGCACGATGTCTTCACTTCCGCTTTGAAAAATGACAAGCCGAGTGGGTTCAGAAATATATTCTTAAGAATTTACCAGTATATATCTTAGATGTTATTTACAAAAGATTAACCTAACAAACTATATATATGTACAATAAAACTACATTCGGAAATTGCTCCTGACAAAAATTGATACCAAACCGAGCGTACCGCACATCAAAAATCTACAATTTAAAATGAACGTTCCTCGTACAACGAATATCACCAAACGAAAGCACCACGTCCACATCGCACTGCGCAGCTTTCTGAGTGCCTTTTAAAAGGAGATAGAAAACTCTGCCATTTTGATCCCTTATTACGTGTTGCCTACATCTTGGCGCAATATTTTTAATAGGTGCGTTTTAATCATCCCCTTCTGCTTCGGAATTGTCGGTTTTCTTGTTTTAATCTGACAGGTTAAAACGACTAAACCCACAATTCCGGAAGTAGAAGCGGATGATTAAAATGCACCTGATATTTTGCTTGCTGCTGTCAATGTTAGTGAATATTATTATTGGAGTCACAGTTTATTGCTAAAAAATCAGTTAGCTCACTCGGACCAATTGAAAGTTCCAAAATAACATCCACTCCAGGGATACAAATTCAGGATACGCAGAAAACTGCTGTTTTATTATAGGCGGTTGTCATATATTGTATTATCCGAGTTGCGCAGTGTATAAACTGGAACATTGAGATCAAAAGTGCCGACGCAGAGTGAGCGATCTGATTCTTTAGCTATAAACTATGGCATAGGAATCAAAATGGCCGCGCCCTATGTTGGGCGTGTCGGACCTCTCTCTTGCACCGTATAGTAATCAAAGTATGTGACCACGTCTGACGAATGACGTTCAACTCACAGAAACTGTATTATCGTTTTTTTATAAACTGACATTTACCGTAAACTCGTTCTCGAGCTGTCAAAATTCCCAAAACAATAACCCAACAAAATATCCAAACAAAAATAATAATAAGAAATTGATTAATTAGGTAAGTAAACAAATTCAATACAAATGATAATATCATAAAGAATTAATTCATTTAAGGGTAAAATTATAATACAAACTGAAACAACCCAGTCTAGAATAACCATACTGTAAATGGGATCCTTGTACAATGTATTTAATTAGGAATTAAATACTATTCTCCTATCTATTGATAAGACGAATTCAGTGATAAAAATGATATCCGCAAGTTACCATTACATACAGTTTAAGACCAAGATTATAGCTTAAACAGCTTATATCAACAATAAATAACGTTTTAACCTTTAACCTTTATATTAAGACAAGATGAGACGAATTTACTTTAGTAAGTTGAGCGGCTACAAATGCACGTTACAGGTACTGTCCCTTAGGAGTTCCTAGTCTACTATAAATTATATCAGAATGGATGTTATCAATTGAACTAAAGAGGGGACGATTTAAAATCTATGAATTTTACCAGGAATTTAGAGGATCTCTTATACAGACCACATTTACTTTTTGACATAAAATGTTTGGGTTCAAAAAGTCGAAAGCTCGCGTTAAATCAAATAATACGCTATAAGTATACAAGTTTTAATTAATTTTGTCATGAATTGTTTGGGTAAATTAAACTGTGGCGGTATTGTAGAAATATTCGAGCCAGAATCCATGCAACTTGCTTGTTATAATATTATTGTCATCCAGACTTGACATAATTTAATTAAAAATAGCTTTTTCAGTAGTTTTTGTGGCTACACTGTGGATGAATATACCTCTATAATTTGAAAGAACGTAATTTAGTCCATTTTTTTAGATACTTTTGATAGTTTTAGTATATCAGGAAATTTACCAGACGTCACGAATATATTTATTATTTTTGTAAGAAATTGGGAAAGCTCTGCACATTTTTTTAAGAGAAATACGAATAAATCGTCAAAAGCTGTGGACTTTTATTTTTTGATTCATTATTAAATCAACAATTTTAATATTGTATTGCAAGCCATTTTCGACCAGTTCGGTCATGGTTTACTGTCTTAAGTCCCTCTCTGCTTGTTAGGGCCTTTTCCAGCCCCACTGGTTAGAAAATATATTAAAATAAAAATAAGTGAACCCCCTGAAACCAAGCTTAATTTACGATCATGGTAAACGGGACCTCTATGGCCAACGGAGATCAACAAACTAGGATACAGTAGAATGATTCAAAATTGCAACTTTTTGCGATGGTGCCATAGTATACTATACTCAAGGAATTTGGTGAACGGTTCGAAAGAATTCACCTTGTTATTTAAATAGGCTGTTTTGCTGTGGCCCAGTCAGTTGAGCTTAAAACATCCCTGTGAGCAATATAATTTTGTCCATATAAATTAGTATTTAAGTAAATGTGATAAATAAATTATTGCACAGGGTTTTCCATTAAAATATGTTAATTAATTCATTGCAACTAGTGCCCTCTATAAGGTAGGTATTATTTAGGCACAATTATTATTTGTCATTTCAAAAAACTCTGGTGCACCAATTTTTAGCCATCTACTTAATAAAACGCCAAAAAAATAATGTAAAACGTATTCTTTTAAATTAACTTTGTCACCCTGTATATTGAACATGATGACTCCATTCAAAGATAATAACTAGAATAAAGATATATAATACCTATGTTAGACTCTTCACAGATTTTTTTAGTATCAATAGGCTTCATCCCCTAATAAAGCTTGTTATTTTCTGAAGATTTTAATTTGATAACGTTTCTTCTTTCTGAGTGAATAGGCTTTTTCTCCTTATAGAGCCTTTTGCTACAAAGTTTCAAGTTTATATCATTTTTCCTTTTGGTTCCTTTTTTCCAAAACGTGGAAAACCTTATTTTGTGACCGAACACTGCTGAAAAACCATTAAAAATATTGTTTTTTTTTTTTACTTTTAATAAAATGTCAGTACTTTTTAGCAATAGCAAAGATTTGTGTTTTAATTATTCATATGTTGTTTGGTTCAACTGGACAATTTTGTTATGACTGCATTATGTTAGGATATAATTTATTTTATATTAAAACCTAAAAATGTATAAAGCATAAATTCAATGGACAATTCCTCAGAAGGTAACGGTATAGGCGTAGACTCGAATTTCGCGACTTTTTAGAAAAATAGATTACTTGAAAGATACCAGAAAGGCAAAAGAAGTAAGTCAA
The DNA here is from genome assembly GCA_927349885.1 of Psylliodes chrysocephalus. NCBI lineage: Eukaryota > Metazoa > Arthropoda > Insecta > Coleoptera > Chrysomelidae > Psylliodes > Psylliodes chrysocephalus. The sequence goes on along the minus strand of OV651815.1, from coordinate 52,308,186 downwards.
CTTGTAATATTTAAATTCACCTTTTTACATTTATTCAACATTTTCGAAGAAAATGAACTTGTAACCATAAAATATAAACTAACCAATATAACAATAATAGAGATACATATAAATTTATTGACATTTATAATAGTCCGTCAGATAATGACAGGTTTAGGTACCCCATTTTCGCATACAAGATTTGAAGAGGTTTGAAAAGTACATCGATTTTAAGTAGAATAAAAGGAAATTTACGAGTGGCTAGATGGAAAATTCGATTTTCCCTAACAAAAACGGAAGGTTATTTGTTGCCCATATTTCCACGCAAGTCGTTTTCACTATATGATTAATTAATAAAACTAGGCTTTGGAAAACCAAAGGCTTTAATGTTGCAAGTGGCTAAAGGGTTGAAATAAGGGCGTAATCTTCTAAGGAAAAATCGAGATTTTGCCCGATTTTTCTACACACGCCCACCGAATGTATGAAAACGTATATCGTTACTAGTCCATAAAACATATTTACTTGAATGACCCGAATGTATAAGTGCATTTTGATACCGAAAAAATTTTCTGATAAGGAAAATCTAATTTTCCATGTGTTATCTCCAAGATTCACTCGTAAATTTTCTTTTATTCTACTCAACATCGATGTACTTTTAACCCTCTTCAAAGCTTGTATGCGAAAATGGGGCACCTAAATCGGTCACTATCTGACGGTCTATAAAAGTAACAAATTAAGCAAAAATCAATTAGAAATATGCAAAATTACCTATTTATACCTACTCTGAATCCAAACTGTCAGAAACGGTTTGGCTTTTATTAATTTTGGGGGATGCAAGCAACTCAAGGGCCTGTGGTGAAAAAGCTTTATTGCCTTTGCCGGGAATTTTCGCAAACTAGATATATATGGATCTGAAGAAACAAGGAGGCGAATAAACATGTCCTCTAAACGGGTTTTTCTTGAAGATTTTTTCGAAAACTATTCGTAAAACTTCTTTACATCTTTATTTCTCGCCTCCTGTGCTTCTTCAGATAGCTGATCTATTCAAACTTCACCCTCTTTTAAACTGAACTACAGTGGTGGCCAAAAGTACAGACACTACCTAAAATTTTATAAAAATTTTATCCTGCACCAATTAATAAATATCTAATGGTACATTCAAAAACCTCAATCCCTTTTACAGTTGATGTGTTTCGGCATTTTTTTTTTTTTTTTTTTTTTCATAAATAAGTGCCTTTTTGTCACGTTTGAAAAAGACTAAGAAAAAATTTTTTTTTCCGTGAGGTTGTAGGTATAAATGACTAGTACCGTTCGAACGAGCCGTAAAAATTATACAGAGTGGCCTGAAAATAACACAGTAATCCAGATATAAAATTATAAATATAGCAAAAATCACCACTATATCGTGCACTATAAAATTTAAAAAAATCGCCAAGACAAGTCAACTAAGAAAAGTACTGCTTTTAAAGGCACCATTAGATCTCTAATAATTGGCACAGGACCAAAGTGTTATACAATTTTAGGTGGTTTCCATACTTTTGGCCAACACTGTAGAAAGCAATAAGGAGTGGATGACATCTATCAGAAAATTATATATTAGGAAATGTACGGTTGGACAAAACAGTTACAGGCAAACAAGAAAAAGACAAACCAGAAAAATTCTTATACTACCAGATACATAAACATCCAGGTAGAAAAAAATTATTTGTAAAAAAGTTGTAAAATTTAATTACATGCCCATTTAGTTATTACACTAGTTTCTTAAATAATAATATTTAAAAGGTGGGAAACGGACGGAACATAAACAAAAACAATTTTAAATCTTGGTAAAAAGAAAAAGTTTTCAAAAAAAATTTCACTGTATTTCAAAACGTAAAAAAAATAAAAAGAAAACAGAACGGTATATTCTTATTAAGCTAATTGAAAATACATTCCTTCATTAATAAAATCCATAACCAAAAACTGTTAGTTCTTGCACACTTTCACCAAAAAAATAATTAACAATTCTTCAGAATTTTAACTGAATTAATGTGTCCAGTTAAATACAACCAAAAAACTATTTTTTTGACGTTTCACAGTGTCAAAACAACAAGCACCAATTTTTTGGTTTCATAGCCAGCTATTGTGTTTACTTTGAAATAATTCATGTTTTTCGTGCAAATTGGTGAAGTTGTATTCTTGATTTTTCCGGTTTTTTTTAAGAAAATCCACTGTGGGACGTAGCGACTGCATAATATTCTTCACAGACTACTCTGTGAAAAGTATAATAATGGAGGTTTCTTACACTAACCTAAGGAATCTATGGTTAACGGATTGGCCTACTTTTTTGGGACACCCTAGTATATATAAATTAAGTTTTAAAATAAATTATCGTATAACTGTATAAATAAATAAATAAAAGTTACAATATCAATATCTACTACTGGTCTAAAGAAAAAATGCCGAATTTTTTTCATATTTCTTGTACACAAATTATGGTAAACCTTTTATTTGTCCCTGTCTAGAAATAATTCCACTTTATAAATTGATAATTTTGTCAGTATTTAATTCAATTTTTTCTTCCACTAAAACAACGTTTCCTGTTATTTAAAATTCATTTTCCGCTATTGAAATAAATGGATAGTAAATAAGAATCTTAAAGACGCCGCGTTGTCTATTAAGCGTTTTCTTTCCAGAATGGTGCAAAAGTTTGTATAAAGTTCAAAACGATTTATTTGTTTAGCGCTTCCGTGCAATTTTCAGCATTCATTATTATTTAATATAACCAGGTTTATTAATAAAACCGAAATGGCTAAGCAATAGTAATATTCCTATTATTTTTATAGTTGCACTTGGCAGAGAAACAACTTTATGATCTGGTCGAAATAAATAAATATATTTTTAAACGAGGTTTTCTAAAAGCCTCTAATAAAGGTGTCTAATTTTTCTATTCTATATCAAAATATCAGAGGACTAAATTATAAAATTAATGAGATATTTCGTAATATCCTGAAGATAATCGTTTGAATGTCGCTTCAGAGATATGCTGCATGCTGCACCTGCAAGCGGCCGAGTCAAGATGCAGATACTACCGTTCTAATGAAATTAAATAAGATGCCGTTTAGTGCACGAGACATCAGCAGATAACTTGATAATTTTTTGTCTTATTTAATTTCGTAAGAGCGGTAGTATCTCTGCATCTTGTCTCAGTCGCTTTCAGCTGCAGCATGTATCTGCAGCTACCATCGAACGAGTACCAAACTGTGGACACTATATAATCTGCTTGAAAAAATTTAGCTTACTCCATATCAGTATTAAGTGAGGAAATGTTTTCTTATAAAGTGTATCTGTTACGGGTAAAGTTAGATTAAACTTAGGTTTACCCGGGTAAACTGCGAAATACCCAGAAAACGTGGGTGAAGTACGAAATATAACTTTAATTAAAATTTAATTAAAAACTCTAACAGCCGTATGCATAGTCGATCGCCAGCGACTCGCCAGCGATCCGCCGGCGAAAGCCCAAAAAGCTGGCGACTCACCGGAGATTGTCACCGGAATGTCATTTCACGCAAGTTTTCATGTTCTTTTATAGGGAAAAATTTGATATTCGTTCATTATTTTTTGAGTTTTAAGAAATGAAGCATGAATAAAATGCGAGAGATACCGGTGATAATCCCTATAAAAGAAAATAAAAACGTGCATGAAATGACATTCCGGTGACAATCTCCGGCGAGTCGCCAGCTTTTTGGGCTTTCGCCGGCGGATCGCCAGCGAATCGCTGGCGATACGCCGAAATGAATCTCTGGCGAGTCGCTGGCGATCGACTATGCATACGGCTGTAAGACTCTGTTCTGTCAAAGTAAAGAATACTATATTCTATTTATTTAAGCAAGACAAGCTGCCGTGACATTTCGAGTTACAACGATTTCCTATTGCTTTACATTCACATTTGTTGGTCACCAATTTAGCTTTACAGTTGCAACGTTTATAACCTTGAACTCCTAAAAGTGACTGTTCATTTGCAATTTGTCGCAAACTTTTCTTTTCCGGTGATACATTTTCCAGATCTATAAGTTTCTCACTACATACAGAAAATTAATTTCTAGAAATAATTTCCTCGATAGTTTTTATCTTGTTAGCTAGTTTATAAAAATTGTCGTCAGTTTTTTTCTATAACTGTCATGAAAATGTTTCTAAAATCGCTCCTTTCTCGATCAATGTCTGAAACTTTCACTCTCACTGTATCTCAAACGGAACATGGAGGGAATTTTAAATTAGATAAGGCTTTCGTCTTCTTTGCTTGATTTTCTAAATTTCTTTTTGCGCCCTGTCTATTTGACTGTATGTTTCTTTGGTACAAGCAAAGTTCACATATTATACTGGCCGATATACATAGCTCATCACATTCTGCACAGTTGGTCTGATTTTCTAAAGTTTCTCTATAACTGGCGTTTCCTCTATAATTATTATCCACATTTTCTTCTATATTTCCACCTTCAATAATATCTTTGTGCAGATTGTCACTTTCAGAAATATCTTCTTCTTGCGGGATATCTATTTCTGGGTCATTATCCATAGGCTGGGCTTCATTTTGTTCATGTTGTTGAGGCTGTTCACCCACACCAAACTCTTTGACAACCATATCAAGCTCTTCTTTGGAGCGTAGATTTTCAATAGTTTCTTTTGGAAAAGCTGAAATTGATAGGCCGACTTTAATATCATGCCCAAACATGGCGACATAAGGAACTCGCTTAATTCCATCATGGTATGCTCTGTTTTTCATTAACTGGACAAATCTCAGACCTTCTGACCATCGTCTGCAGTTAACATCGTCCACCCACGTCATGAGCATATTTTGTATATTTGGATTTGCTCTTTATATGCTGCCTTGTGACTGACTGTGGCGCGGTTTGCTATGTGTACTATTTTAAGGCCACTCCACATGGAACATAACTCTTCAATGACACGGTATGCAAATTTGCATCCGTTGTATGATTGTAGTTCAGGTTATTAGCAACTTCTTCTGCACTTTTCGATTTTAGTGCACGTATTTGAACAAATTTTATTAAGTGGTCTTGATAGACCATGATAAATTTGTATTCTCCATCTGCATGGGATTGCATATCAATCAGGTCAACTTGACAATGGCTGTTCATCTCCGAAAACACCATTATTATAATCACAAGTCCTTTCTTGGCAGATTTTAGTTTCTTTTGGCAACCTTCATCTTGAGTTATATTTTTGTACTTTTTTTTACATTCACTTTCCATGCGATGTTTACCACCATGTCCAATGGCCAAATGTGCATCATGCAAAATATCAAACATTTCGTCGTTTGTAGCGTAATACCTTATGCTCGATTTACCTGTTGATACACGAGCGATAAGCTTTCCAACACCTCTAACAGAACATATGTCAAATCGCTTCAAACGTCGATATTGTAAAGTAGTCTTAGTTTTAGCATTTTTTGCCAACTTGACTGATTCTATCACTTCTTGGTATCGGTCCTTACTAAAATAATAACTGTTTACATTTTTGGAACAAACCAACTCATTGAAAACTTCATTAAAACGCTGTCTTAAACGCGCACGACCGCTTTCTTCGGTTGCCATTTTCGAACTGACTGCACGTGGCGAAAGATGACGCAATAATAATTCCTACACCCAACTTTAACCAAATGAAATCGAATAGAACGCGGTTTACCCGGGTAAAGCCCGAAATATGTATAATGTTAGTTGAATTTCGTACTTTACCTATGTTTTCTGGGTATTTCGAAGTTTACCCGGGTAAACCTAGGTTTACTCGTCAGTCTAACTTTACCCTTAACATATCGACGCGATAGACAATCGACCTCCTGTACTAAGCTTACGGGCAGAGGAATTCTAATAGCTGCATGTGATAACATCATTAGTTATTCAGAAGATTTCTGGAGGTCCAAAGCTAAGGATATTTGGGTCACTATTGCTTGTATTTAAGGACTAAAACTATATATCGGTTGTTTTTATATTATATCTCCTAGAGATAAGGCATCTCTAAACTTCTTTTCTTTTAAATTAGTCTATAGCATTTCATATACTTTTGTCATTTGTGGGGATTTTACCTTACCTGAAATGAAATAGTTGAGTGATTCCACAGACGAATTTTGTCTACTAAACAACTACAATGATCCTAGATCAAGAATATTAGTACACAGCATGTTTCTGACTAGTATGTATATTTTAATATAACTCAATTATCAATAATACAGGGATTACCATAGATCTTATTTATAATATCTTTTTGAATAAAAACGCCTGAATATCTATTTTTTATTTGGTTCCATAGAATCAGTTTCATAACACAAACGAATTTGATATAATTATACCAATTAAAATTGACACAAGAGCGGATAATGACCATGTTAAAAATTTTATTTTGTCTTATAACAAAACTAAAAAGAAATTGTGTACAAATGGTTGGAATGTAAAGTTTAAATCCTTAAGTGTAAATGAACCGGTAAGTCTTTTTTATCGCATTCTTAACAAAACTATTGACTAATATGTCCCTAAACTCTTAAATAGTAAATATTTTCCACATTGGTTTTCCATTTGAATCGTAAGAGTAATTAAAGAAAAACTTTTGTTTTAAATTTCTAATAAATGTAGGTTACAAAAAATATCTGATAAATTTGGAAAACAATATTGTTCAGATTTCTAAATACTTTTGTGAGAAACAGAAGAAATTGATGGAGTGTTCCTGATAACTTCTCAGGGGTCTGTCACTGATTAACAATCTATTTTAACATTTTGTCTCTGACTATTTCTCCTCTATTTTTCTACCAAGCGGTGTTAGGAATTTCTCACCTCCAAATTAATGCCCTATCCATAATTGATACATAAACTACAATCAGACTTTTCATTGCTAAAAAAAAAATAAAATGTATCCAATAAGGGCTTTGGACAGGAAAAAGTTTTATTTAAAAATGTAAAGACTTCTTCATAAAATGTTTGTTTCGTATATTTAATAAGTCGCTCAGGGAAAGTATATTTCCTGATAAAGAAAAATAGCTTTTGTTGTCACATTCCAAAAATTTAAAAGAAAAAATAAAGTTAATGATTTTAGATTCACCTTTGATTTTCTTTTCTATAATGTAAAAAACATTATTAACATCGAGTAATATGGCTTTATTAAAAAAGTTCAGTTGATACAAATTTAATTCTTTACATTGAATACATTTTGAAGAATTTAAATGGCAAAATGGTAGTGGATACTGTTTACATATTCGATCGTTTATTAGGATAGATACGCCTTACTTGTGAAAGTAGTGGGCTTAATGATTATTTAGACAGGAAGAGAGGAAAGGTACACAAACGGAACACTTGGCAGTGCCGTACCGTATGGAAGGGTTTATATATTGTAAATTACTATAACATGCTAGATGAAAGTGGATGGACATGATTTTAAAAATATTGTTCTATGGCGTATATTTTTAACTTTCAATGTAAGAATAGTATTTCACAGTATTGTGATACTACATAGACCATGCACAGGCTTGTCCTTTTGTATATTATTTACTCAATTTTATATGATTATTAATTTTATATTTTAAACAATTTGTATACATTTTAAGTAAATATACCTACTATAAAGCTTGACTGATAAAGGAGAAAACAAAATAGAAAAATATTGTGAAGAATCCGTTTTATATGTGAAGCAAGAATATTCTACATATTTCTGACTACATACCTTCCTTTACAAAATAAAATAAAGACCAATTAAAGCATTTTATTTATTAATTAAAAATAGTTATACACAAATACGGAGATTAATGAACTTTATTATTTACAGAGTACTGTAGCAAAAGTTTGCCGTACACAAGTAAGAGGGAACAGAAGAAATAATGGCATTGTGTTTGTTCTCTATTTTAACAATTCTGACAATGCATGAAGTGGTGTGACTAATTTAAAATGGGTAGCGTCGATTGAAATTTTCTGATAATATATTTTTAAATACCTATAATACGCATTCCTTATTTAAAATGGTTTTATTTGGATAGGTGGCTATTTTTTAAAAATTTAAATGGAAATAAAACCTATAATAAATATGTACATTTTATTTATAAATTAAGTTCCATATTAAATATAATTAAAAATAAGCTTCAAGATTTAGATTTTAAGACTTTATTTTCTTTTTTTTTTAAATAATATTTAAAGTAGTAAAACGGCTTTTCTTAAGAATTCAATAAAATTGAAATATAAGGTTAATGAAAGTGTCTTTTACGTACCTAACTAAAAAAAAATAAAAAAAATTAGACCGTCTGTGGACAAGATATTAACAATGAAATGTGCATAATTAACAGAAGCAATGCATATTTCAAGAGATCTCAAAAACGATTCTTAATATTTTTTTAAAACTATTGTAATGTAAATCAAAAAGTTATAAAATTTTCTAAAAATACACTAAATTTTTTGACCGTTTTGGTTAAAGATATAGATTTTAAAAATATGTTTAAAACAGTCGACGCGTAGTGGAGTACAATGATTACAACTTGGCAACATTGTTAGTTCAGAATCACTGAATTACACTCGATCAGCTAAGAGGTTGTTATAACCTCGTGACGTGTTCTTGAAAAATTAATTTGTCTACTGTATTTGAGAACTGGAATCGACGGTTCTGTTTGAACCAAAACAAGCCCTTAAAATTAGTATGAGGAAGTCACATATTTCTATAGGTATACACTTGATAACGCACCATTCATATATTTGTGACGTTGCCGGATGGATTTTACTTAAAATAATAACGTATCCGTACATAAGCTTACGTGTTGTGTTCAGTCTCTTACAAAAATAAAAATTTTTAGCATTGAGAATCTCAAAGTTTTGGCGATATTTTTGTGTACGACTGTCGCGCGTGAACTACCTTAATAATTACTACATGTAAACAACTCATTGGAAATTGGTCGGTATTAGATACCATAAGTATTTAGTATATTTACCTGCAGTAAAATTATTTACAATTCAAAACTCATTGGTTATATTTAGGAAGTACCCCGCGCATATGAGAACATCATTATGTTCCTCCATAATCCAAGGGGGTTAATCGTTTTGAATATTTTCTCTTGAAATTGAATTCTGATATTTCGAAAGAAGAGTCACTTCCATGGTTTTATGCAATATTCAACATTTTAACTGATAGTTGGCAACGGTGTAACCATTTGCAATTTTTATATAGGCTCCTCATGAGAGCGAATAATAAACAATATGTTCATATCAATTTGCTTCTAAATGCCCAATTAAACGAATAAATGAAGAATTTCTTAGAATACTGAATACTTTTACGTAAAAATTATTAAAAATTCCGATGCGACAGCTAATTGTACCAAAAAAGGCTTACCAAAATATGAGTGGTATGTCACGACGCTTTTGTCAAAAGTAAGAGTAGATATTAGATTTAAAAGGAGTTTGACATTATTTGTCCGTATCCACTGCGACCTTTTTGGATCTATTGTGGGACTCCGTTTGTTTTTAAGTATGTCATCTAAGCTTGGACTTTTTTATTAGACTTGGTTTCCTTGATAGTGACATTCACATGCATGTAGTTATATGTGTCTGGCTTTTCTTCATCTAGTATTAGAAACATCAATCTAGTTAGGCTTTCACACTGATGCAGGACATGGATTGATGTTTCCTTTTCTTAGTCACAGAACCCGAATAAATTTAAAAAAAGAGTAAGTAACATCTTAGAATTTAAAAATAATTTAATTTTGTAAAAGATGTGAAAACTTTTTAGAAGATATCTTGAGAGATTCTACTTCTAGTACACAGCAACTACGGTTACTTATTACATTGTTCTTACCTACTTAGAAAAGTAAAATGTATACGTGTATTTGATACGCCAAAATTACAAAATATCGCACCAAAGTGGTCGAAATATCTGCAGCTTGCGTTAGTATCGCCTTTGCCTCCCCTACCATAACTTTACACTAAGCGAATATAATCATCATACATTTCCACATATACATTTTCTATACTACTTCCCTCAACGAAGTATGTACTAAAAAAATATGATAGGTTTTCAATAATACGTTTAGTACAATCAAAAAAGTTTACTTTGTGTTTATTAAAATACAACTGGGAGACAACAGTTCTAAGCTATTTTTCACAGTATATATATAATAAATCTTTATAAATTAACTTTTACTTATATCAATACAAAAGTATGTATATAAAGACACTTGTTTTCTTACTCCATTGGCAAAACATTGGATTTCAAATAAAATGTTCGATTATTATAGCTAAATAAATCTTCAGGTGAAAAATGATCTGAACAAACTTTGGCATTTTTTAGTTTTGAGTTCTTCTTCATTTATTTTCAAGTTGTTCAACCACAATGACGTTGGACAATGTCTCTCGGAAACCTGAAAATGTATATACCATAAAATAATTAATTAGGTATTTTTATTTCAGGAAATAAATAAAACCTTAGCATTGTTACGACAATGTATATCTACATTATTTACAATACATGAGATTAATTTTGACATAACCTACTTGTGACTAGTATTAGAAATTAAAAATAAAAAAAAAACCGACTTTAAAAACGTGCAGATGCCATCACCACATCTTAACCAAATTTATATGGGACTACCCCTGAAGTACCCCCTTTCTAGCAAAAAAAAGAATCATTGAAATCGGACACCGTGTTAAAGAATTATCGCTGAACATACATAAAAAAATATATTGCGACGAATTGATAACCTCCTCCTTTTTTGAAGTCGGTAAAAATAGCGATCATTGGTTTTGGGTGATTTTGGTCCAAAATGTTCGGAAAACCATGCATCTTGTTACTATTTTGAAATATATAATCAGGTTTGTAGACAATTTCTTTTATATAAATAAATAAAACAAGAATATTTCACTAAAATAAAACACCCAACAACACTTTTAAAAACATACAGAAACTAGGTTGCCAAATGTTCAATTAATATATAGTATTTAATGGTTTAACCGATGTATCCTAGTGAACAAAATCTAAAAACATCTAATTTAAACACCGATTCAATGCAGAAAAAAAAATAAATGAGAAATTTTATGAATATAATCCAGATTCTTGAATGAACTGTTAAATATTAAGCTCCATATTAAGTATCTTAAACCTTGAAACATTGGGAACTAATCATTATTATCCTTATACGTTTAATCGAAACAGAAACTGTGGCAGCCTCTGCTGGTACCATCGTTTGTTATGCATGCGATTATAGACCTAATTATCATTCGACAATTGTTTATGTAAACAAGGCGTATCTATTCCAATACATGATCGAATGTTTACACCGACTTCAGAAAGGCGTCTGATAAAATTAATCATTTAATTCTTCTTTCACGCTGGTGTACTAAAATGGCTCGACTCTTATATAAAAAATAGATTACAAGTAACTTTCGGTAATTTCAGATCCAATCCCATTTTTTACTACTCCTGGAGTACTTCAGGGGTCTCACTTAGAATCCCTATTCCTTAATCTACACATCAACGAAATTTCTACGTGTTTTAATTTAGATTAATTAATCATGTATGCTGATTTAAAAATATTTCTTAGTATTATATCCCAATGACAGTTTAATTTCAACATGATTTGGATGGATAGTAAATTTATTAGTAAGCAGACTGGGGGTGATGTACATACTAATAGTGAGATAAAGGTGAAATAAATACTTCAGTGAAATATAAATTCATGTTTAAAACTTACGTCTAGGATACCCTCCAATGACAAGATACATTTGGTTTGTAAATTAAAATAAATTAAATAAAGGAGGTCGGTAAAGGCACTAAACCTAAGTAAATCACTTAATTAGGTATAACAACAATAATACAAAACATTCTATAAATTACATAAAACATCGTCTGTAACATAACATAACATAAGACATAAAAAGACTGACACATACCAATGACAAATAGATTATAGCTCTCGAAAGTGATTTTGGGGTCAACCGGGTTAGACAATACTGATACCTTATCGAGACTGATGTCCAACTCGTAGAGTAAAAAAAACGAGAAAGGATTTAACTTGCAACGAAAGACCGAAAGCCGATAGTAGTATTAAGACGTTGAATATTTTGGTTTGTGAGACATTGACTTTACTTAGGTTAAACTATGTGACGATTTTCACAAGCCTAGATTTTTAAAATCATTCTATGTCGCCTTTTAATTAGCGTTTACCTACTTGTTCGAGCAATTTATCCAATAACAATTGGCCTCTTTACCTCTTAAGCTAATCTTCATAAAATCCATCTCATTAGCCCAACAAGCGCCCGTTATTTTTATTGTGAATGCAATTTAAATAAATAAATACTTAATTCTAATATATGAACTTTAATGAATAGCCTACCTTTGCTGCACGGTATTTGTCGTCTGATGCTTTAGCAATAATATTTTCGTGGAAGAGTACTAGCCTTTTTTGATTGAATACCACCACTTCTTTGCTTTAATATCGTTTTTTTTTATTTTTCTCCTAGGCTCGTCTTACTATGTCTCCGAATAACACTGAAGCCTATTGGCTGATTGTGTTTTACCCCACGTTAGTTCATAGCACCCACTCTGTCACCTTTGTACCTTGTACAAGTTTGTACAGATCCTTGGGTGAGCGGGTTCTATACGTTGTTGGATCAACCTGGGGTTGTCCAAAAAGAGCCTGTCTTTTGCGATCTAGAGCTTCGCATTCGCACAGTATGTGTTTGGCCATTTCTGGTTTCTTGTGACATATTCGGCACATGAGTTCCCCATTGTACATGCCAATTTTATTTAAATGTTCCAGTTTTGAACCCTGTTATTACTTTCAACTGGTTCCTATTCATAAAGAGTAGTTCTCCAGTTCTTTTGGGACATGGTCTGCCTATGAAGGCTTTTTCATGTGCCTGTTTTGGGGTGCTTCCCCAATAGTTGATATGTTATTTCCGAATCTAGTCGTTTATGAAACCCCAAACTGTACTTTTTGGTACTCCTGTGTCTGGTTCCGGTGTTTCTTATGACCCTCTTTCTGCAAGTTCGTCAGCCTTTTCGTTGCCTTCGATCCCTTGGTGACATGGCACCCAAAATAGTTTTACTCTATTTCGGTCTGCCAGTGTTCTTAGTTCTTCGATACATTCCCATACCAGCTTCGACGTAACTTTCTGACTCGATATGGCCTTAAGTGCCGCTTGGCTGTCTGACATTATTTGAATATGCTGATTTTCGACAGCCCTTTCATTGTTCGTTTTTACACATTGCAAAATTGCATATACTGCGGCCTGAAATACCGAGGAATGTATTCCTATAGCATAGCTATGGTTAGTATCAGGGTTTTTGAAGAATACTCCCGCCCCAGTGCCTTTCGCAGTCTTAGACCCGTCTGTATACCAGGTTTGTTCCTGTCGTTGGACATTGGGCTCCCTTATGGTGATATCCGCTCTTTCACGTATTAAAACCTCAAATGTAGTATTAAAAGAGTACTTCTTGGTTATGTGGTCTGATCTCATGTCTAGAACGTCTCCTGTCACAAACCTTGAGATACTCATGTGACCTAAATATCGTTAGTAGTTTCGTATAATTTTTAAATTTATTCCTTGATGTATATAGGATAGTACTTCTAAGCATTAAATAATGGGTCCCTTAGTGTTGAGGATTTATATTTTGTAGATAGTTCTGTAAAATATACCAATATAACAGATTCCGAATACGATTTTATATTTTTTCTTTGACTAATTTAAGGGAGAATCATTTGCCGCCACATACAATTTGTTTGGTTTTGTGTTCTGACAATACATTCCGTGACCCAATTTTAGTAGCTTTTTGTATATCTGGTGGAGCTAAAGACATTTCATTTCCAATTTATTTTGCAGTCAAAATTTGACGTTTTGAGTGGTGAATAAAATCTTTTAACGGACATTCAAAACCGTTTAAATAATTTGAAATTTAACACCAAACTATTCTGTGGTTGGTAGGCACAGTCATCCATGTAGTCGGATTTTACTGTTTGAGTGTATAAAATAACCTACATAAGAAATGATTGAATTTTAAAAGTATTAATACAAAAAGCAGTAAGGTTAAACCACAATTTATGAAACTTAATAGAAGTTCTAAGTTAGAAGCAGTTATTCAAGAAAATCAAAACCACAAGTCAATTTGGCTTTCGCTTAAAGTTATCGTATTGGTATATATATGCACAGACGACCAGACAAATTAAATATTTAGTAGCCATGGTATATAGCATGTTATAAATTAAAGAACACGTTAATTTCATTTTTAAATTATAATCTTTTAAAATTAATTATTTATATAGGAGCGCAAAGTATCTTAATCGTTGGTCATTAACACTTTTATATAATTATCTGATATTACCGCATTTTACATACTATGCTACCATTTTATATTTATTGAATAAAAATAAAAATGGAAGGTTGTAAAAACTTCAAAACAGAGCAATGAGAATATTATTAATAAAGGACAGAAGGATGAGTATTGCAACTATGTCAAAAGATATAAATTGGCTTTCAGTTCAGAATTATGTTCAGTACAACTCTGATATTTATTTATAAAATTGAAAATGACATAGTACTGTAATGCGAGCCTTTTCATTATTTAGTCATGTTCTAATCCTCCCTCTCTGTCTTATTTGGCCTTTGAGGCTCAACTTGTCCGATTTTCATACATAATTAAACCCCTTAAGACCGAATATATGTGACGACTATCGCGAAGGCGCTTTCAAGTATATTCAAGGTAGAACGTAATAATGTTTGTTTTGGCGAAGAGCATTCTGGAATCCACCAGAATTTAAATTTGTATATAACTATTAGTGGAGGAACAACGAAGCAGTCAGTAGTATAAAAACAGTTGTGAAGATAAATAGTGAGCAGTTTAAAGACTTTCGAAATATATAAAAAAAAAAAAAATTGTTTTAAAATAAATAGGTGTTTAAATAAATTATTAGGATATAAACTAAAAATAAATTAAACTATCGTTACAGTACCATTAGATCTATTGGAAAAAATTCCATATAATTCGCAATAACTATAATGACTTTCATGTACGGCAAGCCATCACTAAAAGTTCCCAAAATATACCTAATTTTAATTAAAGGTTTGCAAAAATGTAATAGACTGCCTACAGAAATTAAAAAAAAAAAACAATAAGTGTATTAAAAAGTAACCTCAAACAATAGTTGATAAATAAACAGAACGGATACAATTTATTGCGATAATACTCTTAAAACCTGCCCTTTTTATTCCCTTAATTTATTGTTATTTTACGGTATACGGTATTTCTATTTTTAGATCATGTACTCTATTTTAAAAAATGATTTGATGTTATTTTAATAGTACCTACTATGTTTAAATTAATATTTCTATATTTTATTTTACATGATTATTATGTACATAATTTGTAATTTTTTGCTTCATTTACAAACAAAGCTCACTAGGAGTCTACTTTAACACAAAAATAGTTTTGTGGAGGTTATAGCAATTTATACCCACAAAACTATTTTTGTGTTAAAGTAGATCCATAGAGAGCAATATAATTTACATAGGCCTTCTTTCAACATACAAATAAATGACAACTTTATAATTAAAATGAAAAACAACAAAATACCTCGGTATCATAATTGGTCAAAATTTCAAATGGGTTGATCTCATTCAGTCATTAACAATCAAAGCTAGAAGATTCAATTTTAAATTTTATGGGTTGAGGAAATTTATTCTACCTAAACCTGGACTAATCTAAATTACTCTATTTTACACTAATGTAAACTAGTTTAGTCTATTCTAAACTAATCTTAACTATTCCAACTTATTCTATTTACTATCCTACCCTATCCTAAATTTAGTCTAATCTATTCTATTACTATTCTACGCTTAATTATTCTACTCTTAACTCTGTACACTATTCTAATTCTACTCTATTCTATCTTAACCTAATCTACTCTGGTTACTAATCTACCCCATTATCTACCTGTTCTACTATAACCTATGCTAATCTATTTATAGTTGCGTTTAGTTTCAAGATTGTGCAGTATATAAATCCATTAAGTAAATTCATATTTAATAAGATATAAAATAATATTTTGTAATAAAATATAATCTCACCTGGATTAAATTCAATAGTAATTAGCACCTTCAATAGATAATTTAAAACGTAAATATATTTCGCTACTTCGAACAATGACTCTAGCTCATTTAAATATAAAATAACTTTATTTTGATTGTTTAGTTGTCAGATTCTTCTAAATTTGTAAATATTGACCACATTTTTATCAGAAATTATCCTGTTACCCTTTTGTAATCAGGGCCTTTTGCTAAGATATTGTCTTTTGTTGGCCATTTTGTAGAACTTCCTGCCTGGCCCAGTTTTTGCTTGGATTTTGATCGTGGCATGTGCCAAGACTTCATCTAGGATTTTCTAGGATATAACCACAGATTCCTTTAGTCCGATATATTGTTTAGTAATCTTCTTGATTTATATACCCAGTGGTGGATACAGTATCGGGCTGAAAGTGTGAATTTATTAATAAATTAATCACTAAGAGGTTACATACCATCAAGGGTGATTTTTCGAAATGAATTATTAGTCAGTTCACTTACCTATATTCCCAACAGCCTTCTGTATATTGTCAACGTTTTTCAGACCTCCATCGTTCGTTTGTTCGTTCCTCATTTCCAAGTATCACCGTCATTTTTTCTACCGAGAAATACAATTTTGGGAACCAGAAATTTACAGTCTTTTCATTTCGAGTGTGTTTAATATTTTATCAAATTCAATCCCAATATTATTACGTAGTATTGAGAGTTTTACTGTATTATTTGCCGAATGTTGGCCGGTTGCCTCAATATAATCGTTATACGTGGTTTTCCTGAGCATCCATTCGCTAGCGGAATTTTGCCCTTGCAGGTCGAAATCCGGGGGAAAATTTACCGGTCCCGCGCCAAAATTCATTGTGGATGTTTCTATTTTGAGGTCAGGCTTTATAAATTACTTACAACTTTATATTTACTTTCACTCCACCTCATTTATTGCAAAAACTACGCCATGTTTAGTTTTTATAGAGTAAATCTAAGTTGATATTTTTTTAACTGTGTATAGAAGTTGTTTAAATGAACATCTATTTTAAATAACTTTTTTAAAAACAAAAATAACATAGGAAGAAAATTTTATTAATATGTCTAAAACCTGACCTGAATTTGTAAACGAAAAATTAAACGAATTATTAAGTCTGTCTTATCTGATTTTCGAATTTTTTGTACAAAATGAATCACAAATATTTTTAAGTAGTGGCCCCATTTTGTTAGCAGATCAGTAGTTTTGTTCATCTATGTAGTATGGTCAAGTAAATAGAAAATTAAGTACATTTAGAATACTATATTTTATATAATAATGTTGTCGGACTTGTTAGATAAGTGAGTGTTAATTTTTGTAAATTATTCTTACAATCCATAAATGTAATCAACATTATTTGATAAAAGTTATACATTTATACAGGACCGTATTGGATACATTTAAGAAATAATTATAGTTTTTTATTTTTGAGATTTTTCAAAAAAGTTGTTTATTTTATTTGATTCTTTACCCAGTTTAAAAATGTATCAACTAATGATAATATGTATAATTGTAGGTAGCAATTCCATTTAAATAATTTTCATCTGAATATTAAAAAAATAATTTATTAACTTTAAAAAATCCAAATATATATGATAACTTAAAAATAATGTCTTCTTAAAAAATGTCGCGTCCTTGTGTCATGTCTTGTCTTCTTAATTTCGAATCAGTAATCATCAATAATTTTTTGTTTCCTTTTCCTTGGTTACCATCCATCGCATAAGTAGCGTGCTAGTGTACGCAGCTATCGACCAAGATCATAATATATGTGATGTTATTATAATGGTACCATCTGACATTGACACTTGACCAACCTCAAATAAAAACTGACTAAGAAACCTTAAAATAAATTGACATAAAAGTCAAAACTAAAGGTAAGACTATGTGGTGTTATGATGTCGCCACATAACCTCCCCGCTTAAAAAAAGAAAAAGAAACCACCCATATAAAAATATTGGTTTAGTTATAACTAATTGGGTTTAAAACAAAAGATACCCTTTTCTTCGGTTTTGAAAAAAAATTTTGAACATCTTGTTCTGTTAATAAAAAGGCTGGCTTCAACCTATCTATGTTAATTAATGATTCTTTGCCATTAATTAAAATCTTAAAAATTTTATCATTTCTACTAATGACTTTGTACGGTCCTTCAAAAGGTGGAGTTAATGAAGGTTTAATACCTTGAACTTTTACAAAAACGAAATCATTTTCCATCAAATCTGGTGAAATGAAAAATTTCTTTGTACCGTGTCTATATATTTTAGTGGGTTTTATATTATCAAAATGTTCTTATAATTTAATTAAGAATGAATCAGTATCAAAACTTTCACTACTGTCTACAAAAAAATCTCCTAGTAATCTTAAGGATTGTCCATAGACTAGTTCAGCGGAACAATAGTTCAAATCTTCCTTTACTGCACTTCTCAAACCTAATAAAATCAATGGTAGTTCATCCTTCCAATTATTGTTATGCAGTTTGGCCATAAGAGATGCTTTTAATGTTCTATGGAATCGTTCTATCATTCCGTTTGATTCTGGATGATAACTAGTAGTGTGTAAATTTTTAAAACCTAATTTTCGGCTAAATTATTTAAATAAATGTGACTCGAATTGGCTACCTTGGTCGTGTGTGACGCTATAAGGTACACCAAAACGAGCTATATAATTATTAATTAATGTTTTTACTTTCCTATCTGTATACAGATATAAGGAAAGTATAGGAATCATGATTTTTTTCGACCTCGAGTTTTCGACGGATTTTTACGTTTTGAGGTCCCCTGAATCCGTTTTGACTATTTTCGCGATGATGTCTGTGTGTGTGTCTGTGTGTCTGTGTGTCTGTGTGTCTGTGTGTGTGTGTGTCTGTATAACGCATAACTCATGAACCGATACACGGAAAAACACCAAATTTCAAACTTAAGCTTTATTCCAGCGTCTAATGAGCTGATTAGATTTTGGGCAGAGTCGGAACATCTGGGGGGTACTTTATAGGTGGTCATTTTTATATTTTATGGAATATATCTGTTATTTACGTTTGGGGAAGAAAATTTTTTAAATAAAAGTTACTTATTATTTTATTATCTATAATTTTTGTCATTTACAAAATTTTCCTAAAATGGTCCGTATTCGAGAAATTTGACAAAATGTAAAAAAAAATTTTTTTTATAAAAATTGTTCAAACAAAAGTTGTTTGTAATATAATTCTCTATAATTTTTGTCCCATAGATAATTTCTCTAAAATGGACCGTATTCGAGATATTTGAGAAAATGTGTAAATTTTGAAATTTGAAGAAAACTCAAAAACGGATAAAGAAAAAATCAATAAATTTTAAACTTAAGTTTTATTTCGGCCTGACGTGAAATGATTAGATTTTGGACAAAGTCGGAACATCTGGGGGGGTACTTTATGGGAGGCCGTTTATATATTTTATGGAATATATCTGTTATTTACGTTTGGGGAAGAAAATTGTTCAAATAAAAGTTACTTCTAATATTATTATCTATAATTTTTGCCTTATGTAAAAATTTCCTGAAATGGTCCGTATTCGAGAAATTTGACAAAATGTGCAAAATTCTGATTTTTATGAAAATTGTTGAAATAAAAGTTGTTTGCGATATCGATCTCTATAAAATTTGTTCATACATGATTTTTTTCAAATGGATCGTAATGGAAAAATTGTAGGAAAAGTGCTAAATTTAAATTTTTCAGTATTTTCATTTTCAATGAATATCTATAGAAAAATGTTTCGCGGTAGATGTATGTGGACAATGTATATATATTTAGTTTATCCTCTAAACATTTATAGAGATGCTGCAATAGGTTGTACACAATAAACGGAAAAAGCCTGTAATTACTAGATAGGAAAGTCATGTGTTGGACACATCAGATTTTTATAATTACTTCTGTAGTAATTGTTGCTAAAGGATAAACTTCTACCCATCTCGTATATCTGTCTATAAGTGTTAATAGGTAGAAGCAACCTCCTGAAGGTTTAAGGGGTCCAACAATATCTATATGGATGTGTTGGAACCTACCTTTTAGGATTGAAAATTCACCTGTTGGTGATTTTGTATATTTAGAAATTTTTGCCTTTTGACAATTTATGCAAGATTTTGACCATAAGTGTATATCTTTGCTCATTCTTGGCCAAAAATATCTATTTTTTATCAATTTTAAAGTGTTCTTACCTCCTGTGTGCGCCACGTTATGTACCTTAATAAACATATAACGTTGTGACTTGGGAATGTAAGTTTTTAAAGTATTATTAGTATTTTCACACCATATATCTGCTGGTGGGAAATTAACTTGAACTTTTTGTAAATTAAATTTGTTTTTATTATTATTTTGATTTTGTGACTAATAAACCTTTTAATTCTAAATCTAATTTTTGTTCGTCTCCTATTATTTTTAAATCTAATTCTGATTCTATTTTTTCTACTTAAATAAAATCTAATTCCATTCTACTTAAGAAATCTGCGACTATTACGTTTTTGCTACCTACGTAAAAAACTTTATTAGTAAATTGTAAAATATCTGAATTATCTAGGAGATCTATCTGTTTTGGAGAAAATTGCTTTTTCAATTGGTTTATGATCACAAAAAACTTTAAAATCTTTTGATTCTAACATATATCTAAAGTTTGATTGAAAGGTAGATTGCATATAATTCTTTATCGTAAACACTATAGTATAATTGCGATTTGGTTAATTTCTTTGAGAAAAAAGCGATGGGTTGTCTAGCACCATCTACTTCTTGTTCAAGAACACCACCTACACAGGAATTACTAGCATCTGTTGTAAGTGATAGAATGGATTTCTCTGAAGGATGTGCCAGAAAAGATGCTTTAATAAGTGCTTCTTTTACTTTATTAAAACTCTTTTCATAATCGATTGGCCAATTTTTTATAATTTTAACTTTATTTTTGTTTAAAAATGTTATAAAATCGTGCAAAGGTGCTAAAATTTGGGCGATTTTGGAACGAATTTGTGATAAAAATTTATCATACCAACAAAACGTTGTAATTGTTTGAGAGTATTCGGCTTAGGAAAATTTTTAATAGATTCTATTTTTTCGTCTGAAGGAAATAATCCTTCTGCTGAAATAGTAAAACCTAAGAAATTAATTTTTTCAACTCCAAAAATGCATTTACTTGGTTTAACGTTAACGCCAAAAGAGTTTAATCTTTCAAATAAAATATCAAAATGTTTAAAATGATCAATTGAATTTTTGCTAGCGACTAAAATGTCGTCTCAATACACAAAAATAAAATCTAAGCCTCTAGTAACTTCGGTAATGAATATTTGAAAGGCATTGCCAGCATTTCGCAATCCAAAAGGCATTCTGAGAAATTCAAAAGATCCAAAAGGAGTGGTGATTGCTGTTTTAAAAATATCTTCTTCACCCATCGGAATCTGATGATAGGCCCTAACCAAATCGATTTTTGAGAAAATTTTACAACCATGACATTTAACATTAACGTCAGAAATTAAACTTAAGGAAATATGTCAGGTACTGTTACTTTATTTAAAAATCTGTAATCTCCACAAGGTCTCCAATCTTTTGAGTCTTTTTATGAAACATGTGTAAAGCAGAAGTGACATAAGAAGATGAAGGTCGGCAAATGCCTAATTCAATCATTTGATCGAATTCTTGTTTAGCAATTTAATATTTTTTAGGATCTAAACGTCTAGGTTTACAAAAAGGTAAGTTTCCTTATGTTATAATATGATGTTTAACGTTATGTTTTGCAGATAAATTAAAATTTGGAGATGAAAAAATTTCAGGATATTTTTTAAAAAGTTCCGTATATTTAGTCTCAACATTAAATAGTTTATGTGAATTGTCTTTAGTTTTAAAATTAAAATTTTTTCCAATAGAATCTAATGAAGTTTCACTATCGCGTATTTTAGAATTTTTTGAAATCCCAAATTAGGCCAAAATGAGTTAAGAAATCTGCACCTAAAATTGGTTTAGTTACATTTGCAATGGCGAAAAGAAAAGGAAATACTCTTCGCTATCCAATATCGATATATTAAGAAATTTTTTTCCATAAGTAGATATTGTATTGCCAGAAGCTGAAGTGAGAAAAAAACTCTTTATCTATTAATCCTTTGAAAATTTTGTTTGGAACCACGCTAATATCAGCTCCTGAGTCAACCAAGAATTCTAAATTATTTAATTTATCAAAAAGAAATTATCTTTTAGAAGATTTTCCACCTATACTACCTAATGTTGATTTTACTCGTTTTTTGGAATAGAATTTTTGAAAGTTTCGTACATTAAGCAAGAAGGTACTGCACATTTATATGCGTTCTTCTTATATTTACTGTGATAAAAACATAATGGATCATTCGATTAATTTTCCTTATTGAATTTACGAAAATATCTATTTCTGCTTCTAGATCTTGAAGATCTACAGTAGTATTTTTGATTGGAATCATCACGTGATGTGTGAGAGGATCCCTTATTTTCCAATATCATTATCTTTTTTTCTAATTTATTTTGTTTATTAATTGAATCACCCATCATTAATTTAAAATTTTGATTTAAATCATTTATTGATTTGGAAAGATTTATAATTTCGGTATTTTTATTAATAGAAAAAACTTCGTTTTTGTTACCAGTATAATTAGAAAAATTAGAGGAAGGGGACGATTCCCAAATTTTATCGGCAATATCTTACAACTCTTTAGTAGAAGATTTTCCAGATACAGTTAAAGAAATATTTATAAATTTTGGGATTCTTCTTCTCCATATTTTTAATAATAAATTTTCATGAATTATAGAATCACCTGAAAATCTAATTAATTGTCTATAAAAATCTGAAGGTTTTTTATCGCCCATTTTAGTTCTGGATAGTAATTTATCTAACCGTTGTTCCTCAGAGAGAGAAAGTCTATTTATAACTGATTCTTTTAAGGTAGAAAAAGCATTATTCTCTGGAAGATCGGAGATTATATCGTAAATCTTAGCGAAAATTTTGGCTGGTAAATGTGCGATCGCCAAATGTAATTTACTTTCCTCAGAATGGATTTTATGGATATGAAATTGACTCTCTAAGTACTTGAACCATAGATCTGGTTGATGCGCCCAAAAAACTGGCAGTTTAACTTTAGAAATGTCTTCCATAAAAATATTATTATCAACTGAGGTTTGAGGCTCCTCAACTGGCAATGTCAGACTGTCTGTAGGCATTATATATGATCAAAAATCTATAAAAGATACCAACAAAAACACCCCACTTACCCGAAAAAAAGTATTAACCATAAATGGATATTCAATTGCTTTCTTGGGTGGGATCTTCAAAATGTCGTTCTTGTCGGGTGTAGGAATCTTCTGTCGGGTGTGGAATCTTCTGTCGGGTGTGAAATCTTCTGTCGGGTGTGAAATCTTCTGTCGGGTGTGGAATCTTCTGTCGGGTGTGGAATCTTCTGTCGGATGTGAAATCTTCTGTCGGGTGTGAAATCTTCTGTCGGGTGTGAAATCTTTTGTCGGGGTCACCAATTGTAGGTAGCAATTCCATTTAAATAATTTTCATCTGAATATTAAAAAAATAATTTATTAACTTTAAAAAATCCAAATATATATGATAACTTAATAATAATGTCTTTTTAAAACATGTCGCATCTTTGTGTCATGTCTTGTCTTCTTAATTTTGAATCAGTAATTATCAATAATTTTTGTTTTCCTTGGTTACCATCCATCGGATAAGTAGGGTGCTAGTGTACGCAGCTATCGACCAAGATCATAATATATGTGATGTTATTATAATGGTACTATCTGACATTGACACTTGACCGACCTCAAATAAAAACTGACTAAGGAACCTTAAAATAAATTGACATAAAAGTCAAAACTAAAGGTAAGACTATGTGGTGCTATTATTATTATTTTATAAATCTTAATTGGGATCACAATACTACATACGTTTAAATGTCTTTCAGTTTGACTTTTAAAAGAGGAAGGGCTATGGAATCAGTTGATAACCGTTTTGACGAAGGTGATGGCTACTGGGCCGTCTTTTGTAACATTAACTAACGTCAAAGTGATTGATAACGTAACCGAAAGATGTGTCTCCAATCCGGTACTGTCTATACCCATTTATTTGCTTCTAATCTTTTTAATTGCCACTGCCCCAGGGTAATGGTTTACGTTTTTATCACAGTTTTTGTTTTTAAAAAGAAAAAGGAAATTTCACTGTTCTCGAGTTTAACTTCAATTTCCTTAATAAAACATTGACTTTTCTTGTAAAAATACAATAATAACCGGCTGTCGGATGTACTTAATTATAAAAAAGTTATTTCATTGTTTACTCTCGTTTTAGTTAATTCCAGTTTTAAATACGACGCGATTCCTTTGTTTTACAATAAAGAGCATTAAACAATATGAGTATCTTTAAAACGTAGAAAGAGTCGTTGGACAGGTTAAATAAGAATTAATATAGTTGAATTAAAAATATAAAAACTTCAGAACGACTTTAAAACAACTATTCTTCAAATGTCTGTTGTAGTACTCATATGTGCTTAATTTATATATCGAGGGCTGAACGGCAGGATCTCGTAACATGTGAAGTATGAATTTTACAGAAGAGCTAAAACTTAATATTTTCCAGAGGATATGTTTTAAACAGATTTCCAAGTTGTATGAAGGTTTGATATATACATTTAAAACTTGAATTTATTTTTATATACACAGTTTATTTATGTTGGATACGAGGTATTGCATTGTTTAAAGGGATCAGTTACGAGGAAATGCACCGAAAATTAAAACATAACTTTTAAATAAATAATACCCATTTTATTAAAAATATAAAAATATCATTTAAAAAAAAACTTTATCGCTACCAAATAGACTAACTCGATAAAAAATAAATAATAATTCTGATACAAAATAAATCAACTCTTTTAAACGTATTAAAAAATATAAAAAACTACCGACAATCTTGAGGTAGCCACATCTTGACTGCTTAAAAATATAAATTTTATTTATACTGATCTCTTAAACAATCTATATTCCTACAATATACACTTTTGAATAATAGACAAAAAATCTGATATAAAATTCGAGAGACGCTAAAATGGTGGTTCCCACCTTATTGAGACTGATGCCCACAAGAGTAAACTCGTAGCGTAACAAAAACGAGAAATGATTTAACTTGGAACGAAAGACCGAGAGGTGATAGTAGTATTAGGACGTTGAATTTTTTGTTTTGTGTAGCATTGGAATTACTTAGGTTAAACCATGTAATGATTTTCACAAGCCTTGATTTTTAAAACCATTCTATTTCGCCTTTTGATTAGGGTTTAAAAACTTGTTCGATAAATTTATCCAATAATAATTGGCCCCTTTACATCTTAGGCCTGCTCATGTAAAATATTTGGGTTCCTTACTTCCTCTTTTTATAATCTGTTAATAAAGGACAGAAGGATGAGTATTTCAACTATGTTAAAAGAAATAAATTGGCTTTCAGTTTAGAATTATGTTCAGTACATGACTGATATTTATTTATAAAATAAAAATGACATAAATCCATCGTATCAGAATTATTAGAAATTATTTAATATAATTCACAATATCACAACAATAATACAAGAAGCCAATCTGACTTTCATGTACGGCAAGCAATCACTAAAAGTTCCCAAAATACAATTTTTATTAAATGTTTAAAAAATTTAATAGACTGCCTACAGAAATTAAAAAAAAAAAAAAAACAATAAATGTATTCAAAAGTAACCTCAAAGAATACTTGATAAATAAACAGAACGGAAATACTTTCTTGTGATAATACTCTTTAAACCAGCCCTTTTTAAGAATTTCTCATAATTTATTGTTATTTTACCTCTTGTTTTACCTCGTTTTATTATTTACTATGTTAAAATTATTAATAGTTTTGCGACGATAGGTTATAGCAACTTATAGCCACAAAACTATTTTTGTGTTAAAATAGATCCATAGAGAGCAATGTAATTTACAAAGGCCTTCTTTTAACACACAAATAAATGACAACTTTATAATTAAAATGAAAAACACAAAAAAAATACCTCGGTATCATAATTGATCAAAATTTGAAATGGGTTGATCACATTACGTCATTAAAATCCCAAGGTAAGAAGATTCATTTTTAAATTTTATGAATTGAAGAAATTTATGACTAAAAGTTTACTATACTCTATTTTTAAACTGAGGAGCGATTTGAATTTAAGTTGGCAATTCTGTAGCCTTCTGATTGGTCAGATTACAGTCAGTTTCACACATTACTTTTTAGCATGAACATCAGCTAATAATTGATATTGTTGACAGTTCTGACATTTTATAATTTGATATCTCATCCATTACTTAGTTTTTTACTTTATTTCGTAAATAATAGTTCTTCAGTAAGCAATTTTATTGAAAATCTACAATTATGGATCCTTCTACACTGAGTACTATTAAAGGTAGCAATTCCTAAAAGCCTTACAAGAAAGGGAAGACACCTTTATTTTACATGCTGATTTTGAAGGTTTTGTAGAAAGTGCATTATTGGTTTTTGGAGGTAAAAAGATGGGAGATTACCATGAAGAGATGAATTCCGAAGTATTTTGGAAAATAATAATTTTATTACTGATTTTTTAAAACTAAAAATTGATGAATTTCTAACCAAAATGAATAAAATGTAACTATTCAAGCAAATTTTATTTATTAGAATAAAATAAAACTATTTACAAAATTGTTATAACATTTAAAACACCATCTACTACTTTAGGGATAATCTTAATTTGGCACAATGAGTTAACATTACTTTCACAAAAAATATTTTAAAAATACTTAAAATTAATACATAGGTATGTATGAATAGTTCACTTTAAAAAATATATGTTGACATGTAGTGTTATAAAAATGTTGGTTCCAGTTTTCAAAACAAATTCTGACTGATAGACCTGTAAACTTTTGAATGCCTTTATTTGCCCTCTAGTGCATTAACCATGGGTTAACACTAAATAAGCCATAATATCCACATTACTCATATTAGAGATACCAGTTACTGTGTGATCCACTTGTCATTCACTGATTAACTTTTACTTTTTATACCTATAACAAATATATTCTTAAAAATGTAAAGAGATCTTTATATTTTATACTAACCTGGCTACATCTGGATATTCAATTAACAATTTTCTTAAATATTTAATATTCATTTTAAAAAGATCATAGTTATTCTCAAAAAGTCGATTTCAAAAGCAAGAAAAAAGTATTTCTAATATCAATCAAATTGACTTTAATTTGACAGTGACATTTCGTTTTAGACACACATTTCAGATCACAATAATGTGAAATTTGCGACCGTTGTCTGAGACCAATTAAAAAATTACTTCTATGACATTTATTCGTTTCTTAACCGCTCATTGGCCGTTCACCGACTAAGGCCGACAAAGATAATTATTTCATAAATTTTGAACACGACTATATTTCGAAACTCGCTCTTAGTAACAAATCTAGTTACTTTTCCCTGTGTAAATGCGTCTTTTCAATTCGCTCCTCCTAGTTTAAAAACAGAGTATAATTATTTACAATTCGCTGGTTGAATATGTAATCCAAAACTGTATAATTAGAATTATCTACAAAAAAAAACAGCATTATATCCTAACTCTCTTTTATATAATAAAAAAGTGCTTTGTATAAGAACATTATATTATTTGTCTTGCTGTACCTTTATTTATGGAAAGTCTTAATTGCCATTTTTAAATAATTTGACATTTATGGCCATTCACACATCACAGTTGACATCTTGATACTTGACAGGCACAGCCAAGCATTATTCTGCTTTTTGCCAAATAAAATAGCCGGTTAATTATTCTATGGGGTTTCGAGAGAGAGTCAGTAGATTTGATGAAGGTGTTTTTGTGGCTAGGGGCGAAATAGTAGTACGCTTAAGTTAGCACCACCATAAAAAAGTCATTTTTAAGAAAGTACTTATATATTTGGCAGGCTTGGCGACTAATTTCAAATAAAAATAGCCTTCAAAATGGTTATGGTTGCAAGTATACAGGTCGCAACCCGCCTTAGAAATTTCACCTTTACTACCAACAGCTGTTGATCGACAGGTCATTAGAGAATATTTGCAATTTATGGAATGTTGATAATGTTGGGAATGTTAGGAATGTTGAGGTTATAAATAATTGGAATTCCTAGAATTGTCGCATAAGAAATGCACAGGCGGATTTTAAGAAAATTCATATTAAAGTAGTTAGGATGAACCGAAAATTCTGAAAATCAATAGGATTCTGATTTAGAAGTAATTATTTAAGAAAATCAAAACCGTAAGTCAAACGTAACTTTCCTTCTAGAGTTATTGTGCCGGCATACATACACGCAGACGACCAGACGAACATTTTCGTACTCAGAATGATCGGAAACATGAAAAAAGGTTTTAAAAAATGGGGGTAAGAAAATTTTTTCGTCTGCACGAATGCAATACTAAGACCCCATAGGAAGGGCTTCAGTAATATTAAAACAACTCTTTGTAACGTATTAAAATTAAAAAAGCAAACTTTCGTAATTCATATGACAGGGAGGTTATCATAAAATGAACAAGAGTCTTGGGGTATGCATTTATGTAGAGCCTAAAGATGGTCATACTTCGTTTTTGTGATCTTTTTTCTCTGGGTAGACAGAGGGGGAAATTCCGTCAGTTGGAAATCTTAGATGTTATTTGGACGATTGGGCAGCTCACTGACGTTCAGTTTGTACTTGGTAACCCCTTGATAATATTCCAAGGTTCGAATCTCCGTAACAACTGATATGTAATATGGTCTTACAGACCTGTACTTCAGCAAATCTTTTTGACTGAAATATCTGTAAAAAAAATATCTTTCGTTTTTGCTATATATGATGGCGACTGTCTAGCTTCCCTAGTTAACCTTAAATAGTCGGTGGTACGATAGATTTTCTAATTTTTAGTCGTCTCTTTATTGTGCTATGTAACACTTCATTTGGGTGTGGCCCTTCTCAAGAAATTTGTGAGTTATTTTAGTATCATGTTTTTCAGATAATTACAATAGTTCATTAAATAAAATGGAATTATTTTTTTTGTGCTGTACACCCATCTGAATAAATCATAATTGTCGGAATCTGCGGTGACAGTTTAACAGCTTTGAACATCCATTGTAATAATATGACAACTTTCCTCCAGTGCTTGTGTTTTGTCTATTTCTTTTTCAGCTCTTGCTACATTTTTTGCCTCTATGTGCCTCTTGTAGTTTTCTCCAAGTACATTTCCATTTTTAAACATAAAACAAACATCGCACTGATCTTTTCGAGGCGAAAAATTGCACTCTCTATATTTTTGCTTTCAGACTTAGTAACTTGGCAAAAAGAGCATTACGATTTTCATCTTTACATTGTTTTTGGTAAACTTTAAACAAATCGTTCCAAGACTGGAAAGTTTGCACCAGATACAGCTGATCTGTATTTTTTCTTCAGTAATGGGATGGCAATTTATTTGACTTGGTTAGAAATGCCTTTAGGAATTCTTTATCCTCCTTAAAGATATCTCTGCATTTCGACCTTTTTATCACCCCATTATTTGCAGATAAAGCCCAAGATCTTGCAACAACTCTCCTAAAATTAGTGTGTTAAGATACATTATAATAAAGGGTTATTATTGGTATTAAACACAATATTATTTATTTACCTCTGAATTGGGAAAACGCCAAAAACAAATCCTACCGACTAATATCACCATTAATATTATAAATAATATTTAGAAACATAAAGTGATCATTCTTGAACAAGAATACAAACACACGCATAAAAAAGAAAACATTATTTTACTTACCTCTGATTGTCATAACGAACAATGGCAGACTAAGCCGTTACGATTGTTTACGAAGTATTGCGTTCACAGTTTGACACAAAACAGTTATGAGGTAATATTTCCTTTTATTTTCTGCGTACAGGATTTTTTAATTAGTTTAATTGTGACTCAGGAGATAGATGCAGTAATTCTGAATTGAAATCAATCAAAATCTAATTTTTCGGATCATTATTTACATTGCTAAATTTTTTAATGAAAAACGCAGTAATTGCCTGTTGTTAAGTCAACAGAGTACCTAAATTTTATGAAAGTAGGAGCAGGAAAATTTTTAGGTTGGTATAAAATTAGCCTAAAATTATGACGTAATCAAAATTTGAAAAATCCAAAAGTGCTCTGCTAGCTTTATATCAAGCTATCAGAGCACCTAATATATCCTATAAAGAAACAAGCGCAAAATTTTATGTTGGTACAAAATTAGCCTAAAATGAGCCTAAAATTATGACGTATCCATTTTTGAGTTATTTCAATTTTTTAACGGCTAAGCGGATAAAAACCAGTGTGGAAATTTTTTATGTTGGTAGAGATGTAGCTTAAAATGAGCCTAAAATTATGCCATTTTCACTTTTTAGATTGCTAAATTTTTTAATAAAAAACGCAATACGTGCCTGTTGTTAAGCCAACAGAGTACTTAATTTTTTCTATAAAGAAGGGAGCGAAACTATTTTCAGCCTAATACAAAAATTAGCCAGAAGTTAGCCTAAAATTAGCCTAAAATTAGCCAAAATTAGCCAAAATTAGCCTAAAATTAGCCTAAAATTAGCCTAAAATTAGCCTAAAATTAGCCTAAAATTAGCCTAAAATTTGCCTAAAATTTGCCTAAAATTAGCCTGAAATTAGCCTAAAATTTGCCCAAAATTAGCCTAAAATTAGCCTAAAATTAGCCTAAAATTAGCCTAAAATTAGCCTAAAATTAGCATATAATTAGCCTTAAATTATGACGTAATAAAAATTTCAAAAATTCAAAGGTGCTTTGCTAGTATGACATCAAGCTAGCAGAGCACTTAATATTTCCTATAAAGAAAGAAGTGGAAATTTTTTTATGTTGATACACAATTAGCCTTAAATAAGCCTAAAATTAAAACGTATCCATGTTTGAGTTATTTTAGTTGTTTAATGAAAAACTCTGTAAAGTCGTAGTGTCAAGTTAGAGGACCTTATTTTTCCATTAACAGCAGAGCGGAAAATTTTTATGTTGGTAAAGAATTAGCACAAAATGAGCCTTAAATATTGTTGTGTTTACTTTTTAGTTTCCTCAATTTTATTAACGGGAAACACTATATAGTCGTATTGTCAAGCTAGCGGAGCACCTAATTTTTCTGATAAAGACCAGAGTACATTTTTTTTATGTTTGTATAAAATTAGTCTTAGATAAACCTTAATTTTTAAAATTGCTGAATTTTTTAATGAAAAACGCATTAAGTACCTGTTGTTAAGTTAGCAGGGTACCTAATTTTTTGTATAAAGAAAGGACGGGAATTTTTTTTGAGTTGGTTAAAAATTTGCCTAAAATTAGCCTAAAATTATGGCGTAACCAAAATTTTAAAAATCCGAAGGTGCTCTGTTAGCTTAATATCAAGAAAGCAGAGCACCTAATTTTTCCTGTAAAGAAAGGAGCGGAAAAGTTTTTGTGTTGGTATAAAATTAGCCCCTATAATGAGCCTAAAATTATGGCATACTCAAATTGTGTCAAGTCCAAAGGTGCTCTGCTAACTTGATACGTATATCAGAAGCTTTGAATAATGTTACCGATACTCGGTGGGACAATTATGTAAAACTAACATAATTATTTTCGATTGGGGAAAATACAAGCAATTAGATTTTTCTGATCTAGAACCAATTAATATTAATTTAGTTACAACGACAAGTAGTGATGTGTCTAAATCAGAGTCCAGTTGTGAAGAAAATGATATTGACTAAAAAAATGTATATGAGTTATCCAATAAATATTGTCTGTGTCTCTTGTTATAATACATTTCTGTTAAGAAATAATCTGTTTCAGTAATTTGCACCTGTTTTGGATAAATTTTAAAAACTCTAAAAACGCTAAAAACTCATATTCAGTTTAGAAATTTATTTATAAAGTACAAAAGTAAATTGTTCTAGTATTTGTAGACAAAATGTAAAACTTAATCTTATTTTTTTCGGCGTGACTTCTTGTATTCGTATAAACGCATCTTAATAAACAACAAAGCGCAACGGAAATAAGAAGACACGTGCAAAATGTAATTAAAAATGCGATACTCTTTTGTCAGAGGACACTTTATACGTCTCAGGCAACATAAAACCAGCAGGATTTTCATAAAGAATGTTAAATATAATATAATAGAAAAAGTGCTACCAATAAAATTAGATTAAAAAAGCAATTCTTTCAATTTTTTGTATCTTATACTAAAAATATTTTGTTTCTACTCCTTTACTAGTAAATTGCCCATTACCTACTATTTGAATGCTAGGTAAATATGTCATTACAGTTACTAACACGTAATGACTAGCACGTAATAAAAAAAAATACGCTTCAGTTCCATGAAAATATAATGTATCACATAAGCCTTGTAAGTCAGTTGCCATTATTTTGACAGACTTAAATTAATAATACAAGCTGTCAATGTAAATGTACAAATAATTTAAATAGAAAAAAGTAAAATGAGTTCATCGGATAGTGAAGATGAATTTAGTAGCACACCACCCAATATTATTCAGTTAGCTGCGAACACTACCAATAACCTATTACCAGAAAAATCAAAGGAAGATATAAAAAGGTATATCAGCAATTTATGGATTGGCGTACAACAAATAATATAAAATCATTTTCTGAAAACGTACTCTTGGCTTATTTTGGAGAAATCGCTAAAAAATTTAAACCGTTCTCATTATGGGCAATATAATCTATGTAAAAAAGTGTTATAACTTTAAAAAATAATGAAAACATTGAAAATTATCCGAAATTGCGAGCTTACTTAAAAAGACAGTCAGAAGGTTTTAAAAACAAAAAATCTAAAATTTTACATGCTGATCAGATAAAACTTTTTTTAAATAAAGCTCCTGATGTAAAATATTTATTAACAAAGGTATGTTATTTAATAGTACCTATAACATAAATGTATACTTATATTACTTTTATTTTAAGGTTATTGCAATTGTTGGAATATGTGGAGCTTGTAGGAAACAAGAATTAAAAAATATTAAAATTAGTTATATCAATGATTTAGGTACCATAATATTGGTTAAAATCCCTGATACGAAAACCAAAGTATGTAGATCTTTCGTAATTTCCAGAAATTTCTATAAAATCTGCAAACAATATATATAGATTCGGCAACAAATTAGCGATCCGCAAATAAATCAATTTTTCCTTTACTATCAAAAAGGTAAATTAACGAAACAAGTAGTAGGATTAAACAAAATAGGTGGTGTTCCTAAACAAATAACCGAATATTTAAAGTTACCAGATCCCAAAATGTATACAGGTCACTGTTTAGGATGAACTTCTGCCACTCTTTTGGTTGATGCCGGTGGTGATCTAATGGCTCTTAAACGACATGGCGGATGGAAATCTTCAACAACAGCCGAAGGATATGTCGATGAGTCTAATCTACAAACCTTTACATATACTGAAAATACCAATGACCAAGAAGAACACACCGTACAGTTTACGTCATCCCACCATTCACCGCGTAAGGGAATAGTTAAAAATAATTGCCAAAATGTTGAAGAACACACCGTACAGTTTACGTCATCCCACCATTCACCGCGTAAGGGAATAGTTATAAATAATTGCCAAAATGTTACAATTAATTATTACAAATAAATGTTTAATTTAAATTGTTCCAGAATTTTGTGAAATAAAGTTACAACATTATTTTTATATCATGGGATATACCCGTTTATGTATTGAGGTTGTACAAAAACATTTTTATGCAAATACCTTTCTTTGTTCTTTCCTTATTTTTAATAAAATTCACTTGCTCTAAGTACACACTCAGACTTAAAACGAACAGCGCTTCTATTTTCCCGGTAGCTTGTTTTGTTTTGCTAAAAGATTCCCCTAACTAAATAAAATAATCCAGCCCAAAAATAAATAAAAAATAACAGCGAATCAGCTGCGGGTGTCTCACGACAACTCTGCGTCGTCGTTCTATTTTCTTTCCCTTTTTTTTTCACCAGCCTCCTTTGATTACTAAAGTTTTTTATTCGAAAGACGAAAACAAATTCCTGTGCTTTCATTTCCTTAAATATAACCTAAAAGTGGTGTCAGCTTCTCGTTTAGAGACGGAAATTAAGAAAAAGGTTGTTCAGCATAGGCGTTCGTGTTTATGTTTATACGGTAATAAAAGCAGGTCCGTTGAAGGTAATGATCTATAAATTTTAAAGGAAATCCATTGCAAATAGCTTCCGCTGGACCGGTTTGCAGGTTTGTTTTAAATTAAAACCGTAGATTGCTTTAAATCAATTTTATAAAGCTAAGAATGTAGCAGGATAATTTTTATTAACCCATTTGTAAACAATAAATTCACGTAATTATGGCGATAATAAAAGTTAAAGCGGCTTTATATGTATATGGTAATTTAAACTAGTCCTTATCAAATACAACTTCAGTATTCAGAATGGCAGGATAGTGATCAGTATACAGTGTGTTTGGAGTTTCGCGGAATTTTGCATCACTGAAATTAACAATAAAGTAATTATAATAGAACATAAAACAGTTTGGTATGTTGGTAGTTTTTTCGACGTATACGAAGATAAAACTCTAATAGTACGAGGATGTATCAGAAAATAACGAGAGTGGTGCTACAGTATAACAACGAAACATTTATTTAAAAAAATTCAACAACTATCCTTCGAAGTACTCTCCATTCTGTTGAATACACTTATTCCATCGCTTTATCCACTTATCATAAACTTCTGAGAAACCATTTTTTGATAGTCTGTTTAGTATACCCATCACAGCGTTGTTGAGCTCTAAATCCTACTCAAATCTTCTCTACCTCTCAATTCTTTTTTGACTTCAGGAAACAAATGGAAGTCACATGGAGCAAGATCAGGAGAGTAGGGGGGATGAACCATAATTTCAACCCCTAATTCTTCAATTGTTCGTTGACAAATCATTGATCTATGAGCCGGAGCATTGTCGTGATGCAGCGTCCAGCCAAAGTCCTGATAAAGCGGCCTTTTTTTTTTTAATTTTGCCTTTAAGGGTCCTCGAAGTACATTAGAATAGTACTCCCCTGTTACTGTATGTCCTCTAGGTACAATGTGATCGTAAATAACGCCAAATTTATCCAAAAAAATCAGGTGCATCACTTTACCAGTGCTTTTAGCAGTTTTGGCCTTCTGCGGTCTTGGGCTGCCTTTATGCTTCCATTGCATACTTTGAGACTTTAATTCATGATCGTAATGATAAAACCAACTTTCGTCACATGTAACCACATTATTTAAAAACTGTGGGTTACGTTGCAATTGCCTTTTCCACTGCTGACAAATTGTCACTCGATTCGCTTTTTGTTCATCGGTCATCACTTTTGGAATCCATCTTGCCGCGATCTTCCGGTACTCTAAATCTTCATGAATAATTTTTTGAGTGGTACCGTAAGACAAATTAACATTGTCAGAAATTCGTTTTATGCCAATCCGGCGATCATTTTGTATCAAGTCGTTAATTTCTGTAATTTTTGTGTCATTTCTCGCAGTTTATGGTCGACCGGGACGAGGTTCATCTTCAACTGATTTACAACCGATTTTAAACTTTTTATTCCACTCAAACACTCTACATCGTGATAAACTATTATCTAGATATGCACCTTTAATCATTTCAAAAGTTTCAGTTGGTGTTTTACCCAATCGAACACAAAATTTTATCGCGTATCTTTGCTCCACTTTCATTTTTTGATGGGTACGCAAAACACTGACAATTCAATAATTAATTTGTAAAAAATGTCAAAAGTTAAATCAAAGCCTACTTGCGGGGTAGTACATTAAATATAAGGCTTTCATGTCTCATTTTATGGGTTATAAAATGTTACCTCTGAAAGAAGTTATAGCACCAGTCTCGTTATATACTGATATATCCTCGTATTAAATGACTTCTATTGAAGTTATGAGAAAAAACTTATTGGGGACGAAAGATACAAAGTCTGTTACCCCAAGATAAAGACGTTTGAAACTGGATTTACTGTAAGTTTATGCCGACGTGTTTCTTTGTCTGGTCCAACTTGTTACTTGATAATGGAGGAAAGAATATTCAAGTACCTTATCCTTGCGTTAAAATACAAATGCTACAACTATATGTGATGAAACAAATAAATATGAATTACATCAGGGTACATGACATGCCCTATGATAGCCTTACTAGCAATGAATGGGATAACACCCATATCTTTAAAGGTGTAGGAGAAGATGCATCATCTATTTAAGAATGGCAAACAAAACGATGGAAAATGAAACAATGATATATTTCGTTCCTAAAACTCGAATTGCAGACATTGACATTTACGGTGTTGTCCACGTAGCTGAGAAATTATTATGGGCAAGTATGGGAGAGTCTTGTTACAAGGATTGTTTATGATTATAGTTCGGATTTTACCTAACCTTATGTTCTAAAATGTTGTTTAAACTTCTTTTTAGAAAGTATATTTGCATTCTTATTATTACTTATTATCTGTTAAATAATACAGTGTTGCAACGGTGTAAAGCAGGAATTTTTTTTTGTATCAGCTGGTTATGTGGAAATAATATGATGTACATTAAGGACTTTACAGCTTGGAATAAGGCTTTTATAAAACGCAAGCCATTACAGGGCATAGAAACTTTGGTTCATACCTACATGGAATTTGCAAAAATGAAGACTACTTATGCTGGTATTGCAACAACTCAAATACGGTAGAACGCACCCTCTTTGAATGCACACACTGGACAATAGTGAAAAAAGGCAATAAATGGGCAAGGCCGGTTTTACCACTAGGCGCATTAGGCGCTAGCCTAGGGCCTCATATTTAGGGAGACTCACAAAATGCAACAAAATATTTAATTAGGCCAGCAGAGCTTCAATCTGGCACCAAAGCTAAATCAGAGCGGCGACGTGATGTAATAGTGGAAATAGTGTAAAGCTTCAGTACCGTAAAAAAGCGTCCTTAATTTGACGGTCGTTTTTGTCAACGAGTAGTACGGTCGCTTTGAACGGTGTAGATTATTGTAAAGTGACATTAAATACGGTGTCATAAATTACGGCGGCAAGCTGCAGTAGATAACGTTATACATCTACGTGAATAATAAACGTGCCCGACAGACATCACCTAAAATTCGTGATATTTTAAAATATTAATTTATCGGACCTGGCGCCATTGATTGGGAAGATAAAAAATTAAAATATTATATTGTATAATTATAATAAATATTACCCTCTTGTTTTGTAAAGTATAACTCCAATTTCCTGCTATAAGGTTTGTTTTTCAGTTGCTTCTTTCGGTACTCTGATGATTTTACAATAAAAAGTGCTTCATGAGTTCGAACAAAGTCGGTCAAAATTTTATCTTGTTTGCTAGACCAACTAATTTCTTCAGCCATTTTTAATTATTATTATTATTAAAACCATACAATTACTACACTGGAGCACCGTCATAAATCGTGCTTGCACTATCCCAACGTACAGAAGCTGCCTCTTCAGAAAATACGGTGCCGTATATTTTGCGCCCACCGCTCTGGAGGAACATACTCCAATTTGCAAGTACATACACGATTTTTAGTGGCTAAGCTTGCCGTCAAATTACGACCACTCTTTTGCGGTACCCTTTTGTAGGAAACCGTAGCTTAACTGAGCCACTGAACGCAGCCGTTGTTTTTGACCGT
This sequence comes from Psylliodes chrysocephalus, assembly GCA_927349885.1. NCBI lineage: Eukaryota > Metazoa > Arthropoda > Insecta > Coleoptera > Chrysomelidae > Psylliodes > Psylliodes chrysocephalus. Next base: position 52,270,432 of record OV651815.1, on the reverse strand, counting down.
GATAATTGTTGAATCAGTTATCTTTATTTCAACTAATTAGAGTCTTACCAGGCTTAAAGGTAAGTTGGAGTTAGCATTCTGTAGATTATTACCTAACATTCCTAACCATCTAACTATGTGGTAGGGGTGGGTTGGCTCAGTGGATAGATTCATGACTTTGAGATGGGAAGGTCTCAGAATCGAATCGCACCAATGCAGTGGCAAGAATTTTTATTTAATTAAAAAAATATATATATTATTTCTAATGCATAGATAGGATTTCCCACTCAACTATACACAATTGGGTTCTAATTAACAGTGCTGTACCTGAAGTGGTTCTGGGAAGACAGTAAAAAACCTACAAAACATGAATAAGAATTCAAACACAAACTGAGACTGGTACATATACCTAGGCCATAAATCGAAAGAAAAAAAACTATGTGGTACATAATATAGCACAAATAAATTAGGTACTAACCTATATATTTACTCAGTTTTTCGTAGCCGTGCATTACGTCTAAGATGACCCGAAACTTCAGTTTGAACTTGGCTCACTTCGTTAATAAGATGAGCTGACGTATGAATATCTTTTTGTTCATTTTTGTTCATCCTTTGGATGTCGCCAAAACCCCACAGTTTTAGTTTGATGCAAACTACATTTCACTAAGGCCATAGGAGCTCTGGGCAAATTGTCCTAAAATATAATCATGTGTAATCAAGAGAGTTTGATAAAACTATTGTCATGTTTTTTATTTGCCTTTCGTTAATTGTTTAACTTCATTTATTTTAGTATTCTGAAGTAATATAGTACTCGTAGATAGTATTTTTGGTTAGCAGTTTATTTTTATTAATATGTATGTTTAGTTATAATGCTTTACTACCTTGTCCCATTTATATGATTTTTTTTTGTTAGTAAGGGGTTACCTTAGGGGAGGTCCTATATAAATTTTGTTAAGATGTGGTAATGGCATCTGCACGTTTTTAAAGTCGGTTTTTTAAAATTTTTATTTTCTAATACTTGTTGAAAGAAGCGAAATAAACCTTGGTTTTGTGTCTTCAGTTGGTTATGGTCATTAGGGCTAATCATTAAGAGAAAAAGGGACTATTGGTCTACTGAATGTTGGTATATATAGTAGTATTAAATGTAGAGCATTGATATGAAATAAAAATTGTTTTTGAGCCAAACCTGTGTTTTGAGCCAGTCCGGAGGAAAAATCTTGTTTACTAATATTAAGGTCTACTATACAGGGATCGGCATAAGTCAGGCAACAAATTTGCATAAAAAAATGCAGCGTCAAAATGAATTTACTCAAAGAAATTAAAAAAGGGATTCGAAAAAGGGTTAGTTTAAGTGTTCAAAATGATGCCCATCTTGAACAAAGCATTGACGGCAACGTTTTTCAATGGAGAGAGAGGTCAAGCGAAGCATGTTAAGGTGTCCGCGAAGATTTTCAAATTCTTCTTCAATTGCAGTTCGGAGTTCGGGAAGGGTGAGTGGTTCTCTTGCAAAAATGCGGTCCTTGATAAGGCCCCATATGAAGAAATTGCAGGGTCTCAGGTCACAGTACCGTGCGGGTCACTCAAAGATTCATCCATTCTCCAAAATGATCATTAAGGAACTCCCGCACACATAATGCGTAGTGCGGCGAAGCTTCAACCTGCATGAAATGACGGATGTTCACGAGTGTTGGATCGTTGTCTATTTGCCTACGTAAATCTTCGAGCATGCATTTCCAGATAACTTTGGTCAGACTTATGCCGATTTTTCGAGAGTTGCCAGACTTATGCCGACCCCTGTATGTATTTGTTACAGATATATGTTGCCGATTCACATACTATGTAACAACTTGTGTTATGCTCTGTTAATAGATGAAATTGTTAAATAAATTTATTATTTTTCTAATTTTTTGGTACTGGGACAATACCAGTAGTTTTTAAGTAGATACACTGAGGAAAACGCTTCAGTAAGAAAGTGTTACTACTAAAAAGTTTACTATAACTGTAAAACTTTTTACTGCTACTGTTAGATTGTCTAACAACAACTGTTAGATGTGTTACTAGGACTGTAAACTAAGTTTTATAGTCCAAATTCTTACCGTGGCAGTAATATTTTTTTACTACCCCAGTTAGAAATAGAATTACTATTATTCGTATTACCATCATAGTAAACCTTTCCTACTGAATCAGTAATTTGTATTACTACCGCAGTTAGACCTTGACTAGTAACATTTTTATAACTACCACCGTAAAACTAGCATACTGAATCTGCAAAATAGTAATATTTTTCTAACAACCACGGTAAGACAGGTTAACAACAAATGTACCAAACCGTTACGATTAATGACGAAGAGCTTCGATCATATCCTTTTGCACAGGCGTTGACTTGAGTCGACGATAATCACAGAAGCAGTCAACACGTTCAATCGTCGCATCGTGAGCTTAGGTCATAGCGTGCATGAAGAAGTGCGAAGTGCTGCGTAATTTCTATCTGGGGGTATAAATGGTATAATATTGAATATGGAATATTGTGCATTGTTAACGGAGTGGGGGTTTTCGGACCTAGTTCATAGTTTCGTTGGTAAGTAATTCGTAATAATATACTTATCTTAATATAGTACCTGTATCCATTTTTATTTATACATTAGTAAAAAAGGCGGGAAATGCATAATGCATGAATGCTTTTATTTCGAATTGAGGATGAGCTATACGGTCTAGAAATGTTTTAACTGCACCGGAGCATATTCGCAGTATCAAAAATTTAATATTTCCAAGAGAAAGTTTTTAGATTAAAATTTATTAAAAATGTTTGGTTAAGATTCACAGAGCAATAAATTTGTTAGATTTAAAAGAAAGCTGTGTTCAATGAGACATAGCGATAGCGATACCAATCGTATCGATCCATATCATTTTCGAGCGTTTCATTTCTACTCTAGTCTTTAACTTTCTGCTGCGATCGCGAAATTTGAGCGGGAAAGCTCATAAAAACTTCCTAAAACTCCTAAAACCTATTGTTATTTGAGATTACTTAAAAAATATATCTTTAACAACCTGATTATGCTTTATATAGTGATAAAAATCATAAAAAAAACCTTAAATATAAAAATATTGTAGATTGTTGATCAAAACACTTAAGTGACAATAAACAAGTTCACTTTCAGTTGCAAATACTACGTTTCATTAAACTTGAATTGTCGTTCCACACAAATTTAATTTTTATTTTTAGATGAGGGCATTGATGATAATTCCTTTCAATTATTAGATGAAGATAAGGCGTCTTATTTTAAGAAAAAATTCGAGGAATTTTGTATGACCAAAGAAAATACCATGGTAAAATTGATATTGTTTTATTATCCAAATTTGACATTTATATCTCGAATGGTTTTCGAGTAAACTTCCGTTCCTGCAGCTTTGGATTAAAATGTTTTTTTGTACCTTATAAAAATTATAAAAACATTTTAGCTCTGCTGTGCTATGCTGATTTCAAAATAAACAATTTTTCTTTTTTTTTTTTTTTGTCAATACATTTATGAAAAATTGATTTAATTTTGTGTAAATATTTTTCTTTGAAGCGAAAGATAAAAGAGTTTATTTTTCGAGTTCATGAGAAAAATATTTACCTTTGTTAAACCTATTTCAGCCTTTAATATAAATTATATTTTGGTAAAACATTTTTACCATGATAGTAAGACGTTATTACTGTAACAGTAAACCCGTTTTACTGTAGTAGTAACCTATTATTACTGTAACTGTACAACAATTTTACTATAGTGGCAAAATATTATACATGTAGCAGTGAAACAGTTTTACTAAATTGGTAAGACATTATTACTGTAACAGTAATACCGTTTTACTGTAGTAGTAAGATAATATTACTGTTACAGTACAGCAGTTTTACTAGAGTGGTTAGATATTATTACTCTAACAGTGAAACCGTTTTACTAGAGTGGTAAGAAATTATTACTGCAGCACTAGAGCAGATTTACCAAAGCAGTAAGACAGTATTACTGCAGCATTACAACTAGATGTTACGTATGGTAATCCTAGATATTGGTGGTAGTTATACAATTTTACTGTAGCCGTAAGAAAAAATTACTACCTCTGTAATAATATTTGACCAGAGCTGTAACATAGTTTTACTGCCGCAGTCGAATAAATTCTTAGTAATCCAAATATTAGCAAATCTTGTATAACTGTCACGGTAAAATCTTCTAGCTGAGGCATATTTAATTAACTTTTTCTTACTGCCACGGTAAGAATTTTTTTTCGGTGTAGTATTAGGTTAAAATTAATTACTAAAATATTTGATGTGGTGAGTGAAAGAACAATACAAGTGCCAAAAACGATAATTTTAACTGCGATAGGCAAATTGTTTAAAATTCATAGGCCTATCACATAGCGAAAGAATAATACACCGACCATCATCATTCGAGCGATGGGGGCTTGTTCAATTTTCGGCTGAGTGAATAAACGGTGCACGTACGGCGCATGTACTGTTTTTTCACTCAGTAGCCATGTCGTTTTGTAGACAAATTTAACACAGATTTCAAAAACTGTTGGTCGCAATTTCATAAAAAACCTCTAAAACAGCTGATGAACAAAAATCTAATTTTGTCATTCCGCAGTACAGCCAGATTACATACACTGATAACACTCCTGGATATGTTACTACAAGTGCCTTCATAGGCAGTTTTATCTCGCACACTTTTATGTGTGGGGCGCATTAGACTGATCAATCTTAATGCCAGTCTGCAGAAACCCTTATGGCGGGCATACACGCTACAGTCTGTCTGTGTAGGTGTGCCTGCGCTGGAGATATACACGCTACGACATGAAGCCGACCTGCGCAGGCACACCTGCACAGGTAGACCTCTCCGGTAGACTGTTGCGTGTATGCCCGACATTAGAAAAGGCATACTGAGAAGTTGTCCCTATTAACGTAAAGAAGATAGCCAATATAAAGATACTTTTATCCTACTTTAGTGATGAAATCCTAGAGTTTTACTACCATATATTATTTCTTGAAAAGCATTTTTTTTAAATTGAGTGGAAGTAATTTTTTTTAAATATCATTTTTTGCATAATGTTCTTTTTAAATTTATGTACGTATTATTATCGGTTAACAAAAATTCTATAACTTCACAATACATAATTAGGCCGAATAACCTTTAGTTCTCCTTTAAAACAGTTTTTATTGTTTTTCTCAAAATTGTCATTTTGTATATGTATTGTTCTTTCACTCACCGATTCATTTGGTAAATGAAGAATAGGAAGATTTGTGAACTATAAAAAATCCTTTGAGACTTAACATTTTTATGACTCTGACAACCTGAACTCATGATGTAGTACAAGTTGTTTGGTCTATATACAGGGTGGGCCATTAGTGTGTGGGTAAAAGATTGCGGGTTTATTAAGGTACATTTTTAAAATTGATTTTTAGGGCATCATGAAGGACTTTTAAGGCGCTACAATCTAAAAATATTTTCGATGAAATTCCAATTGTTCTACAGGGTGATTTATATCAAAGTTATGTTTTTTTAATGGGAACCCCCTGTATATTATTGCATATTTGGATTCCTCGGTCAATTTTAGTGTGACGTTACGTATCACACATGATAACTAAAATGATTCGTTAAGCAGCAATTCATTATTTTTTCAAAAAGTAGATGCCTAGTAATTTTATTTAAAACATTCTATTAATTCACAGAATTTTTCTAATCTCTTAGAAATTAGTAGACCGCTAAAAATATTACAAATAGCAATTTCAATTAAAACATTTAATAAGTTAAATAAAAAACAAACAAAAAAACAGAAAACAAAAAATAAATCCACCACAATCAAAATAAAGAAGCAATTATTTTAATAAATGTTCAAAATGTCTACAACCCTGTTCTAAACAAACTTGGATTCTTCGACGTAAAGAAATTTTAACCCTATTCAATATTTCTGGGTTATTTTCTTTAAAAGTGTTTCTAATCCTGTTTTTCATGTTTTCAGATGTGGTTGGTTGTTACGAATCATACTTTTTCTTTGATATAACCCCATAAAAAAGTCCATTGAAGTAATATCTGGAGATCTAGCTGGCCATCGCAATGGTTCAATCCACCTTCCATTAAATGCATTGTTGAGCTATGCACGATGTGGAGATGATCCATCTTGTTGAAAGTACATATCTCTAATTTGAGCAAGTGGTACATCTTCAAGAAGACCAAATAAATGGTTATTTAAAAAATTTAAATAATTTAAAACACCATCAAAGAATGGACCAATAACATAAGTGTCTATTATGCATGCCCAAACATTAACCGACCATTTCTTCTGACTATTGACTCTGAAATAGTGAGGGTTTTCATCTAAATAATAATGAAAATTGTGCCGATTAATATAACCATTTCGGTGAAAGGTACACTCATCTGTAAACAAATTTTTTTTTTTAAATATTCTTTTTCATTTAATTTTTCTTCTGCCCAATTGCAAAAATTTATCCGGTGTTGATAATTTGTTTCTTTGAGCTTTTGGTGAAGTTGAATATAAGGATGGAATGTATTTTTATTTATTATTCTTCTGATAGAGGTTTGGCTTATTTAAAAATCTCTTTCAAGTTGGCGAGTACTAGTATGAGGGTTTTCTACCACTGCAGTTAAAATATTAGTTTTATTTTCTTCATTTAAAATAAATTTAATTCTTTCTTGTTTTTGGATATAGGAAACATTTTCAGTTGCAATAAACCTGTCCAAGAAATGATTCTTCTCTTGAATGACGTTCTCGTTCAGAATATTTTTCTTTATAAACACGAATTGGATTTCTAGAGCATTCTCCGAGAATGAAAATCATATCAATTAATTCATTTAGGAAAATATGTGCCATTATTATTACTTAAATTTAGAACGACTTGAGCAAAACTAGAAAGAGTTTTAATAACTAATTTCTAATGTCACAAAAAGTGACAGATTTACTTTATTTTCACAGCCTAGTAATTAAATGGTTTTAAATAAATATCAATATATTTTTATATTATTAGAAAGGTAATCGAATTCTGAATGTAATGAAATGAAGAAAAATTTGGTATTCCCATTTAAAATAATCAAGTTATCTTGGAATGAAATTTTGCAAATTGGCGTAGCGAAACACGAAAAGGGTTTAACTTTTATCGTCTGCTAAATGTTAGTACATTTCATGCTTAGGAACACTGTAAAGTCACGGCCTTCTATGTTTTATAATAACTGCGATTTTCAATTTTTACTAGACATCTACTTTTTGAAAAAATAATAAATTGCTGCTTAACGACTCATTTTAGATACCATGTGTGATACATAAAGTCACACTAAAATTGACCGGGGAATCCAAATATGTAATAATATACAGAGAGTTCCCATTAAAAAAACAAAACTGTAATATAAATCACCCTGTAGAACAATTGGAATTTCACGGAAAATATTTTAAGGGTGTAGCCTTAGAGGTCCTACCCACGCAATAATGGCCCACCCTGTATAGTAACTTTTTTACTGGTTTTTTAAGTCTTATAATGATATTAATAAATATAATAAAATAATATTTATTTATAAAGAATAAACAGTGAAACCTGAGTAAGCTGGAACCTGTGTAACACGGAATCCTGTGTATGACGGAAATTTTGGCGATTACCTACATATTGTAATGTAAAAATTGCTTATAAGCCGGAACCCTGTCTAACGCGAACACGGAATTTCCCTAATCTGTTAAGCCGGAACCTACTTATGTTATTGCTTTGCAGGTATAAAATAATTTATAGATGTTTACATAATTAGTTTATGATTTCGGAAAGCCCCATAATAAGGGCGAACTATTATCAATACTTAGAACCATTATCACAAAAATTTAGTTACAAAAGCAGTAAATACACAAATAAACCAGTATTGTGTAGGTACGGCAGTTTGAGTTTATCCGTGAAAGTGCAAACATTTCAAAATGACAAACCGAAAAACGAATACATTATCGCTAAAATCTAAAATGGACTGAATTAAATGTAGTGACCAAAAAAAACTTACTCCAAAGCAATTGGTTATTCAATTTAAGTGCGGAAAAACGCAAGTGTATGAAATTTTTAAAAACAAGGAAAAAATTAAAGAAGAGTGGATGCGTGGTGGTAATGGCGATATTAAGAGAAAGCCATAGGAATCACATCACGACGACGTAAATTCAACAGTTTTGGAATGGTTTATGGATGCAATCTTCCTGTATCTGGAACAACTATTCAAGAAAAAGCAAGAGAAATTGCAAACCATTTTGGAAAAGTAGATTTTAAAGCTTCGAATGGATGGCTGGAAAGTTTTCGAACACGACATAACATAAGATTTAATCAGATCTGCGGTGAAGCTAAGGACGTCGACATGGAATCTGTGACTGAATGGACATCGCACATTACAGATTTAATTAAAGGATATACCCTAAAAGACATTGCTAATTGTGACGAAACTGGCCTTTTTTATAGAGCGCTGCCGGACAAGACAATGTGCTTTAAAGGTGAAAAATGTCAAGGAGGCAAACAATCTAAAGAAAGGTTAACCGTTTTGTTTTGCGCCTTTGCTGACGGAAAAATAGAAAAACCTCTAGTTATTGGAAAATCCCTCAGACCGCGATGTTTTAACAATACCAATGTGCCTCAGCTACCAGTTTATTGGCGAGCAAATAAAAAAGCATGGATTACATCAGTTCTTATGGAACAGTGGCTAAAAATTTTAAATCAAAAAATGAAATTTGAAAATCGACACATCCTTCTATTTTTGGATAATGCAACGTGTCACCCCAAAATAATACTATCCAATATAAAATTGTGTTTTCTACCACCAAACACCACAAGTCAAACACAGCCTCTCGATCATGGAGTTATACAAAACTTCAAAATGCATTACAGAAAACAAGTGCTGCGGTCAATTATTGCGAATATGAGATTCTCTCAATCAGCAGGAGATTTGGCTAAAATATCAGTTTTGGCTGCTATCAGATGAATTGATTATTCAGTAAAAAATATTTAACCTGATTGTGTTAAAAAATGTTTTGCGGCATGTGGAATCAAGCAAGATGGAGACGTTGACCTAATCGAAAATGTTGACGAAATTGACGAAAGTACAAAAGAAGTCGAAGAGTTAATTACTGAAATTAATCCCGGTTGTAATGTTCATGATTACATCACATTAGATGAAGCCGTTACAACAAATGCTGGATTTCAGTCGATAGAAGAACTGGTGTTAGAAAAAACTGCCGTGGAAACTACTGTGGCAGACGATAATGATGGGATTGGAATTGGTAAGCGATTTTTCTAATTCTCTAAAAAAATAAACAACTTTTTATTTATTCTTTCCATCTTAATTGGGCATTTGGCCAAGTAGAAATAAAGTTAAAATACATAATAAAAATAAGATAGGAAGATTTCAGTTACCATCACAAAAATAACAGATAGAAAAAATTATTTTCCCATTAGCTTTTCAAAACAATCTGTTCTTAAATTATTATTTTTATCTACAGGAACAGAAGTTGAAGAATCTGATCGGATAAAAAATTTTTCTGAAGCTTTGAGGAGTGTTGCAGCGTTAGAGGATTTTTCCCAAAGAATAGAGAGCGAACCGATGAGAAAGAAGATTTTAGAATTAAGGACATTCATGGAATCATCTTACGTATTACAAAAGAATAAAAAACAACTTACATTGATAGAAATGTGGAAAAAAGAATAATTTATATTGTTTCTAATAATAAATAAAAATATGTAGGTACATAGTAATAATAACAACTATATATTAAATGTACGCATATTAGATTTTTTTTAATAAAATCATCACTTTTTTAAATCTACTATGTGCAATTTTTTATCTACCCTGTGTAACGCGGAATCATGTATATGCCGGAAAATCGGTGCACGACCGTGCAATTCCGTTTTACACAGGTTTCACTGTATCTAAATTTTTACCATCATGTATTTCGCAAATAAAGCTAGGATTAATCGTTTTAATACCAAATCTCCTTTTGCTCCATATCACATTACAGACGAGTGTATGCAAATATAAATAAATCTACATAGTCAAAAGATTCTCAGCTTTCGTACGCATACTATAAGAAACCCTACGAGCTAACTCAAAAGACAAATGATGTCACAACAAGTGAAATATTAATTTATGAGGTCGTGGTATATTTTCCGAGAGTAATTCAATATTGAAAATGTTCGAGATACGGGCATGTTAACCCACAATCTAGGGGTAAAGTAAGATGAGAAATAGGATGATGAAATATATAGAGGGGAAATTATAAAGCAGCGAAGGGTATTTTATGTATATTATTTAATATTATTAGTAAGCGACAGAGCGGAAATCAGGTTTCAAATTTAGAAAATAGATTCACAAAATTATATTTAGTAAAGATAAATCTAAAACAGATCTTCCAACGTAATACAGGAGAAAGGAGAAATACAACTGCAAACCGTTTCAACTAACAGCGTTATATCTATCTAAAAATATTAATTGTATAATAACGAAATTACAAGATTCCAGAAGCTCAAATAGCCGGACAAATATTTACCTATTGGACGACAACTTCTATAACGCGGTTAGTGAGCGTAATCTAAGTGCTGATCATCACTCACTTTCTCATTTTAAGAGTAACAGTTATTAAATTTTTGAGTAAACACTTCGAATCATACCCTTAAATGGTAAATCAAAGATTCTCTTTGGATAGTTTTTTAATACAATATTCACAATATTTTTTAAGGTTATTCATTAATACAAGATGTAAATTAATCCATTCGTTTAGACAACTTTTCTTGTGATAAAATAGATTGTTATGTGAACCTACAATTTCATTTGTTCAACAATATGAAGCAAGATGTGTCACGTTACAGATAAACAAAGTTCACAACAAAAAGAATGACAGAAGCCAGCCTTAGTAAGATCACTTATTTTTGAGTATTGAAGTATTGGACAAATTAATGAGTAAGCACCACTACGATGCTCCGTAAAGAGCAAAAGGAAGCAAAAAAGAAAGAAAAAGAGAGAAGAAAGTTTTGACACCGCATGTGGCTTAACATACAGCTTATCCGCTTTTTTTCTGACGGGATAGTTCACTTTATAGTTTTTTAAAAATCCTATATACCATCTATGATTTAAGAGTAAAGATCCATTACTGCTTTTTTACCCTTGAAGGCAACAGGTTTAGATTAGCAATCCTTCCCGAGTTCACATAGCAAAACGCTTTTAAAGAGCTAGTTGATATTGTTACGCTGGTTTTTGCTACCTTAATTCATTTCAACTCAACTTTTACAATTTTCTTCTTTTCGTCTCGCCTTTTCCTCTCCTATTCTTCGTCCTTCCGGTGCCTTTATAGAGTCATCTGAATCGTCATCAAATTCTTCTTCTGAACTTTCCAGAGCTTGAGCCTTTGCCAACGCTACTAATCGTTCGCCTCTTTTAGCCATTAATTACACCACTTCTTTTTAGAAACACACAAACGTAACTGACCGGCAGTGCCACAGTGGGCAGTGGTGCTAGTAGTTCCGAGTCATTTAGAAACCGCTTCAAAGAAATGGGCTATAGTGGGAATTATCATTCGACGCGCACAGAGCCTGCAGTACGATCGGTTGTTTTAATATCTCATACTCTTGAAAAACTTACGGGACACGTTGATCCCATATCGCTATACGAAAGGAATTCGTCGTATGGGGCGGTACGGGGTCAATGTGTCCCATATGTTTTTTTGGGTAAATAATGATTTAAAAAAAATATAAGCACATTGGTATAAATAAAAATTTAACAACACACAATAAACACTCTTAAGAATGAACTGAGGGAGTACAAAATCACAGGGAAGGAAACAGTAATGGAACTCGTCAGGGTTCACTTCCCTGGTATACAAACCATAGCACACATACCGGCTAACCGGAATCTAAACGGACTGAAAGCTCATAATAGAGTCAACATGGAAGATTGGAGGATAGCCAAACAAGTGGTGAACTACGGTAAACTGAAATGAGTAATTAGGTTATTCGAACCATATAATTCACTGGGCATGGACGGGATTTATCCAATAATGGTACAAAGAGGTTCTGATATTTTATACAGCAGACTCTGTAACATACTCAGAAGTAGCCTGGCCTTTGGACACATACCAAAAGCTTAAAAGAATATAAGGGAAAACTTGTATACCAAAACCTGGGAAAATAGGACAGGAAACGGCAAAGTCCCTAAGACCAATAAGTCTTATGTCCTTTGTACTTAACACTTGGGAAAAACTGCTAGATAGGCATATTAGAGATGGGATATTGGTTCAGAAGCCAATATACCAAGACCAATACGGCTATATTGCAGGGAAATCAACTTAATAAAAGGGGTGGAAAACACACTGGAAAACAAGGAGGTAATGCTGAGAATATTCGTGGATATCGAGGGTGCATTTGACAATACCTTTGTTGAATTGATCATTAGATCTTTCAAACACAGAGAAATAGAGGACACGTACATGTCCTAAATCGACTTTATATTAATGAAAAGAACTATATACTCAACTCTTATTGGAGAAACAAAAGCGGCACGGGTAGCAAGAGGATGTCCGCAGGGTGAAGTGCTGTCTTCACTCCTATGAAACCTTGTAGAGGACGGGCTGCTTAAGGCTCTCAAAAATAAGTGACGGACATAAAACCCTGGGATATGCCGATGATCTAGTGATCATGGTACAGGGTAAAAACAACACTATAGTGAAAGATCGAATGAAAGAGGCTCTAAATAAAGTAACAAAATTGACAAAGGTGGAAGGACTAAACATTAGTCCACTCAAATCTGACATAATTGCATTCACCGACAGGAAGCTTAAGGAAGAGGTAAAATATTTTAAGGTTATGATTGACTTGAGACTTACCTGGAACCAACATCTAGAAAAACCACAAGGAGATCGAAAAACTCGTTAATGACGGCAATGCGATCCTTTGGAAAAAATGGGGGTTAAAACCAGACATGGTATATTGGGTTTATAACATGGTGGTGAGACCAATAATAACATATGCAGCTTTAGTGTGGTGGCCAAAGACACAGTAGAGGAAAGCAATAACGAGGCTAAGCAAGGTACAAAGACTTGCCTGCCTCGGAATAACGGAGACAATGAAAACAACCCCCACAGCTGCAATGGAAGAACTAATAGGACTCCCACCTCTTCACTATGTGATACAAGGGGAGGCAAGATTAGGTGCTTACAGATTAGGGAATACACTGGGAAATCTTGACATTAGGCCAGGTCACATGAATATCTCAAGGTTAGTGACAGGAGACGTGCTAGACATGAGATCAGACCACATAACCAAAAAGTACTCTTCTAATACTCCATTTGACGTTTTAATACAGGAAAGCAAAAATCACCATAAGAGAACCCAATGCCCAACAGCAGGAACAAACCTTATATACAGACAGGTCTAAGACTGCGGAATACACTAGGGCGGAATTATTCTCCAAAAACCCTAATACTATGCTATAGGAATACATTCCTCATTATTTCAGACCGAGGTATACGCAATTTTAAATGTGCAAAAACGAACAATGAACGAGCTATCGAAAATCAGCATATTTAAATAATGCCAGACAGTCAAGCGGCACTTAAGGCCATATCGAGTCAGAAAGTTAAGTCGAGGCTGGTATGAGAATGCATCGAAGAAAAAAGAACACTAGCAAACCTAAGGCAACGAAAAGGCCGACGAACTTACGAAAAGAGGGTCAGAAGAAACACCTTAACCAGACACAAACCCAGGAGTATCAAAAAATACATTCCGGGGTTTCATAAACCACTGGATTCGGAAACAACATATCAACTATTGGGGAAGCACACCAAAACAGGCACATGGAAAAGCCTTCATAGGCAGACCATGTCCCAAAAGAACTGGAGAACTACTCTTTATGAATAGGAACCAGTTGAAAGTGATAACAGAGTTCATAACTGGGCACGCCCTAGTAAAGGGACACTTGAAAAAAATTGGCATGTACAATGGGGAACTCATGTGCCGACTATGTCACAAGAAACCAGAAACGGTTAAACACATATTGTGCAAATGTGAAGCTCTAGATCGCAAAAGACAGGCTCTTTTTGGACAACCTCAGGTTGATCCAACAACGTATAGGACCGACTCACCCAAGAATCTGTACAAACTTGTACAAGGTGCAAAGGTGGGACAGAGTGGGTGCTTTAAAATAACATAGGGTAAAACACAATAAATCAATAGACTTTAGTGTTATTCGGAGACATAGTGAGACGAGCCTAGGAGAAAAAAAAATAAATATTTTATATTTCAAATAATATGAAAACTAGAGGCTTCGCCCCATGGAAAGGTGTCGCGAATATAATGCCGTACCGTAGGAAAAAAAACACGGGACATAAATGCCCCTTACAGCAGTGAAGATGTTAAACAGTGTTTTGTGCTTATATTTAAGTTGTACTCTACCATTAGGTGGGTAATCAAGCGTCCTATATAATACGTTATGTACTCTGAGATATATGATAAGAAGAGAGTGTTACATTGACATTGTAACATTTCAACAAAAAGCTGTTGTTTTAAAAAATTTTAACCAACCATTACACTGTAAAGTGATTTTCTCAAAGCAAAATATACGTGAAACGACAGTTTCATCTGCTTGCTTGTTAAACCTCACAACATTTTCTGATCCCATAACTGTATTACTCTAGACAGAATATTATTCAGACCATCACTCTCTCAAACTCAATCAACGTATATGTTAAAGTGCTAAATATTTTATAAAAGTAAGCCTACTTTTATATTTCCGTTTTTAAAAATACCTCTACTTCACTATATATATATATATATATATATATATATATATATATATATATATATATATATATATTTATATATATATATAGGTAATCGTACGTTGAGGCACCAAAAACGCATTTATATGGCCGAAGTGGCACCTATATTTACGTTGTTGCACCATTGCAAGGTGCCAGATCGTTTTATTGCATATTTGGTCGTTTTAACTCCTTACTAACCCCTCTACCAAATTTCAGAAAGGTGCCATTTCGACCATTTTTCTATAAAAACACGATTTTAGTTGAACCGTATACTCCCCAGAGGTCAGGCCAGTCGCTAACAACGCTCAGACTTTTACGACGTAGTGGCACCTCGCATGTAAAAATGCTTTCTTACTTTGTGGCACCTCACTTTGTATACATTTTCTTACTTTGTGGCACCCCAGTTTGTTTTCGTAAGTGAACGTAAGAGCACCTTGGGTCCTTTGGTGAAAATATCCCAAATACCGGCTAAAATATATGTCGACGAACAAAAGAATATTATAATATGTATGATTCAATTCCAAATTTGACAATATAAATTTACTTTTCGAGTGATAAAATTAATTAATATAAATAAATTAAAATAAATTAAAATAAATTAAAATAAATTAAAATAAATTAAAATAAATTAAAATAAATTAAAATATATTAAAATAAATTAAAATAAATTAAAATAAATTAAAATAAATTAAAATAAATTAAAATAAATTAAAATAAATTAAAATAAATTAAAATAAATTAAAATAAATTAAAATAAATTAAAATAAATTAAAATAAATTAAAATAAATTAAAATAAATTAAAATAAATTAAATTAAAATAAATTAAATTAAAATAAATTAAAATAAATTAAAATAAATTAAAATAAATTAAAATAAATTAAAATAAATTAAAATAAATTAAAATAAATTAAAATAAATTAAAATAAATTAAAATAAATTAAAATAAATTAAAATAAATTAAAATAAATTAAAATAAATTAAAATAAATTAAAATAAATTAAAATAAATTAAAATAAATTAAAATAAATTAAAATAAATTAAAATAAATTAAAATAAATTAAAATAAATTAAAATAAATTAAAATAAATTAAAATAAATTAAAATAAATTAAAATAAATTAAAATAAATTAAAATAAATTAAAATAAATTAAAATAAATTAAAATAAATTAAAATAAATTAAAATAAATTAAAATAAATTAAAATAAATTAAAATAAATTAAAATAAATTAAAATAAATTAAAATAAATTAAAATAAATTAAAATAAATTAAAATAAATTAAATTAAATTAAAATAAATTAAAATAAATTAAAATAAATTAAAATAAATTAAAATAAATTAAAATAAATTAAAATAAATTAAAATAAATTAAAATAAATTAAAATAAATTAAAATAAATTAAAATAAATTAAAATAAATTAAAATAAATTAAAATAAATTAAAATAAATTAAAATAAATTAAAATAAATTAAAATAAATTAAAATAAATTAAAATAAATTAAAATAAATTAAAATAAATTAAAATAAAATAAATTATTTTTATGTTTTGCAATAAAGTGAAATGAAAACTAGTGATCGTTTTTTTAAAATTTATTTTGTTTAATTATCTTAGAATTGACAAGTATTATAATAATACTTTCCCTAATTCAATATCGCAAGTAAATTTCCTAAAGCCGACTAAGCCTGTGTGGGAAAGGGACGGCTATTATTTTTATGGGGCTCAGTGACTCAGTGACTTAAAGATTATTTATAGAGCTATTTGACTTAAAGGTGAAGAAATCCCGAAAAACCTCAAGCATTATCATCAAAGCGGTAAAGCATGGCGAATTTGTAATGTGGATGTCATATTAATAGAAATTAAATTACTGCAAATACGGCACACACCAAATTCTATAACGAACCATGAAAATTAATTAAAAATTTACCTGGTTTGCCGTAGGATTCTACGCCGTTTGTCTCTCAACAACAAAATTGCCTACAAGTGAATATAAACGCCTTAGACAACTACGCTACCGAGCCAACTATGTTGTTTTTGTATTACTTAAACTGATATAGTGTATTACATTACAAGTATGAAAATTGAAATTTTTTACTCGAGTGGGACACAAGTGTATAAAATCACTTTTACACAAGGGATGTACAATATTTTTCCTACGACTACAAATTCATTTTATAAAAAAAAAGTTTAAAATCAGGAAATCTGGCTATAATGTTCAATCAAAATGTGGCTTTTTTTTTTATATGCCTTAATAAATAATTTTTATAGCGTTTTACCTATTGTGTTTTGTCGTAATTAAAAACTTAATTTCATTTATAATCACTTTCATAGGATAATAACGATGAAATCACATTAGGTATAAATAATAATAATAATAATAATACTCTCCCTAATTCACCCCCTTACGAGTGAATTTTAAACCCAAAAGCTGAGCTTGTGTGGGGAAAGGGACGGCTATTATTATTATTTTCCCTGGCGTTCCGAGGCCACTTAAAGATGATTGATAGTGCCATTTGACTTACAGGTGAGAAAAAATAAAATATTAGTTCATTTTTTTTTCAAAAACAATATATAATAAGATGAACCATCGTGAACAAGAACTTTCTTGTAATTCTACTTTAAATTTTTTGCGGAACAATAATCAAAATAGTACAAAATAAATAGCGAAAAGAAAAGCTCGACCATAAGATTAATAAAAAGTACCTATTTAAAATAAATAACAAAACTCCTATTATTTAATTTTCATATTTAAAAAAAAAGACGTTGCTTCTTCCATTTCGTCGCGATATGGTTGAAACATGCAAAGTTGATAAAATTGAGCGCTCTGTGAACTGAGCTAACAAGCTTGTCGCATAAATTATTCAATCAAATATATAAACAAAAAGAAATAATATTACCTTAAAATTGTTTTAATAATTTGTTAAAAATAATTATCTAGAATCTAGGTATAGAAATAAATATTCACGATTTAAATTTACTATCTTGTGGCATAATAAAAACTGCATATTATGCGTTAGTTGACTCTCATTTACGTTATGCTGTTCAGTTTTGGGGAGTCTATTCTGCCGAATTATTTGGTAGTGTCTTTATAATGCAGAAACGGGCAATAAGGTTCTTATGTGGAGCACACAGATTTGTTTCATGTAGACCGCTGTTCTTAAAACAAGAAATATTAACATTACCTTCTTTATTTTTCTTAGAAACTTGTTGCATGATCCATAAGAACAAGTCGAAATATAAATCGAATATATCCCGTGTAACTCGCCAAACGGGTAACTTGAAGTTGCCTAGTCCCAAAAATGAACTCTTTGCCAATTACGGAAGCATATCATGGGGCTGTCAGGATCCGTACTCTGCAGAGGGCGCGAGCAAGAAGATGAGACCATCGAGCATATTCTTTACGATTGCTTGACGCTCTCATTTATTAGAAGATTTGTGTTCGGCGAGTATCGGCTAACCCGGCCGATATAAGAGAAGCACCTCTTGGCGAAGTTGTCAACTATATTAAATCTGTAGGCTGGCTCACGAGCTAGGAGGTGCCTATCATCTTAGGAGGATGCACAATTGGCCTAATAAGGCCTAAGTTCTGTGGAGGTAAGCCACCCTCCACACGTTACAGATTACAGATGCCCTTAACGTTTGTACATTGTATTTGTTTTGTTAAAATAAATGTATAAATATAACAGTAGCTATCATTAATTCATATCAAACTAAACTACGATTTTTAGATGTTTACATACTTATGTATATCACTGGCAATTTCCACTAATCCAGTATCGGTTCTTTAGTTTAAATTTCTTTAAATTGAAACCATACATTTTTAAAATTGATTGCAAAAAAAATGCTCAATATCAACGGTGACACACGGTATAGAAGTCACCCAAACCAAACTTATCACATACCAAAATCCTGAAATTTGGCTTGGAAGCCAACGTGTTAAAAGCAAACGTCACACCATCAAGTTCTACTCATTCTCAAGCTAACAAATTTGTTTTTCGTCAACTTTTATTTAATATGATATATATGGAGCTAGAAGGTATATATGTACTAATTATATATACATATATAGGGTGCTAGAATGTATATATGTATAAACCATATATAAGGAGCCATTTAGTCAAATTAAGTGCGAAAAATTCCGGGTGCGAGAACGATTAAATAGTTTTTGGTGTCACTTCGTCGTTTTACCTGTATATATATATATATATATATATATATATATATATATATATATATATATATATATATATAGGTAATCGTACGTTGAGGCACCAAAAACGCATGTATATGGACGAAGTGGCACCTATATTTACGTTGTTGCACCATTGCAAGGTGCCTGAACGTTTTATTGCATATTTGGTTGTTTTAACACCTTATTAACCCCTCTACCAAATTTCAGAAAGGTGCCTTTTCGACCATTTTTCTATAAAAACACGATTTTAGTTGAACCGTATACTCCCCAGAGGTCAGGCCGGTCGCTAACAACGCTCAGACGTTTACGACGTAGCGGCACCTCGCATGTAAAAATGCTTCCTTACTTTGTGGCACCTCACTTTGTATACATTTTCTTACTTCGTGGCACCCCAATTTGTTTTCGTAATGGAACGTAAGAGCACCTTAGGTCCTTTGGTGAAAATGTCCCAAATACCGGCTAAAATATATGTCGACGAACGAAAGAATATTATAATATGTATGATTCAATTCCAAATTTGACAATATAAATTTACTTTTTCAGTGCTAAAATAAAATTATATAAATAAATTAAAATAAATTAAAATAAATTAAAATAAATTAAAATAAATTAAAATAAATTAAAATAAATTAAAATAAATTAAAATAAATTAAAATAAATTAAAATAAATTAAAATAAATTAAAATAAATTAAAATAAATTAAAATAAATTAAAATAAATTAAAATAAATTAAAATAAATTAAAATAAATTAAAATAAATTAAAATAAATTAAAATAAATTAAAATAAATTAAAATAAATTAAAATAAATTAAAATAAATTAAAATAAATTAAAATAAATTAAAATAAATTAAAATAAATTAAAATAAATTAAAATAAATTAAAATAAATTAAAATAAATTAAAATAAATTAAAATAAATTAAAATAAATTAAAATAAATTAAAATAAATTAAAATAAATTAAAATAAATTAAAATAAATTAAAATAAATTAAAATAAATTAAAATAAATTAAAATATATTAAAATAAATTAAAATAAATTAAAATAAATTAAAATAAATTAAAATAAATTAAAATAAATTAAAATAAATTAAAATAAATTAAAATAAATTAAAATAAATTAAAATAAATTAAAATAAATTAAAATAAATTAAAATAAATTAAAATAAATTAAAATAAATTAAAATAAATTAAAATAAATTAAAATAAATTAAAATAAATTAAAATAAATTAAAATAAATTAAAATAAATTAAAATAAATTAAAATAAATTAAAATAAATTAAAATAAATTAAAATAAATTAAAATAAATTAAAATAAATTAAAATAAATTAAAATAAATTAAAATAAATTAAAATAAATTAAAATAAATTAAAATAAATTAAAATAAATTAAAATAAATTAAAATAAATTAAAATAAATTAAAATAAATTAAAATAAATTAAAATAAATTAAAATAAATTAAAATAAATTAAAATAAATTAAAATAAATTAAAATAAATTAAAATAAATTAAAATAAATTAAAATAAATTAAAATAAATTAAAATAAATTAAAATAAATTAAAATAAATTAAAATAAATTAAAATAAATTAAAATAAATTAAAATAAATTAAAATAAATTAAAATAAATTAAAATAAATTAAAATAAATTAAAATAAATTAAAATAAATTAAAATAAATTAAAATAAATTAAAATAAATTAAAATAAATTAAAATAAATTAAAATAAATTAAAATAAATTAAATTATTTTTATGTTTTGCAATAAAGTGAAATGAAAACTAGTGATGGTTTTTTTAATATTTATTTTGTTTAATTATCTTAGAATTGACAAGTATTATAATAATACTTTCCCTAATTCAATCTCGCGAGTAAATTTCCTAAAGCCGACTAAGCCTGTGTGGGGAAGGGACGGCTATTATTTTTATGGCGCTCAGTGACTCAGTGACTTAAAGATTATTTATAGAGCTATTTGACTTAAAGGTGAAGAAATCCCGAAAAACCTCAAGCATTATCATCAAAGCGGTAAAGCATGGCGAATTTGTAATATGGATGTCATATTAATAGAAATTAAATTACTGCAAATACGGCACACACCAAATTCTATAACGAACCATGAAAATTAATTAAAAATTTACCTGGTTTGCCGTAGGATTCTAAGCCGTTTGTCTCTTAACCACAAAATTGCCTACAAGTGAATATAAACGCCTTAGATAACTACGCTACCGAGCCAACTATGTTGTTTTTGTATTACTTAAACTGATATAGTGTATTACATTACAAGTATGAAAATTGAAATTTTTTACTCGAGTGGGACACAAGTGTATAAAATCACTTTTACACAAGGGATGTACATTATTTTTCCTACGACTACAAATTCATTTTATAAAGAAAAAGTTTAAAATCAGGAAATCTGGCTATAAAGTTTAATCAAAATATGTGGCTGGTTTTTTTTATATGCCTTAATAAATAATTTTTATAGCGTTTTACCTGTTGTGTTTTGTCGTAATTAAAAACTTAATTTCATTTATAATCACTTTCATAGGATAATAACGATGAAATCACATTAGGTATAAATAATAATAATAATAATAATAATAATAATAATAATAATAATAATAATAATAATAATAATAATAATAATATTAATACTCTCCCTAATTCACCCCCTTACGAGTGAATTTTAAGCCCAAAAGCTGAGCTTGTGTGGGGAAAGGGACGGCTATTATTATTATTTGCCCTGGCGTTCCAAGGCGACTTAAAGACGATTGATAGTGCCATTTGACTTACAGGTGAGAAAAAATAAAATATTAGTTCATTTTTTGTTTTCAAAAACAATATATAATAAGATGAACAATCGTGAACAAGAACTTTCTTGTAATTCTACTTTAAATTTTTTGCTAAACAATAATCAAAATAGTACAAAATATATAGCGAAAAGAAAAGCTCGGCCATAAGATTAATAAAAAGTACCTATTTAAAGTAAATAACAGAACTCCTATTTTTAATTTTCATATTTTAAAAAAAAGACGTTGCTTCCATTTCGTCGCGATATGGTCGAAACATGCAAAGTTGATAAAATTGAGCGCTCTGTGAACTGAGCTAACAAGCTTGTCGCATAAATTATTCAATCAAATATATAAACAAAAAAAAATAACATTACCTTAAAATTGTTTTAATAATTTGTTAAAAATAATTATCTAGAATCTAGGTATAGAAATAAATATTCACGATTTAAATTTATTATCTTGTGGCATAATAAAAACTGCATATTATGCGTTAGTTGACTCTCAATTACGTTATGCTGTTCAGTTTTGGGGAGTCTGTTCTGCCGAATTATTTGGTAGTGTCTTTATAATGCAGAAACGGGCAATAAGGTTCTTATGTGGAGCACACAAATTAGTTTCATGTAGACCGCTGTTCTTAAAATAAGAAATATTAACATTACCTTCTTTATTTTTCTTAGAAACTTGTTGCATGATCCATAAGAACAAGTCGAAATATAAATCGAATATATCCCGTGTAACTCGCCAAACGGGTAACTTGAAGTTGCCTATTCCCAAAACTGAACTATTTGCCAATTACGGAAGCATCTCCATATCATGGGGCTGTCAGGATCCGTACTCTACAGAGGGCGCGAGCAAGAAGATGAGACCATCGAGCATATTCTTTACGATTGCTTGACGCTCTCATTTATTAGAAGATTTGTGTTCGGCGAGTATCGGCTAACCCGGCCGATATAAGAGAAGCACCTCTTGGCGAAGTTGTCAATTATATTAAATCTGTAGGCTGGCTCACGAGCTAGGAGGTGCCTATCATCTTAGGAGGATGCACAATGGGCCTAATAAGGCCTAAGTTCTGTGGAGGCAACCCACCCTCCACATGTTACAGATTACAGATGCCCTTAACGTTTGTACATTGTATTTGTTTTGTTAAAATAAATGTATAAATATAACAGTAGCTATCATTAATTAATATCAAACTAAACTACGATTTTTAAATGTTTACATACTTATGTATATCACTGGCAATTTCCACTAATCCAGTATCGGTTCTTTAGTTTAAATTTCTTTAAATTGAAACCATACATTTTTAAAATTGATTGCAAAAAAATGCTCAATATCAACGGTGACACACGGTATAGAAGTCATCCGAACCAAACTTATCACATACCAAAATCCTGAAAGTTGGCTTGGAAGCCAACGTGTTAAAAGCAAACGTCACACCATCAAGTTCTACTCATTCTCAAGCTAACAAATTTGTTTTTCGTCAACTTTTATTTAATATGATATATATGGAGCTAGAAGGTATATATGTACTAATTATATATACATATATAGGGTGCTAGAATGTATATATGTATAAACCATATATAAGGAGCCATTTAGTCAAATTAAGTGCGAAAAATTCCGGGTGCGAGAACGATTAAATAGTTTTTGGTGTGACTTCGTCGTTTTACCTGTATATATATATATATATATATATATATATATATATATATATATATATATATATATATATATATATATATATATATATATATATATATATATATATATATATATATATATATATATTGGAACACTGCAATAAAATTTACAGGATTTAAAAGCAATGAAGTGTTCGTCGATTCTTTTTTTTCTGTTATAGCTAATTTTCTTTTGCTGAATTGGAATTGGGTCACGACTTCTTTCTGTGATTAATGCTAAAGGAAAAACCATTGATGTAGTGGTATTTTTCAACTTTCTATCAGTATTATTGTTGTAAAATATAAAATAAATCTATTTGTATTCGTAACGTAGGATAATTTGCCTTTTAGTACTCACATTTTTATTACATTTAAGTATTTTATAATTTTTTCTACGTTCATGCAAAAAACAAAACTTTATTTAATTATATTCAGTAAAAAAACTGGTTCTTTATTACACTACTGCAATACAAATTTTATTGCACTTATCTGTCATTTTACTAAAGCGTTTTATGATCATGACAAACATAAATATTCAAATCGACGCCAAATATTTAGTTCATTTTTATTTTCTGTGAGATTGTATTACGTTTTAAAAAATATTAATTTTGAAAATTGTCCAATTTGTACATTTACTTTTATTATTAGTGGCAAAAACAACGTTTAAGCTTAATTATTGTTCATAACACAGTTGTTCCTAAAGTTTTAGTTAAATTATTTTTCTTAACATAGTTATACGAGTAGTACTTTTTTAATGTTAATCGATGCTAATTATTAGTTAATAAATATTTTGCTATTGAATTACGCTTTTTATTCTTCTGCACTTAGTGTCGCTTAAATATTTTTTTTTTGTTTTTGCATGAACGTAGAAAAAATATTATATGCAACTCGTGCAAAAAGTGTTTACTGCACTCATCGTGTTATCCATCTCGGCCTAAAAATTTCACGTCGCGTACAATAAACACTTAATTTTTGCACTTGTTGCATAAATAACTATTATACTGTGTTGGTCGATCTACTTTGTCATAAGCACTATTTTAATTAAAGATAAATGATGAATTTTAGTGTCGTGTTTAGTTTAAGATCTAAACATATTTATCTTTTCTTTGGTACTCTTCCATGTTGTTCCCTTAATGCGGTATGCCAATTACAATAAATAAGGAATATGATATTTCGATAAATAATTTGTTTTAGACTAATACAATAATATAAAAAAAAACTAACAATTTTTAAGTTTTACTAGCGTCAATATGATTTTATAGTATTAATAATTCTTAAGTTAAAGACTTTTCTTGGCATTAACTTGGCATCGAGATAGATACTGTGATTGCAAGAAACAATATTAGGTTGGAATTTCATATAAATATATAACATCTGGGGGCTTGCCAACATCTTTAACAAAGCCAACAGAAAGTTAGTTTTCCACTCCCATTATACTTTAAAAGTATTGTTAGGTAATTCAAACAACAAAATTATTAAGTTGGAATAAAGTGACAAAGTGAAAAGTCAGTCTGAAACATATTATGATAAAAAATACATTTCTATAATTTAAAGTGAGTAAAATAGTGGTTTCCACCTTACCTGGACTTGATTTGATTTTGAACGAAAGACCAAAAGATGAGATTAGTATTGGGGTGTTGCGTTTTTAGTAAAGCATTGGCGTTACTTAGGCTGAACCATGTGTGTGTGAAGGGAAAAAGGATGGCATTGGATAAACTTAAAGAACCATCCATGTAAAAATTTAAGTAGGGTTTGAATATTGCATGAACTTTAAGCAAATAATTTAAAAATATTTGAGCATTTACTCCTTATTCTGTTCGTAAATAAGTTATTAAGATAAAATAAAAGAGATTTAATTTGATTAGACTTCATCCTAGATTTGCACCTGGGACCTCTCGCATGACAGCCAAATGCGCTAGTCTTAGCTCCTTTGAGACACTTAACCTTTTACTGTTAGTTATAAAATTAATTTAATATAGTTTCTCACGCCACCGCACATCTTCATACAAGGAGAAACCAGGTCTGCTATTCACAGGCTAATGCAGGGACAAAACTCAATAAGCCAACTACATAGCGCCGACCACATAAGGCTATATCAGCAAGTAAAAAGGGATAATATTCTAGCAATGCCAACTGATAGAGCCATAAACACATACAAATTTGAAAGAAAATTTCAAATTCAAATACCAGCCCAAGAATCCCGTACAGGCTGAACTCGTCTAGTACACAGACGGTTTAAAAACCAAGGAAGGAGCCGGTGCTGGAATCTATGGACCCAAGTCAAAAACAACGATTTCGCTGAGTTTAGGAAAATATGCAACAGTGTTCCAGGCTGAACTAATAGCCATACAACACTGTGCAAGAGAAATATTAAATCAACAAGTATCAGGCAAAACTATTGCCATATACTCTGATAGCCAAGCAGCTCTAAAGGCACTTCTCTCACCAGAAATCAAATCACGACTGGTGGAAGACTGTCTAGAAAACCTGGTAGAGCTAAGTAGTCAAAATAAGGTGACCTTAGCCTAGGTTACAGGTTATGAAGGATATCAGGGCAACGAAAAGGCCAATGATTTAGCCCGAGAAGGCTCAGATAAGGCCATGATAGGCCCCGAACCCTTCTGTGGAGTTGCTAAGGCATTGTGCAAGGCATCCATTATACAATGGATGCAAAAAATCTCAGGAATAGTGGAATAACTATCCAAGAGTAAGACAGGTTAAACAGTTCATTAAGGAACCATCGGCCAAGTTTAGGAAAGACCTACCGGATCAAAAGCGTCAAATCGTTAGGATAACAGTAGGCCTTCTTACTGGACACTGTCGTCTCAAAAGGCACATGAGTGTCATAAATCCAGCAGAAGAAGCAACTTTGTGCAAGTTCTGTGAAGAAAAAGAGGAAACATCATTCCACGTCCTGTGCCAATGTAAAGGGCTAGCTGGAATGAGGTTTCTAACATTTGGCGAAGAAAAGCCAAATGCATGCGCCTACATGCGGGAGCCACTGTCAAAGCTACTAAGTCTAACAAAAAAGATCAGGCTAGACGACATACTCTAGAACAAGCGGAGTCCCACAATAGAACTGAAAAAGTCGCGGTGGACAAGGACAAGTAACGTCTAGCTCCTTATCTAATCTAATCTAATCTAATCTAATATAGTTTCAATTAAATGTATGATTTGTTTGTTAATATAGATGAAATAAAAATTCTGTAAAAAAAATAACGATTGCAGTAACTTTTTTTGCATGAAATGCAGTGCCATGTTGTTCTTAGCGTTTAGCATAACATACAACATACCGATTTTAAGCATCTTCCTGAAGTTCAAGGGATACTTCATTTTGGGGTTCAACTGTGGAATTTTCTTTGTCATTTTAACTAAAACCCAAGAGTGCCAATGCCAAGTTCTCCCTAAATTCAGTTATCAGTATTTTTTCGTGGGTTTCCTCTTTGTACATCAAAAATGAATTGACCAGTGCTGAGCCAAAAATAGGTTCAGTAGCCAATTTCCTGTACCACTTACTACCCCTTCTGAGGTAATGTAAATAGGTTTTTAGCTGATCTGAAAGGTCAATACATGTTTTGGACTTATTTTAATCGACGATAATCGCTGGTTTTTCTATTTTTTTTCCACGTTTTTAATTCTTGATTTATTTGTCAGTATATCGAGTTGTGAGAAGCTATACATCTCGCGCATCCTTCCACTTAAGCAATACAATACCAGTCCCACTTTCTTGGCCAAAGACTTCGTATGTTTGTAACTTTATTGAGAGTACATCTTTAGCGTTAAGTTTCCTGTTTGATCTTACTGTTCCCACTAAGTGTGTTTCTCGTTTTAATAAACGAGCAGCTAAGGATACACTGGTGTAGTAATTATCGGTGAAAACTGTATTTCCACTATCCAAGAGCCTCCATCAAAGAAATAACAAATTTCGATGATGCAAGACCACCTTTCCTATTCTCACTTCCACAATACATCTTCAAAGTGTAGATGTATCATCCAGACGTGCACAGTTTATAGAGTTTTATACTAAAATTATTCTTTTTATTTTTTATGTATTGCCTGCACTGGAAAAGGGACAAGGCGCTTTTATCAATACACACATTAGATTCAGGCATATAAACAGTTTGAAATCGATCTAAAAACTTTTCTACCAAAGGCGTTAATTTCCAAAGTCTATCGTTTGCAAAGCTTTTATAATTATTATTAAAATGTCACATTTGCAAAAGCTGTTCAATTCTGTTTCTTGGCATATTTTTTACCTTGTTTAGGTAAAGAGAATAAGTACTCTAAAAAGCTTTTAGTTGCGGTAGCCTCATAAGACCCATCCAAAGAATAAAGCCCATCAATTTTTCCATTTCCTTATTGTTGGTAGGATTCTATTTCTTTACTTTCCCCCTAGCTTTTGGTCTTATCCTTTTAACTTGTTCGGCCTAGACTTACCATAAATTCTATTATCTCGTTAGTCACAAACATTTTGAAAAAAAAATCTCTGTAAAATCGAAGTGCTTTAGTGAAGTACCATAGATTGGGCCCCATAATATATTGTTAGGTGAACCAGCGCTCTCATCTTCTGAGTTACCATCAATTTCAGCAAACTGTGTAATTACAACATCTATTGTATCTGCAATCTAAAAAAAACGTAATGACTAAAGATTTATGAAAAATTTCATTTAATTCATATCTTTTAAGTTTTTGTTTATAATAAAATAGAATGTATTTACCGTATTTTAGTACCACTGGTTACGTCTGTAATATTTAAGGACCTGCATGATTTGGGTTATTAAAAACTAAATGATGCAATTTTATACGCTTATGTATAATTTCCACTTCACTACTATCCTCTTCACTACTTTCATCTTCGCTCTCGCCGGGCCTATATTCATCGGACAAATAAACTTTGCCAAATTCACTAACATTGCTCTCTTCATCAGACATGCAATTATCTCACAGTTCACGTAATCTCTTTTGTTTTTTCTCAAAATCACCCAATATGTTTACGTTAGCTCAAACACACAGCAATTGCCGCTACATTACAAATGCATTGTCCCGCATGTATGATAATCGACAGGTATAAAGGCGCAATGTCTCACCGTACATCCTTCTGAATTTAACCATATAGCCGGCGAGGCAACAACGTTTAGCCACGAAAAAAAAAAATTGACAAAAAAAGTAAGTTGGGTGCCAAAAAATTTCCCGTCCTTTGCGTGACTTCTTTATTCACTCCCGTACTCAATGTGTTATTGTCGCTTCTTGGATCAGGATGCATTAATTGTAAAAGAAGGTAATTTTAAATATTTTTTTTCAGTGTACCCACGTGTGTTTTATAAAAAAAAAACATGGAGTCGTGCGTATTTTAACAGATCATAATTAATAAAAAATAGCTTTTAATTTATTGACAGTTTTTATAAATTATTATTGTACAAAAATATGATAATATATATTTATATAAATTTTATGTCTGACTTAAGAACAGTTGATTTAGTATGATGTTAATTTATGGGCAAAGCTGTTGAAATGTTTCAAAAGCTGTGGGGTTGTATCATAAACTTAGTTTTCCTGCTGGTATTAACGCTTGGTTGTAAGACTTTTGTAATTATGTTAAAATTTAAGTAATTACTAAACTTTTACAAAACTAAAAACGTCAAGAACAAAAAGATCTATTATAGCAAATGAAAACAGTAGGTATCAAAATTACAATATTCTTAGAGCGTAACTATGATTAAATACAGAAACTGACTGAAAAGAAGTAGGGTGTTTCTGCTGGTTTAACATATCTGTTTTTTTTTAGTTGAAATTTAACCTTTTTAGACTTCTGAGTCATTACATATCTAAGACACGTACCTCCTTTCGTAAAGTATTTTGCTCAAAACTATTTTCTCTACAATCGCTTATTAGGGGAATATAAGGTCACAGCGCTGAATCATAGAAACACATAAACAGCGATGCCAGTTTTTATTAAAGTTCCGATATACCTTTTTTTTGTTGGTAAAATCGAAATAGGTATGGTTGGCACGGATCTGTTTTATAAAATGCAAATAATACTTATTATTTTAAAAACAATAACAATTAATAAGGGGATTGTCTCGAGAATACCTACTATATTTGTTTTTGTGCACTACTTTTTAATTCGAACCGTGACTGACTTTCTTAAAGTAATAGGATTTTCTGAGTACTTGAAATTCAAAAGTTTCGTACAAAATTAGATAAAATGTTTATGAAAGCCAAATAATAGTTGGTGAAACAAGAGTTGATAGATAAAGATGACCAAATTATACGGAGACGTAGTTTGTTCACAACGCCACATAGGCGGAGTACGATACGAAGAAACCACTAGAAATTGTATAGCATATTTTTTTTACCAATCACTGAAGAAAATTTAAAACATTTTAATAAGTAATTTAAAGGTTATTAACATAAAATAACAATTTTAAATATATTTAAAGATTTGAATTTCTAGATTTTACTAATTTATAAAATAAAATAAACTTAAATAATTGGTTTAGGTAATTTTGTTATAATTTTACCAAAATGTTCTGTTTCTTTAACAGTTTCGATTTATATTTATCGAATCGTTAAAAGGATCACTTATTTTTAATTATGTTTTATCCTAATAAAAAAATAAGAAACCTACAAAATTTTAAAATTAATTTAGAGGTTAAGATAATAGTTATTTATGCAACAAGTGTGTAAAGTTACCCTTTTTTGTGAATGTTGTCGCACGAGCCGTAGGCGAGTGCAACAATCACATGAGTCAAAAAATGGACTTTACACACGAGTGGCATACAATATTTTTTCTACTACCTTACACATAATCCACTAATATTAGAAATACAAAAGTTACTTTTTTTCACTAGTGAAAAAAAATACTTTACGCACTAGTGAAAAAAAGTAAAATGTGCCAAAAATTGTACACAGCAACAAAAATAAATTTATTGGAACTTTACAAATTTATAATTATTACAGAACAAAATGACTAACAAATAAAAAAATATTTAAAAAAATAGGTTTTTAACTCTTATGAATATTAATATTGAATGTGTAATTATTGCAATTACCAAAACTTAAGGTTTTTGCCTTTTCCAGCACAGAGTTTGAAAAATGTTGTGATATTACTTCTGTAACCCTATTTTGAGCTTCGAGTGGTATAAATTTGGCCTTTTCAAGTAAAGAGGTTGAAATATTTTGTGTAACTCTAGTTTTACTGTCAAGTGGTTCCACTAATTCTTCATTAGAGTTGTCAACGGTAAAATTGTAGCTTTGTTTGGAAGTGGATGGCATACTGTCATTCATCAAAATTTTATTAGAAATGTTGTTTTTTGTGTTATTGTGCTGTCTACGTAGCCTTCTGCAACAGCAGATGATTTCCATCCTCCATGTTTTTTGAACGTTAGAAGGTCTCCTCCAGAATTTGCCAGCATAGTGGCTGAAGACCTCCTAAAGCAGTGTCCTGTAAAATCCGTTGGATTGAGCAAGTTTAGATACGATGCTATAACACTTGGCATTTTACCAAAAGTATTTATCCCTACAGGCTGTTTGGAATATTTTCCATTTGCGAATTTTAAAAAAAATCTGTTACAATTTATATTTGATGGTCTTAATGAGGTATATATTTTTTTATGAAAGATAAATAATCAACTGCAAAATTATTTGGATTTAAAATCGTAAAAATGCGTTCTATTCCATCTTTGGTTTCTGATACTTTGACAATATACACTGTTTGTTTATCTTTCACATCGATAATTGTCATTATACATAATTCTTCCCGGCGACAAGCTCCCGCAATTCCAATTATAAAAGCTACCTAAAAAATAACATATTGTAATGTTACAAATAATGTATTAAACATTAGGAAATATCTTGACGTTGCGCAAATAAATGCTATTGTAAAAAATATAAAAGTTTTAGCTATAATGTGCTGCCTAACAACCCCGGTGGCCTATTAGGACAGCAACTGATTTTGTTAGGCAACACACCATACGAACACACATCTCGTTGCAAAACTTTACAGAATATTTTAATTGTATACGGAGCATTCAAGCATTTACTGAGGCACTTACTTACTTTGATCATTAAAAACTTGGAATCTGGAGCTTTCAACAGAAAATTAATTAGATCTTCTCGTTTAAAAATTTTGGATTTTTTTGGTTTATAACCTTTATTTTTTTGTTTGAGAAACGCTATTAACTTGTTGAATTTCGAAATATCAACGTTGTTTTTATATTTTAAGGTGCTTTTAAGCATAGAATAAATCGACCATAGGGTAGAAGCTTTGCAATTCTTCAATTCATCAGAGAAATATGCTAAAATAAAGTTTTCTGAATATTTTGTCACCTTATTCTTCCTACACCATTCTATAAATGCATTGTATTTTTGCTGATAAATATATGCAGATTTTTCTGGCAATAAATTTTCAGTGGCCTTTTGTGCACTGCATAAGATATCTGGGGGAGTATTATCAAATTCGCTATCGCTAGATAAATTTGAATCCATATCGATTATGACAGATATAATAAACTGCAAATAAAATTTGAATTTAAGTAAACAAACATTAAAAAGTAAAACTTTTTACCTTCTCAAACTTGATTGAGAAAAAAAAATGCTAAATTGGCTTTAGAATCTAATCTTGAACTTAAGTATACTTTTGTCGTTTTCTGTTATAAGGTAGGTACTAATTAAAAGTTTAGAGATTGACAGTTCTTCTAATCCACACAGCCACGGCCAACTTACTTCTACCAAAATCGATATCCACTGTATGTTTACTTTTAATTAAATCGATGACATTTAGAGAAAATTATAATTAAAATAAACTGTTGATAATTTGTTGGACACTAAATAGATATAAGCAAAAATAATTTATTTATTTGTCTTAGAAGGAGATAACAAAAAAATGTTAATATAAAATAAAACGTTATATTTTGTTGTTATGTACAAATTTTGTCAAATTTTACTTTTTTTAACTAGTGCGTAAAGAGTTTTACTTTACGCACTAGTGAAAAAAAGTACAATTTTACACACTTCGTGGAGTGCGTAAAGTACGTACTTTACGCACGGTAGTAGAAAAAATAAATATTTTAAAAATATTTTAATTAGTCCTTATCCTAGATTTGAACCTCGGACCTTCCGCATAAAAACTCACTACTCTATCTCTGCACTAACGAGAAAAATAACTTTTTTTGTAATACAGTTAATAAGATTGGTTTTAGTGTTGATAAAATTAACGATTTATTTGTAAATATAGAGGAATATCTTGTTTAAATGCTATTATTTTTTTATCGATTATTCACAAAAATACACATTTTAAATTATATTTATTTTCAAGAACTAAAAAATATAATGACAATTTTACAGAATTGTCAATTATTTAAAATTTCAAAAAATAATGGTAGCTCGATCACCAAATATAAACTGTGATTGGCGGATTTCATATCCGTACAGTATTCTTTCTAGAATGAATATCAAATTATATTCATTCCGTAGACCTATATTCGTCGGACAAGTAAACTTCGCCAAATTCACTAACATTGCTGTCTTCATCAGACATGCAATTATCCCACAGTTCACGTAATTTCTTTTGTTCTTTCTCGAAATCACCCAATATGTTTACGTTAGTTCAAACACACAGCAACTGCCGCTCCAGCACAAATGCATTGTCCCGCATGTATGTTATTCGACAGGTATAAAGGCACAATGCCTCACCGTACATCCTTCTGAATTTAACCATATAGCCGGCGAGGCAACAACGTTTAGCCACGAAAAAAAATAAATAAATAATTGACAAAAAAGTAAGTTGGGTGCCAAAAAATTTCCCGTCCTTTGCATGACTTCTTTATTCACTGCCGTACTCAATCTGTAATTGTCGCTTCTTAGATCAGGATGCATTAATTGTAAAAGAAGGTAATTTTAAATATTTTTTTTCAGTGTACCCACGTGTGTTTTATAAAAAAAAAAATTGGAAAGTCGTGCGTATTTTAACAGATCATAATTAATAAAAGATAGCTTTTAATTTATTGACAGTTTTTATAAATTATTATTGTACAAAAATATGATAATATATATTTATATAAATTTTATGTCTGACTTAAAAACAGTTGATTTAGTATGATGTTAATTTATGGGCAAAGCTCTTGAAATGTTTCAAAAGCTGTGGGGTTATATTATAAACTTAGTTTTCCTGCTGGGATTAACGCTTGGTTGTATGACTTTTGTAATTATGTTAAAATTTAAGTAATTACTAAACTTTCACAAAACTAAAAACGTCAAGAACAAAAAGATCTATTATAGCAAATGAAAACAGTAGGTATCAAAATTACAATATTTTTAGAGCGTAACTATGATTAAATACAGAAACTGACTGAAAAGAAGTAGGGTGTTTCTGCTGGTTTAACATATCTGTTTTTTTAGTTTAAATTTAACCTTTTTAGACTTCTGAGTCATTACATATCTAAGACACGTACCTCCTTTCGTAAGGTATTTTGCTCAAAACTATTTTCTCTACATTCACTTGTTAGGTGAATATAAGGTCACAGCGCTGAATCATAGAAACACATAAACAGCGATGCCAGTTTTTATTAAAATTCCGATATACCTTTTTTTTGTTGGTAAAATCGAAATAGGTATGGTTGGCACGGATCTGTTTTATAAAATGCAAATAATACTTATTATTTTAAAAACAATAACAAATAATAAGGGGATTGTCTCGAGAATACCTACTATATTTGTTTTTGTGCACTACTTTTTAATTCGAACCGTGACTGACTTTCTTAAAGTAATAGGATTTTCTGAGTACTTGAAATTCAAAAGTTTCGTACAAAATTAGATAAAATGTTTATGAAAGCCAAATAATAGTTTGTGCAACAAGAGTTGATAGATGAAGATGACCAAATTATACGGAGACGTAGTTTGTTCACAACGACACATAGGCGGAGTACGATACGAAGAAACCACTAGAAATTGTATAGCATATTTTTTCTACCAATCACTGAAGAAAATTTAAAACATTTTAATAAGTAGTTTAAAGGTTATTAACATAAAATAACAAGTTTAAATATATTTAACACAAAGATTTGAATTTCTAGATTTTACTAATTTATAAAATAAACTTAAATAATTGGTTTAGGTAATTTTGTTATAATTTTACCAAAATTTTGTGTTTCTTTAACTATTAACGATGAATATCTAACGAACTGTTATTATTTATCGATTCGTTAAAAGGAATCTCTCATTTTTAATTATATTTTATCATAATAAAAAAAATAATAAACTTACAAATTTTTAATATTAATTTAGAGGTTAAGATAAAATAAATATTTTAAAAATATTTTAATTAGTCCTCATCCTAGATTTGAACCTCGGACCTTCCGCATAAAAACTGACTACTCTATCTCTGCACTAACGAGAAAAATAACTTTTTTTTTAATACAGTTAATTAGATTGGTTTTAGTGTTAATAAAATGTACGATTTATTAGTAAATATAGAGGAATATCTTGTGAAACGCTATTATTTTTTTATCGATTATTCACAAAAATACACATTTCAAATTATATTAATTTTCAATAACTAAAAAATATAATGACATTTTCACAGAATTGTCAATTATTTAAAATTTTAAAAAATAATGGTGATATAAACTGTGATTGGTGGATTTCATATCCGTACAGTATCCTTTCTGGAATGAATACCAAATTATATTTATTCCGTAGAATGTAATGGCCTACTTTTTGGTTCTGTAGTATGTGCTTAGAATATATGTATAATATCCGTGTGGGTATAGAATATTTAGTAAGCGGGATACTAAACGTTTGGTGGATTTAATAATAATACTCTCTTTAATTCACCCCCTTAAGTGAATTTTAACCCCAAAAGCTGTGCTTGTCCGGGGAAGGGACGGTTATTATTATTATCATTTACCGTGGCACTTTGGGGCGACTTAAAGATGACTGATTTGATATACAACATTATTGAAACGGTAATGTATGGCGATTTTTATAATCTGGATGTCATATCAATAGAAATTTCTGCTAATAATGCATCCATCAAATCCTATAGAGAACCACGCAAATAAATTCACATGGTCTTCTGTAGGATTCAAATCCGGTGTGTATCTCAACCACGAAATTTCTGGCAAATGAATGCGAGCGCGTTAGACACCTACGTCACAGATACGATACACATTATACACATTATAAAATAGATATAACGTTTTATTCGTTTATTAGACTGATATATACTGTAATTTCTGTAAAAAATAGGTATGAATAAGTTTTTTAAACACCCACATGGGTATTAGCTTATCTACGCAAAGACTATAAAACGAAAAAGTATGCCACTGCATGTGTTCAACTTAACGAATATATTTCATATCCATTCCACCTAGTACGAACACTGTAAAAAAATTAAATCTACCAATCACAGTTCATATTTTGGCCACCAGGCTACTACTATTTTTTAAATGTGTTGTTTTAGTGTAGAATCGATAAATAACAGCATTTATTTTTATTTTGTCCACATTTACAAATAGATCTTAAATTTTAATCTAACTACCTATATAAAACTAATTTAATTACGAGTATTAAAACTAAAATCGTAAGTGTGGCGATGGAGGTAAGGACATGGGGCTTGTCTTCCACGCGAGAGGTCTAGGTTCAAATTTGAGCTGAGGACTAATTAAATTAAATCTTTTTTATGTTTATTTTATTTTATAAATTAGTAAAAGTCATAAATTATTTTTAAATTAGTTATTTTTTCTTAAAAATCTAAAATATTTTGTTAAATTTGTAGATTTTCGTGAGTGGGTCATAGAAATACTGTACAACTCGAGTGGATTGTCCATATCCACTCTTGTTGCACAAACTACTAAACTCGTTCGACTTTGGCTTTTGCATCGTTATTATACCGTCTCGCATACAAATGAATCTAGCAAATGTGGTTTGTGAATAATTAGTAATCCCCTATTTTGAAATTGATTTTCAATTAAAGGAAATATAATGGATAACGCTAAGAGACCCAAAAGTAATCCAATAACGCCCCAACAAAAAAAAAAGCTGGTGAATTTTTTATGAAGACCCGATAAGTATACGGCCATAAAGTTTTGCAAATATCTTGAAAACTTTAGTTTACTCATATTTTTGGTTTGTTCAATATTATGTTGTTTATTTATAAAGTATCTGTTAATATCACAAGAATAAAAAACTACATTTTCTATTAGCTATTGCCTCATGTATACGAAAAAATTTAACAAACTTATGTTCTAACAATTTATCGAATAAATTTTATTTAGGTAAGATTTCCTTAAGTACCGTCAAATGGGGTGAAATTGATTTTATGGGGGGACTTTGACAACGGGTAATATTTTGATAAATAAATTTAAATCTCCCGCAATTAGAATCCGTCGACATCCGCGCGATCGTCAGTCGAAAGAGTGAAGTTCCGCCATTATTGTGTGGTGTTAGCGTACCGGTGAGTACTTGCTATAATATTTTTGTAAATATTCTATCACTTCAGTCTGACGTTAAATTGACACTGTCCAAAATCATAAAGTATTTCCTAAGTTTTTACATGATTTTTTATAATATCGGGTATTTACGATGAAGTGCTTTATACTTAACCTCACTTTATGTGAAATTCGACACAAAATGCGTTTGTTTAGAAATTATCAGTGGATACATCATGCGGGGTCACTTTGACAACACTTTCGGGGTGAAATTGATAGTTATCAAAGTCGCCCCATAGTTTATAAACAATAATTTTAGGTCAGCTTCTTTCACAAAGTGTACAAAAACTAACAATGGGCCGTATCTATAAACGCAAAGTTGGGTCCAGAAGTTATAAGGACTACAGCGATAATAATGTGGATAAAGCATTAGAAAAGATAGTTGATGCAAACTGGTCCATTAACAAAGCATCCAAGGAATTCAAGATTCCTTACGGAACCCTATTTCATAAATACAAAGGATTGCATGTGAAGTCACATGGAGGGCAACCTGTTTTTACCAAGCAAGAGGAAGATGCAATAATTCGGTCTGTAGTAACTTGCAGTGACTGGGGTTTTCCGCTATGTATAGAAGATCTACAAATGGTTACAAAATCGTTCTTAGATAGACAAGGACGACAGGTTACCCGTTTTAAAAATAATATCCCTGGTCGAGACTGGGTTTATTCACTTATTAAAAGACATCAGGCTAGTCTGACACAGCGCCTAGCAGATAATATAAAACGTGCGCGTGCTAGTGTTTCTCCTGAACTAATTCGGCAATATTTTCAAAATTTGCAAATTAGCATTGATAATGTGCCTCCGTCAAATTTGTTCAATTACAATGAAACAAACATGGCCGACGATCCTGGGAAAAAGAAGTGGTTATATCGTAGAGGTAAAAAATATCGTGAAAATATTATAAACCATTCAAAATCGGCAATTTCCATCATGTTTTGTGGATCAGCTTCAGGTGTTCTCTTACCTCCCTACGTAATTTACAAATCGGAGCATATGTGGGACCGTTGGACCGAGAATGGTCCCAAAGGAAATCCTTGTTGTGAGGACCGTTGTTGCAGTTCTGGATCCAGGTACAACAGAACGAAAAGTGGTTGGATTGAAGCCAGCTGCTTTACTGATTGGTTTAGGAGCACTTTTTTACCACACGATAATAATTTGCCTGGAAAGAAGGTTCAATTTGTCGTCACACTTTACTGATGAAGTTTTAGATTTGTGTCACCAAAATAACATTGCATTTTTGTGCCTCCCTCCAAATTCAACTCAACTGATGCAACCACTTGACATTAGCTTCTTTAGGCCCTTAAAGACATGGAGATCAGTGTTATTGGAGTGGAAAATGCAAAGTCCAAAACAATCTTCTTTAAAGAAAGAAATATTTCCCCACTTTATGCAGCTTACTTTAGAAAAAATAAATTCCTCGGGAACTCACTCACCCCGGGCAATTAATCACGATTTAAGGTCTGGTTTTGAAGCAACGGGAATTTACCCATTGAACCCTGATAAAATATTATGTAAAATTCCAAACTCTGAAGATAATGGTGATCAATTTGGGGCAGATTTTGATAATAATTTCGTGTCCTATTTAAAAGAAAAACGTTACAACAGCACTCCTGTTCAAAATTTGTCGCAAAAAAAGAAGCGGTTAACTGTGGAAGCTGGAAAAAGTATTGCTTGCCCAGCAAATGAATCAGACGAAAGTGAAGAAGAAATTAGTAGTATTTCGGAAGATCTATCCGATGAGCATGAAGACGCAAACTCCGAGGTTGCTGATGAGGTAGATTATTTACCCACTGACCCTAAAAATCTTGTACCTGGTACATTCATTCTAGTAAAAGTGTTGTGTGGAAACAGAAATTCTACCAAGTATAGATACGTTGTTAAACTTGAAGGGATAGTAGACGGGAATGACTACAATGTCTTGGGGTTAAAATCATTAGACACCACAAAACTAACTTTTAAAATTGTTCCTAACGACTCGTTTACCGTAAGCTTGGAGGACATCATAGCCATTCTAGAACCTCCAGTAAAAACTTCGGGAGGCCGCGGAACAAGATATGTATTTTCGAAATCGGTTGATGTTTTTGAACGTTAAATTTTATTTAGTTAGGTTTTGTACCTTTTCTGTGCATTTATGTTAAGTTTAAAGACTATATTATTTTCACTTGTAACCAAAGAAAGTGCCAAATTTGAGTTTTGTTATTTTTATAAAAAATAAAGTTTCAGTTTGATTTCAACTGAAGTTTTATTTTCATTTTTGATAAGATAGTTTATTAAAATACTACTCATATGACAAATGATAGGGGGTGACTTTGATAATCGATGTAAACTTATGGATTATCAAAGACGCCCCAAGCGCACATAACATTGATAAAAAAATATATTGAGAGTGAAGGAATATGGATTACATTGATAACTCTTAGACCAGAAGCATTCGTTTTAATGCAAAAATACAGTGCCTATCAAAGTCACCCCAATTTGAGTATGGCTTTGAGAATAAACTTATTATTATTTTGAAGCAAGTATACAATTATTTGAATTTTTTTAAAACACTGGATGTCTTCATTAGGCATGTTGTAAATACATAACATTTTTTTTACGCAAAACTAAGTGTAGTTTTAGTGTAATTCACGATTTATTTTAAAAAGCTATCAATGTCACCCCATTTGACGGTATATTTAAATCTTCCTTCTCCTCCTGCTTATTTCCATAATTTGCTTCCATTTTAATATACGATTAAAATTCATTTCTTAACGACGACCCGTAAAATTAAAATTTACAATTACATTGTTTCATTACCATTGTCATTCTATTTTTGTCTTAAAATTCTAAATATCTTTATCTCTGTTTCAAATCATCGTGCTCCCTATTTGTTCTCCTACAAAATATTAAGAGAGGCATTTAGTTCTACTGGGAATGAATTTTCTATCGCCTTTTGAATAGAAACGTCGTCAAGAATACGGTTTGTGAAATTTTAGTAGAACTACGCCAACTTTCTGTCAGTTTTATTGTGTGTCCGTTAAGAATGTGACCCCAAGGTGATTCCATGTTTCTTTTTACCAAATACCAAAGTAAGGACGGCACAATAAAAATGTTTAAACAAAAAAATGCAGTAATTCTTTCTTATAGTACAGTATTTAACAGCAATAGTTTAAAATTACGTTTTTTAATACTGGTGCTGTTTTACGATTTCGGTAAATAATGGACATTTTATCTATGAATTAAATAGTAGCTAAGAGTAAATTTTAATAAGCTTAATCAACTTTACAAATTATTATGCCACCCTGAAATAGCAAGAATGGATTCGCTCTAAAAACCTTCCATATGTTTTGGAAGACGTAAAGAATAACTTCTCTTTTCGTGACAACGTTAATTTAGACGTCTTAATGTCTTTAAAAAGTAGCCCTTCTACACAAGTCGCCACTGTTTTTACTTGAACACGAAATTTTAAAATAAAAAAAAATCCATTGAGTTATATATTGTAAACATAATATGTTATAATTAGATTATCTCTGCTTAATAATCATTTTTAGTATATAAATAGGAGTAAATTTTTATTATTATTATTATTATTATTATTGTTGTTATTTGAGATAGCTTTAGTGTAGGCTTTAGTCCAGAGTTGTTCTAAATATCCATTTAAGTGTATTTTTACTAACTCCGTTCATGAGAACTAATTTGTCGGCATAGTCCTCCTCTTATACCCCTACCTTCAAATTTTTAGGATCAAGTTGTCGCCTAGCATTTCCCCTATCGTAGGAAATACCTTAGCTGATTTATTTAGTATTATGTTAATTAAAGATTTCAATGTATTTAGTAAAAGTTTGAGTCCAAAAGAGAAAGTTTTTA
Organism: Psylliodes chrysocephalus; assembly: GCA_927349885.1. NCBI lineage: Eukaryota > Metazoa > Arthropoda > Insecta > Coleoptera > Chrysomelidae > Psylliodes > Psylliodes chrysocephalus. The sequence goes on along the minus strand of OV651815.1, from coordinate 52,229,656 downwards.
GTGAATTTGATATAGAAGAATAGTGAGGTGAAGTTAGATACTTTGTTATTTGTGTATTATAGGCATAATATATCTGTCAGGAGAATGAGATAAAAGCATAGGCGCCGAATCCCCGGGGCTCTGGGTGCGCAAGCACCCAGAGCAATTTTAAACAGGGTGCGGAGCACCCATAGCACAGCGAGGACATAATGTGTCAATAAGTGAAATAAAGAAGCTGTCGTGGCACAAGTTGGTATAACGACAGATGCCTCAATAAAATATTGTCGTTCGGAGCTGTATTTTTTGTGATAAAAAAGTCGCCGTGACTTGTCAGAGACAACGCGTTGAACTTGGACTTAAGGGTTTATTATTATTGGTGTATTAATCCCTATGAAGTCAAAAAAGAAAGATTATTAACGGTCTACAATTATCAATTTTCACAGAATGTGTTTAGTCAAATGCCCTACTCTTTACAAAAATAAAATAATTTTATAATTTCTAATAAAATTACATCCTATTTAAAAATAAAAAAAATATTCGATGAACAGGGTTCATAAAATATCACGCAACTTCTGGCATTTGTTTGACCTCTCCTATTATTCAGTTATTTTAAAAACAAACTCATAACCTTGCAGGAATTTAAGATATCAACTGAGAAGAATTTGCATACTTCATCTCAGTCTGTGTATGAGACCGTTGAAATCAAAAAAAGAAAAGTTGTAATATATCCATGAAACTAGAAAAAGAAGATTGATACTACATCACGGCGACATATTATGGTGATCGAAAATAGCGCGCGAAAATAAATTTTAATTGGCTCATGGAAAATCATCCATATTTCACACCACAATACGTCATGCGCGAACTCGTATCATGTAATATATCTCAAAGTTGACAACAATAAAATATGATTACATCATTCAACGGAAGCATCATGCAAGTATTAAAAATTAAAAACCGATTTTAAAATCGTGCAGATGCAATCACCACATCTTAACCAAATTTATATAGACTACCCCTGAGGTAACTTCTTACTAGCAAAAAAAGAATCATAGAAATCAGACAAGAATTATCTCTAAACATATATAAAAAATGAATAGATTCAGGATTTCCTCATCTACCCAATTATTATATTTCCACCAAAGTTATATGGGACCACCCATAAAGTCCCCCCTTTCTAACAAAAAAAGAATCATTAAAACCGGACACCGTGTTAAATAATTATCGCTGAACATACATAAAAAAATATATTGACGAATTGAGAACCTCCTCCTTTTTTGAAGTCGGTTAAAAATGCGGATCAAAGTCGGAGAGTAACAAAACACAACATTTCTGTTTACTCAGTTAGTTTTTGAAATATGATTTATATAAGATCTTTTTTGAGTTTCAACCAGTACAGACCGAAATAATTTTGAGCATAGCATAGCATAAAAGCATTCGTAAGTATTGTAAAATTTGTAAAATTCTACTATACTTTTAATAATATAATTTAATATATTTTATATATTTATATATTTATCAGATCATTGCAATAGCAGACAGCAACAAAATCAAGAAAAACTTGTAAGGAAAACTAACTATTTTCTCCACGTTTCATTCGCAGATAAGTCAGAAAACGTGTAAATTAATATCTTATGAAACATTTATTAAATACATTATTTATAAAGCTAATTTATAGATTTTATTATTTTAGTAGCTTAGTTGATATTCTTGGGACAATGAATTACGAGTATTTTAGAAAATATATACGTATTATATAAATATAATGCTTTAACCTAATGTTTTTTAATCAAACTATTTGTTAAATATACTGAAATATTGCAAATTCTATATTTAAACCAAAATTATCTCATGTAATAAATATTCCCAACATCGAGCAATACTAAATTTCAGATTCATCATATATGTACCCCTTATTTCGTATCTGGCCAAATTTCAATACTAAGTTGACGAGGAAGAAAATATCGCCCATCCCTCGGTACGAACACGGAACGTCTTGAGAGGGGATATTGTAGTCATATTTTTTAATAGTTTTTATATAAGAAATTACTTTGATATTTTAATAATTACGGCTTTATATTAAGTCCAATTTTAAAAATTATTTTTTGATCTTATTAAGAAGAAGATTTACAACAAGTTGACCTTAATCGTTCGAAAAATAATACATGCTTGTTAATGTTCATTCTCTGTTAAAAGTTGTCCATTTTTTAACAAATTTATTAAACTTTATTATTTTTTGACAAAACGGACAATTTTTTCAAAAAGTATGCAAACCCAGGGCTAGTGCCACTTATTCTCTTTGCACATAATTTTTGTAACAGAATATTATTGTATTCGAATATGTCTGTTAGTAGTGATAGTGATGAAATTATGAGCACTCCACCGGAGATTTTATGTCCTTTATTTGATAGAAGAAAATAAGTGGGCGTAGAAAAAGTATAGTACGTTACACTAGTTGCAAGCCCATTAGGCACACGTGAAATTTACGCACGAATCCGAATAGCATCGAGTGCGTAAACTTTTTTACTTCGTGCGTAATGGGTTACTTACAACTCTTGTAACGTAATATACTATTATTACTATTATTAAAAAAAGAGCAACTAAACTCAAAACCAAATAGTGTTTTTGTTCTGAATACACCCTCAAAAGCACGGAGTTTCCGTAATGATAATAATAAACACAAACTACTTATATATGTACAGAAAGTTTTGTGTGTCTTTAGGCAACCATATTAGATATTATTGACAGGTCGTTAGAGTGCCGAATTTAAACGTTTAGTTCGATGACGCATACAACATTTGATACAAATTGATTCAAAACTTTTCAAGAAATAGAAAAAATAGTTTTAATAAAAATTTTAATAACAGATTTCTCTATAATATTATTTTATAAGCGTCGTATTTGGTACCGAGTAATTAAAATCAAATGAATATTATTGACTCAGTAAAAAACTTTTTTTTGTTTGTTTCAGGAGCTATTTTCGAACAAGGCACCGATGACGTCCAAACTGCTTTCAAATTCGCCATGTTGCAGCACAACCAGAACGTTTCAAGTAGAAAATTCGAGTTTCAAGCATACGTTGACGTTATAAATACCGCAGATGCATTCAAACTGTCCAGATTGAGTAAGTACGGCGATTATATTCACCATTTAAAACCAAAAATTGAAAAAACTAGGAAAAACTGAGATTGCTCTTATGATTAATGCGACTATTAGGGTCTGAAAATGGTCTGCGAGAAGTGTTGTTGATGGAGGTATTTTTGTTTTAAGTGACTTAAAATGTTGGAATATAACTTACAATATTGAAATATAGTCCAAGTCGGGAATAACATATTAAAAATATTATTTCAGGTTGGACTACTTTTAAAAATATACAGTATGTTGCAATATTTAGAACGACAAGCTTTGTTAATTAGTGAAGATGATAAAGTCTCGGAAATACCCCTTCGCTTTCTTTATTGTTTAAATGGATGAAACAAAAAGTTACTAGATTTATCAAAATAATTTTGATTTTGTCAGTTGGTTAAAAATTTAAATATTTTAATATTTAAAATGTTTTTAAACGTATTCAACAAAATAATGGAACAATTTAGCAATTAATCAAAAATTTTAATCCTAAACGTAGATTTTTATTTTAAGAAACACAAATCTATTCGCGAGCCTCTTGGAAAGATGTACAATCAAAGGGCTGCAGAGGTATTAAATATTTCGCAGAAAACTATCTATAGACTTATAAACGTACAAATTCCGATACAAAGTATGTGAGAATAATGTTTAAAAAACATGCATTTGAAATTTTATTGGAGAAAACCTTATATCATTATGCAAGTAAAATGCTATCAGTCAATCAACATGGGTTTATGAAAGGTCGCTCAACAGTTACCAACCTGGTTACCGTCACACAATACATTGCTGAATCCATTGATGAGCGTACCCAGACTGATGTCATCTACACAGATTTTTCAAAGGCATTTGACAGACTTGACCACGGTATTCTTCTTGGAAAACTTACAGGGTTTGGGTTGTCCCCCCCTTTGATAAATCTCTTTCAGTGCTATCTAGTAAATCGTACTCAGTTTGTATAGCTTAATGGGTTTAAGTCTGTCAAATTTGCAACAACATCTGGAGTTCCTCAGGGTTCCATTCTGGGCCCGTTACTATTTAATATTTTCATCAATGATATTTCAAGTGTAATTAAAGAGCAGTTTCTACTGTATGCAGATGATTTAAAATTATACAAGCGTGTGACAAGTATTGGCGACTGTGAACAACTTCACATGAACTTAAATCTAGTGGTTGAATGGTGTAATAATAATAAACTTGAACTTAATCCAATTAAATGTAAAGTTATGTCTTTTTCTTTAAAAACCGACCAAATAAAGTATAATTATTTAATAGATAATGTCTCACTTCAGCGACTAGATACTTTTACAGATCTTGGGGGTAATTTTTGATCCCGGATTGATCTTTATATGTCACATAGATAAAATGATTGAAAAATCGTATCGTATGTATGGTTTTATAACTCGCTGCACCAGGGATTTCAAAGATGTAGCCACATTAAAAACGTTATATTACTCTCTTATAAGATTGAGTATGCGTCTGTCGTCTGGAGTCCATTTTACCAACTTCACACGGATCGAATTGAAGCAGTTCAAAGGCGGTTTCTAAAATTACTGTGTTTAAAGGAGGACGGTGTTTATCCGCCAATCGGAATACCAAACCAAAATCTTCTTCAAAGATATCACTTTTTAAGCCTCATAAAAAGACGTGAATACCATTGTTATGTGTTAGGTTTCAAAATTGTTAACAGTTTAATTGATTCTCCTGAACTGTTGAGAAAAATTGATATCTGCATTCTGAGAGTATCCTTTAGAAATTCTAACATATTTCACATATCTGTACCTCGCACAAATGTTCTGAAAAATTCTCCATTTCATACTATTAGCCGCGTTGTGAATAGTGTGAGTAGTGACATTGATATCTTCTCATGCAAACTCAGGGAAATAAAACGTCATTTCCTAACATAAAAAAAAATGTTTTTTATTGTATTTTACCTACTAGCTGTTTACTAATTTTTGTATATTTTGTACCACTTAGTCTATATAATGTATGTGTTCTTTTATTCCTGCTCTGTAATTGGGATTGCCTGTAGAGCATTGTAATAAATAAATAAATAAATTAGCCAAAGTAAAACAAAAGTCAATTCTTTAAAATTAAGTAAGTTCAGGCAAGTTATACATATATAAGATGCACAAAGGTGCGCAACATGTAACCATGAACTCGTTACATAAACGATTTTCGATTATTATTTGTTCATGTATGTGAAATTTGCGTCTAAGATTTATAAAATACTACAGAAAAATACTAAACTCTTCCATTCCATCATCTAAAATAAAGTTAGGTTAGAATTATGATGTACAAATAATGGGGGATACATCCGATGTACAAATATTTCGTATACATCCGATGTACTGCCAGTCACGGCGTTTTAAAAATGCAGACCTTATACTTAAAAGTCAAACAAAAAGTGGGGATTATCATAATAATATTATTTATATTAAAAATCGTTTAACCCAGTTATACCTGATTTTTTTTGTTTGTGCTAGAATTTTTATTATTAAAAATAGGATAATTTGGACTTATCATATCTCTGTATCTGTAACGTGTGGAGGGTGGGTTACCCCCACGGCACTTAGGCCTCACTAGGCCTATTGTATATCCTCTTAAGATGATAGGCACCTCCTAGGTCGTGAACCAGCCTACAGATTTAATGTAATTGACAACGTCGTCAAGAGGTGCTTCTCTTATATCGGCCGATGTTAGCCGATACTCACCAAACACAAATCTTCTAATAAATGAGAGCGTCGAGCAATCGTAAAGGATATGCTCGATGGTCTCATCTTCCTGTTTGAACCCCCTGCAGAGTGCGGATTCTGACAGCCTCATGCTGCTTACGTACTTAAGAGCTCCCTGGCAACTCTGCAATTTCTTGTTTTATCCCATCTTTCCTTGAATTTCTCAAGGGAATGTTCTTTAATTAGGTCTGTCACTACTGATTTTGTCAGGCCAATAGAAAGGCCAGGTCAAAAAAGTATTTGGTTGGCTGTTTTCTTGGCTAGTGAATCAGCAAGACGGTTACCTTTCGATATGGCGTGACCTTTTATCCATCTTAAGGTGGCCACATTGTTGATGAATACTTTGGCCAAAACTTCGTGATATTCTTGTACTAAACGTGAGTTAATTCGTGGTATGTTCAGGGTGAGTAGTGCTTGTCTGCTTTCTGTATAGATGAGCATGTTCCTTCCAGTGATGTTGTTTCTGGTTATTTCTTTTGCTGCTATGGGAATCCCCGTTAGCTCTGTTTAAACTACACTGGCACTATTGCTCACAGCCCATTTTATGTTTAGGTTTAAGAGAATATTCCACATCCTGAACCCTGTTTTGTTTTAGAACCGTCGGTGTAGCTATAAATCGTACCTGTCACTTCTGGTTCTTCTATTTGTTTTATTATTCGATTTTTTAAAGAGCTATTTGCATAACAGACAACAACAAGTGAAAATAAATAATATGTTTAGTCGAACAAAAGACATAACGTGTGGAGTACCACAAGGGACGGCGTTGGGCCCTTTGCTATTTACAATTTACATAAATGATTTATTTTTACTAGAAAACAAGGGCCAAAAAATAATAAGTTTTGCTGATGACACTGTGATCATTTACAAAGGAAATAATTATTATGACTTAAAAATAAAAATAGAAACCAGCTTTTTAAAAAATTAAAAAAATTCTAGATAACAGGTTACTATCGTTTAATATCCAGAAGACAGTGTACATACCTTTTAGCAGCCAATCAACCTCACAACCTACTTTTGATTTATCCATAAAAGATGAATTTAATATACGACCTGCGAAAGAAATAAAATATTTGGGCATCATTTTAGACTGCTGCTTTAGATGGGATATACATATTAATTATCTGCTAAAAAAATTAAGATGTATATTGCATCGATTTAAATTTTTTAAATAAAAAAGAAAAAAAAAATGGTATATCAGAGTTTGATAGAGTCTCATCTAAACTATGGAATAATAGGATGGGGAGGTGTCTCAAAGTGTACCATAAATCATTGAAAATATGTGAAAATCGTTTTCTTAAAATAATACTTAACACAAACACAAGATACTCCACTGAATCTCTCTATGCTGAAACAAATATCCTCGATATAAGACAACTATACTACGTCCTATTAAACACAAGACAATATTTAAATAGAGATCGACTAAAGACATACGAACATAGTTATGAGACAAGATATAGACATAAATATGTGATACCCTTAATGACCAAGAATAATGGACAAAAGAGTTATCTGTACTTGAGAACCAAATTATTTAATAGCTTACCCGACAATATCCAAAGACAAACAAACTTTTAAAAGTATGCTTAAGGATTATGTTAATGGCAGACCTAGAAAAGAAATACACGACTTAATTGAATAAAATAATATCATTTATACAAATACTTACTTGTACATTAGATTTTTATAATTTTATGGTTCGATTTTATGTTCTAATAAGATATTTTCTAACATTAGGTAATATGTTTTTTTATATTTTTAATGTTTTTGCATTTTAAATAATTTTATAATTTTATGTATCTATATTTTTAACGTTTTTAAATTTTAACTTACAATACTAATATAATTATACTTCTCATAGTCACGTACAGGACATGTCAATATGGCTACTGTGACTTATTGTTTATTATATGTTTTTTATGTATGTATATTTTTAAATTATATTTGTAAAATTATCGATTCATATTAATAAACATTCATTCAATCATTTATAACTTTATATGGCTTATTTCGGTGAGATGTTCGCTTGAAGCAGTAGGGGGAGGTATCAAGCGCCTCCTGCCAAAAGCATCGTCTCGCATCTTACATCAGGTTCTATTCCAACCGTGCGGTGGCATGTCATTGTCGTCAGAGCAACCTCCTTGATGTAAAAATCAAGGGGAGTGAGACTAAGGATGACTTTCATGGCTCTGATCGGTTTTATTTTCATGGCTCCTGTTATGTTGAGACGTGATGTTCATTGAATTTGTTCTACTTGACTGATAGCTGTTAATTTTTGGGTTTTCGGTACCCAGACAACTGCACCGTATGTTAGCATAGGTCTTGTGTTAGCCGTGTAAGTCCATGGTACGACTTTGAGGGAGAAAGCCCAGGTTCGCCCCACGGTTCGGCGGCATTGTTCATACGCAATGTATGCTCTTTAACTCTGTTTTCTAAATGTGAGTTACATGTTATTTTGCTGTCAAAGGTGAGACCTAGGTAACTTCACCTTTGTTGCAAAGTTAAGTTTTGTGTTTAGGAGTTCTGGAGGTTTTAATTCATTTTCATCCTTTTTCTTGTAAAAGGAGCATTTGCTTCTTCTTAGAATTGATAGACAGTGAATGGTCCTTGCATCACTGTTCTATAATTTTTAGAGGTACTTGCATTCTTTCGCAGAGTATGTTCTCAAAATTCCTTGTTTGCAGAATGACCAGGTCATCTGCATGTGCTATTGTGTAGTGACTGTCATTATTGAGGCGGCTGACGAGGGTGTCGAGGACCATATACTACAGTAGAGCTGATAGCATTCCTACCTATGGACATCCCCTCGCAACCAAGCCTCTTATATTCACATCTTCTACACTTATGTTTACTGCTCGTTTTGAGAGCATGTTATGTATCCACCCACTAACCATTTGTGAAACATTCCTGTTGGCTATTGAGTGTATTATCTTTGGGAAGGTGGTTTTATTAAAAGCACCTTTTATGTCTATGAAAACGTCCAAGGCGGACTCCTTATTGTCCAGGGTTCTTTCTATCCGGCCAGCAACTAGATGAAGGGCTGAATCAGTAGATCTGCCTGGGGTGTATGCATGTTGGTTTAGGTGTAGTGGTGTTGTTGTAATCACCGCATCTCTTATCTACCTTTAGCATAGCCTTTCCAATGTCTTTATAGAAAACGATGTTGGTCAGTATGTTTTTGGGACAGTTTAATCCATCCTTCCAGGTTTGGGTATAACCACTTTTACCTCTTTCCATTTTTTGGGAATATACCTCAGAGCCAACGAGGATCTGAATATATCCACCAGATGCGATGTGAGTTCTTCCAGATCCGACTGAAGTAGGGCTAGATAGATACCGTCAGGTCCTGGCGATTTAAATGGAGAGAAGTTGGATATTGCCCATCTAATTTTTTTATCGTCTACATTGTGTTTGGCAGTTTGCCAATCATAGACAGATGGATTTTATTCTTCCTTTACCCAGTCGACCACATCTGTGATGACCGAGTCAGGGAAGTGTGTTGACAGCAGAAGTTTGATGCTATCTTCGAGGTTGACCACTTAGGCCACTTTCAAAATAAACGGCTCATATTATACCGTTGTTTGCAAAAATGTATTTATTAAATAATTTTATAAATGATAAAAAAATATGTTAACTTTTCATATCTACCCTGAATTTGAAAAACCAGAACAATATTTAGAATAGAAATTTGATACTAGTGGAAAATTCTAAACACAAAGCCTATGAGAACATAAAGAATCACGACTGTCAGATTTGCATTCCAACAGAGCAACAGACTGTACTTTTTCCACGGCCGCAGACATAGTAGAAGTTGAATATAGTAAAATGAAAATAAACAAAATTAAATATTTAATCTAACTTATCTTAATTAGTTTTTACTCAAATCATTTGCATAATTTGTCAATTCAGAAAAAGTATTATAAAATTATAAAATCGTAATCATTATATTGACCCATTTTTGAATTTATGTTTGATTCAACACCCGCAGCTTATCTTTATTCAGGCAAATTAAACTAAATAATTTTACGTCAGTCATAAAATTTATGGCTATCTATGATGCGGGTATGATATTCACAGCCATTGACAGAATAAACATTCTGTCACTAGAGTTAGAATGAAATACATGTCAAATACATAAGAGGCAAGTGTTTTAAAATTTTCTTTCTGTTATTAAAAGTGGTTTTGGAAAAACTTCATTCGGGAGTGGCGAAAGAGAAACATAACTTATAGGGTAAGTTAGGTATGTAGTTTGATTTTGTTAATGTTTAGCGCGGAAAACAGAAGATATAGGAAGAAACTTTTGCTTTAAATAAAAAAAAATAATGAAATTACAGTGAAATACAAATATACCATTCAGAAAACGCCCACTTTGTATTAAAACTTGAAAACGCAAAATTTTGATTAAAAAATTAATTTTACTAAAAATCTATAACACGGCCTTTTACGCTGGTTAAGTAAATGGTTTTTATTTTTATATATAATGGCAAAGTGACTCATTGTCACTAGGGAAATTAAGTTGGTAAACGGGACTAGCCATAAAAAATAGATTAGCCTTATAGCCTCTTAGGTGAAAGGAGCAAATAGAACATATTTTAACCTGTCAGGTTCAATTACTTGACTTTTTTTAGTGTACGAGTGTTCCCTAAATTCAGAAATAGATATTGAACTTGAAAAGTCAATATTATGAATCTGATGTTAGGATAATCTAGAAGACGTCCACATATGGATATAAGTTTCACAAATAATTTATTGATATAATTAATGGAATACTGTTGTATTATTTGTTAAATCTCAGAATATATTCTTTTGTGACTGCATATTCAGTTCCTTAACATGAAATCTGCTTGCGACTCGAATAAAGAATATATTTTCTGTAAACAGATGTGCCTCCGTGCCGACCTGAATTTGTTTCAAATAATATTCTGCTAATTGGCGGAAAGAAATGGGATGATTTCGCCTCTACCGATATCCTGTTTTGTACATTTTACTTTGTAAATTACTATAGTTTATTTGAAAGTGCATGATAGCACAGTTTTTATGGCGAAGGTGTATACAGGATTGTTCAAAGCTGCTGTTTTTCCTTCGGATGTAATTCAATGCCTGTTGTGGTATTAGCCAAACGAGTAGTTGTTTTTTTTGAAGGGGAAACGGTCGTTGTATTTTATGTGATATTTTGGCTTTGAGCTAAATTCATTTTATTTCATTTTGCATCTATCACATTGGAGTTTTGATATTTTATTATCGTTTACAAATTGCCTGCTTGGTTTATTTGGTTCCACCTAGTTTTCAAACTGGGTACCATAGCGCATTTTGATTTTGCTTATTAAGAACAGATGGCGACACCATTTTCACTACTTGAATTTTATTCTCTCCGTAACCAACTTTATAGTATACTGGTGAAATGTGTAGCATTTGTTAATTCCATTAGAGACTGGAATTTAGAACCTATCTATTTCTTGCTGAGGAGTCCTAACAAGGACGAAACCGGTCCAAGAATGATGTTCTCCTTGGTGAGCAAAATCAAAGTAGAGAGTGTTGAAAATTAATTTCTATCTCTGCTGTTTTTCCTTCGGATGTAATTCAATGCCTGTTGTGGTATTAGCCAAAGGAGTAGTTTTTTTTTTTTGAAGGGGAAACGGTCGTTGTATTTTATGTGATGTTCTGGCTTTGAGCTAAATTCATTTTATTTTATTTTGCATCTATCACATTTGAGTTTTGATATTTTATTATCGTTTACAATTAAAAAAGGTCCAATACTCGATATGAAAATGATTAAAATGATTTTATAAAATAATATCAGATGCTTACTCCTAACTAAAGTTAATATTCGCTGATTTACAATTTTTCAACCTTCTAAGGGTTTCATAAAAAGAATATTTTTATGCTAAATTTTTAAATGCATCTACAAGTCCACTGATACATGAGTGGCTTGAATGGTTACCAGAAAATATGTACATATATGTTTAACTCGTTATACCCCCTCCTAGAGCTGTATTCGGTTCACACTATGTCGTAACGAAGAATATCCAATTATTTTAAAGAACATTTATGTGTGAATTAAAAAAACTAAATAAATATAGTTACATAAAAAATAGGCCTTGCCTGGCACTTCAAACTTAAAAGTCCATTTTAAAATGGGCAGAACTCACCAAAAAAACTTAATCAAGTAAACTGGGTGGAACATACCAAAAAAATTATGCTAGCACAAAAAAAAACTCCCCTCTAGGAGAGGTAGACCTCTTGTCTGAAACTATTATTCATTCGTATTCCTTCAAGGATCATAAATCAGCAGATCATAAAGCACCAGATTATCAAGCACCTGATCATAACATAGCAGATCATGCTTGAAAAGGACCCCCAAGATATGGAGGACAACCAAAATAAATTCTTGAGAATAATGCAGTTCTCGCTGCGCAAAAACCAAAAAGCCCACAATGGATCGGCCGTTTGCGGTTTATTTATTTAAACTTTTTGTGTAATAGTTTAATATGTTATACTCGTAGTTGTTATTGTTAGTTATTAGGTCGCCTGATTTCTAAAACAAAAATGGAAAAGTTGTACCTCGATCCAATAAATTTAAAAGGGAATATTTACCTCAATAGAAATGACCTTTTTCCCCAAACAATTTTGTAACGCCACGTGACTGTGCCTTCAGCTCGCCAAAACGAAAGATATATGGTTCACCTTGTCTTCATCGTTTCCGCCTGTCCTCCAGAGAACACAAAAATCATGGAACCGAAAAGGTGAGAATCGGAAATGAGGTTCAGCCATCAGGCATCGAGAGAAACCATATTAGGGGTGGGATTCCGTTTCACGATTCGACTCGAATTTGATATCAAACTCCATAAAAGCAATTCCGTTTAACGAGTAGTCGATTCGATATCAAATCGTTAAAGTTGGATTATTCTGACATTAGGTATGACCTGTCAATGAGGTTAAATAATAAGCCTGTGGCTTAAAATTTTAGGGAAGAAAGTAATTTGGTTTCCAGGACATACCTATGTCTCTGGCAATGCCTTTTCTGGATAACCCATCGTGTAACAGAGGTCTTTTATATTCTTGAAATATCAATAAAAGGATTAGTTATTATACAAAACGATACAAAATATAAACATTTATAGGTTCTCTTTATTCAGCTGAAAAAGTTTCCACGACGATTTTCTGGAAGTTCAAAAGGATCGTTTCTTTTTTGTAACTCATCCTTTCTTTAGTCTAATAATAATAAATAATAATATTTTTATAATTTAACCCATTATGAGTGATCCTTGCAACTCTAAATGCAGAGTTTGTACCCGGTGAGGGATGACTATTATTATTTGCCATGGCTCTCCGAGGCAACTTACAGATGTTATTTGAATTAGAGATGAGGATGCGCTGGAAAAACCCCACACATAAGCATAAAAACTAATAAATAATTACAATTTAATTTTTGTTGTTTGACGTTAAAAGTCGTGACATTCTGTTCTGTGTCGAGTAACTCGACACATAATTCGATCGAATTAAAAACAGCGATTCTATAACTCGATCTGTTTTGACTTCGGAAATCTTCTGAAATTCGACAAAATAATGAAGCATTCAAACTATTCTGACTTTTAAACGTCAAACAACAAAACTTGAATTGTATTTCTTTAGTCTTAACGTGAATTATTTATTAGGTTTTATTCTTATGTGTGGGGTTCTTCTCCGAGCAATTACTACTAGAGGGAGTCTTCCCCCTTCCCTGCGCTAAATTTTGTTAGCAACTACTACTCCCCCCGAGGGGGAAAATACCTCTTCTGTAATTGGCTTATTTAATCAGCGTTGCCAAGTTTGACAGCGCCAGAAGTGTTCTGTGAGCGCCAGTTCTGACACTTTCTGACACATGTCAATTTCTTATTTGTATTTTACGGAAAATATTATTATTTATAACGTTGCAAGGGTTGTAAATGTATATTTAAGATTTATTATCTCTAATAATATGGTGGAAACATGCTTTGTGTGTAAAAGGTCTGTTGAAAATGCTTCTTCAAGATAATATCATAAGTAAGTACAGACACAACCTAATTATCAGAGGCGGTGCATTAGGCCATCACCTTTAATATTTTCTTATAGAAAAATTAAAATTAAGAGCAAGTACACTCCAGCTAAGTTCGTCTTCATCCGTCTCATAATGATTATAGTAAAGGTTAATTACTTATTATTATTTTAATATCACATCTTTGTAAAGTTTGTTATTTTTTTAGGTTTCCTTTTCTTGATGTGAGAAAGAAATACATGGTTCCAAAATATAGGAATTCAACAAGTGACCACCTGAATAACTTTTTATGCTAATGAACATTTTTATTACAGACCTCAGGGAAGGAAAATATTAAAGAAAAATGCAATTTCAAGGAAAGAAGTATAATAATCAATCCTACTACTTCTACTCTATATTCATCTGCTACTAAAATACTAAAACAGCAAGTAAGTAGAGAAACTTAAGTTTCTTTCAAAAAGAATGTTTAAGGAAAAAGGCATAGCTATTTTTTTGTTGACACTTTTTTTTAACTAATCTAAAAGACTAATTTTGTGTATTGTTTAAATGTTCATTTTTTTGTACTTAATTTGTTTTAGGTTTAAACAAAATGAACTTCTAAGATATGCATGGAATATCCCAAAAGAGTTAAGGAAGGTTTTAAAATTCTTAAGAAAAGTATTCAGAGCCAAAAACATAAAATAGTCTTCCTGTCCAAAATATAAATAGGTATAAATATTTAGATATTATGAGTGATTTTTTATTCTATAAATAGAACATAATTTGCTTCTAAATCACTACCTAATGAACTATATTCTATAGTACAAAACTAAACAAGAATATCACATTATATGTTTTTTTTTTAATTTCCTTAAAAAACGTCCCAAAAAAATGTGAATATTTATTATTGGAGTTAACATCGTTATGCTAAAACAATACTAGAACAACTTAAATAATGTGGATTTTGACTATTTTGAGTTATGCACATCATTATGATCTAAAAAAATGTTTGTCTGGTGCTATAGTCAGGTATAAAAACATTCATTTATTTAAACACAGTTACAATATACATTTTATTTAGTTTTTAAGTTAAAACCTATTAGGACATCCTAAAATTACTTTTTTCGTTTGATGTGAGATTAATTATTCTACATTTTTGTTGGTGAAATAGAATATATTAAGATGTCTTACTGTTTTCTCTGATTATCTAAAAAGTTAGAACAATATACAAAGACTGTTATAACAAAAAATATATATACCTTTACTTAAACACACAATTAGTCAGTTCAATTGTATGATAATTTAAAGCAGAAATGCAGAAAACTTTAAAAATGTGTTTAAATGTGTTTTTACAATAACAAGGACATAATTATTAAAAAAACTTGGCACATTAACATTGACGATAGGTTTTTATAATATATATTATAAAAATCACAACGAACTACACAAAATGACATTATTAGTAATAATTTAGCAATAAAAAAGTTAAGTACAATGATGACATTAAAAGTTGAGTTTCTCGAAATATTTTTTTTAAATTGTCTCAGTAACTACCTAGTATTTTTCTAGCACAATGATATTATATGAATGTGCATTGTGTGATATATTATATTTTAGAAATAAAATTATATATTTTTTTGCAGGTTTCTGTTAACAATGATTCCAAGAACTTTTGAAAATATTATTAAAACGGCATTTGCGAATATAATTCTCAATTAAGAGCTTTTGATCTAACATTAAATTTTTATTCTCCATAAGGTTATAGCTTCCTAAGAAGAAAGTTTAACAAGACTTACCAGCCTCAAAATATCAATATTTTATCAACCAATTGATGGTTCTACTGATTTCTATAGGAAAATTCTCCACGAAACTACCAAAAGAAAAGTGGCAGAGGCAAACGAAGAAGGCAAAAAAGTCTTTTTCAAAACAAAAACTAGAAATTTGTTTAAGAATCTAATTATTGTTTGAAGTTTTACCATTAATAATTTTTGATAACTATTTAAGATTATGAAGTTCTATTATGAATTTTACTCTTTGATAACTTATGTTTAAATTTTTATTAGGACCAAAATAAATTATAATTTTCATTTCAACTACAAAAACCCTCATAATATTAAAAAGGGGAAAAATGTTAGATTAGTTATTTTCAGAATTAAACTCTTTAAACATTTATCTACCTAAAATGTGTTATTTTTAGAAGGTATGTTATTAACTTTCTATTTGTACTTATTTATTAATTTATTTCATTTTATTATCTGTTGTATTTTCAAATTGACTTTGATATCAATCTTATCTATTTATATATTTTTTATACTCACATGTATGTTTTTTTCATTGAAACAAACGTTTATTCGCTTATTAAATATAATGAATTCATGTTGTTTTATTATATGCTTGTATGAATGATTACTTTTATTTCCTTTTAAAAATGAATTTCGAAGATAAAGCCGAAACGGTGAGTGAGAATAAAAATTAGACGAAAGTGACGAGATTTACTGGAGCTTTTATCTACACGCTCCTTTTTCTAGCCATCTACACCTGAGCCAGCAAGATTCGTCTTCCCTCCATCCTTACATTCTCCAGATTTTCAGAGAAAACGCCGTCCTCTTTAACATATCCAGACCTTCTTTGACGGGGACTATACCACTACATTATCAGCTTTATTTGTTATCCCGAGCAATTTAAATGCATTCGTAATTGCTCATTCTCACCTCTTCTCTTGTAGATTCCGTACTCAGTTTTCTTATTTTTAGTTACGTTTGCACTGCTCTTTTATTTTCACAGCTTTAATTCTATAATGCTGTAACGCTACAATATGGATCCATTTATGTGGTTTATACTATTTAATGTTATTCGTGAGTGACCAACCTATTATAATAATTAAATATTATTGTATTACAGGCCTGAAGATGTTCCTGTAAGGCCGAAACTAGTCGCTCCTGTATTTATAATAAAATTGATTTTAAGGTTTTATCCTTCAATTGAAAAAATTAGACCTTTACAGTGATTTTGTTTCTTTTCCTGCATTAGACACATATAAGACGGTATTCATTTTAAAAATAGTATAATTAGCAAATTTTTTAGTTTTTTTTTACAATTAAAACGTTTGGACAATGTGTGTTTTTATAGATAAATGATACGCCACTGAACCAGAAGGATGTTTACCTTCCCCCTTGTGCCCGCTTCCTCACTTCCTCTATAGATGTTGCTAACACAACAATCGCCTACAAACTCGTTTTCACGCTCTTTCTATTAGTAATTGCTCGGAGGGGTTCTTCCGTAGTGTTCTCATTTATAATTTGAATGACATCTGTAAGTTGCCGCGCAGTGCCATGGAAAATAATAATAGTCGTCCCTCCCCGACAACAATTAAATTGTATTGTATTTGGTTTAGCCTGTTTAGCCATAAGATTAATAATTTATTTTTTTATGGTGATGTTTGGGGTTTTTTTCTGGGTATCCTCATCTATAAGTTAGATGACACCATCTGTAAGTTCCATTGGAGCGCCATGCAAATAATAATAATACGGTTGTCCCTCCCCGATACCAGCTATATGCTTTCAGAGTTGCAGGGATAACTCGTAATGGGGTAAATTGTAAATTAATTATTATTTAATATTATTGTGCTTTGTGTTAAAAAAAAGAATGAAATAAGGGAAAGAAGCGATCCTTTCGAACTCTCTGAAAATCGCTGTGGATAGCTTTTTTGGCTGAATAAAGATTACCTTCCTTTATTAGTTTATATTTTATAGCGTTTTATGTAATTAATAAATCCTCTTATTGATGTTTCAAGTAGTATACGGAGTCCCTACTATTTCATAGGGACAGTGTTATTATTTCTTAAACGCTAACAGATAGAAGGTTGGTTAAATTAGACAAAAATTACGCAGTTTTGTGCTTAATTAAATGGTGTCAAGAAACCTTTTATATCTAGAGGGAGATTTAAAATATCTGACAAAAAATGAAAATTGTAATTTCTTTAAATTCATTCGTTCGTTTTTTGTCAGATGTTTTGAATTTCTTTGTAGATACCAAACGTTTTCTGGCACCATTTTAATAAGCACAAAACTGCGCAACTTTTGTCAAATTCAACCATTTTTCTATTTGTTACCGTTTAAGAAATAGCAATACTGCCCCTGGCTCACGAGCTAGTAGGCACCTATCTAATTGGGAGGTTGCACAATGAGCCGTGAGGCCTAAGTGCCATGAGTTAACCCACTCTTCACACGTTACAGATACAGATACTGTCCCTATGAAATAGTATAATGACCCCGTATATACCTAATAGAGAAAATAAGGCCCTTAATGGAGGAGAGGTTATTTATAAAAGGCACATTGCTGCAGGAAAGGTTCATACCTAATGTCAAAAAAATTCAACTTTAATGATTTGATATCGAATCGACTACTCTAGAGCTATCGAGTTATTTTATCGAGTTTATTGTCGAATTTCGTTGAACGGAATTGCAATTATGGAGTTTAATATCAAATCCGAGTCGAATATTTCCGAAGTCAAAACAGATAGAATTGCTTTTCATAATTCGATCGAATTATGAATCGTATCGAGATCGAGTTACTTGACACAAAACGGAATCCCACCCCAGTCCCTTCGGAGTGGTACTGGTGTAACCGGAACCTCGAAAGAAAACGGACTTATAAAAATGACTTGAGAAACGTAGCTACTGGTTGTCAAGTTGAATGACAGTGACATTTACTTGGAACAGATTAGAAGAATCTCAACAAACAATATATTTAAATTTATTAGGACTTATAAAAGTTAAAATAGATGACCAAAGGAAATAAAGAATTAGAAACTAACGAGACTAGTGTACACTTTAAGGGTATGTAACACGATTAAACCATGGCATTTATAATTGAAATACTATTAATTTGTTTGTGATAAAAATGACTAAACCAATGGTATTTGTTACTGAAATACTATTTAATTTATTTGTAAGAAGACTAAACCAATGGTATTTATAACTGAAATATTATTTAATTAATTTGTGATAAAAAGACATGCCTTTATTTTTAAAATTTAGTAAAAACCTTAAACGATAATCCATACAAATTTACTATGTCTCCCGTTCATTTAAATATGACTATTTCCAGTACATATGAACGTTACATGATTCTATTATTTTCTCTATTAACATATCAAGTTTCCAGAATTTATCTTCCTCTGCTATGACATCTCTTATAGCATTTTGTCATTTGTCCGGTGAAAGTTTTGATATGGAATCACAATAGTTGACGAACATCTTAAACTTTAAATGTTGTATTGTTTCTCGCTACATACCCCTTTATTTAAGCCAAGATTAGTTCAAATGGGTTAAGTTTACAGTGATAAGGTGCTAATCGCAACACTTTAACTCCGTGTTCTTTTGCTAATTCATCTACACTATACTTCTAAAATTTTAAAGAATGTTGTATACATAACTGCAATAGCTCTTTTTTGAGTAATTCGTCTTCTGCCACTATTTCTTTGGTTATTAGCCTGTTGATTTAATTATTTATTTTATTTATATTGTTAAGTATTTTTGTCTATACCCTGTATTATGCTTGTATGAGTTTAGTTGGATTTCAACAACTTGTCAGAAAGAAGGAATTATGATTTTTTTTAAATAAAATTGTTCATTTGCACCCAGTATTTTAACTTCCTTTTCAACCAGCGCATTTTATAGAGTCTTTCACAGACAGTGGACTCTTGAGACAGCAGACCGCCACATGGTCCTTCGAGACGTTAATTGAAAAAATTATGGAAGTGACTAAATCAACAAAATCTTTGGGTGCTAAAAAAAAAATTTATGATACCAGGCTTCGCAGACGAGCAGAAACTGTTGCTAATTTGACGAAAAATGGCAGAGAACGAAACAGCAATTCCGAAAACTAAGAAGATATATAACCAGGAGCAAAAAATGGACAGGACACCGATTATAATGTCATAGATAGAAGCTCAGCAGGAACGAAGAAATCCAGTAGGAAGTCTAGAAGCACTAATGTAAGATGATGTAAGATGTAGATTGCAGATAGAGGTAAAAAAGAAAAATTTGGCCTCCCATAAAATACCCCCCCAGATGTTCCGACTTTGTGCAAAATCTAATCATTTTACGTCAGGCTGAAATAAAACTTAA
>OV651815.1:52204695-52207195 GCA_927349885.1 Psylliodes chrysocephalus | reverse complement strand
TTTAAAATATGCTATGAATGTATATATTTTTGACGGTTTTATTAGATATGATGTCAGTTCACGTTTTTTATTTATTTTTATAATCAAATTAGAAAGTTAAAGTTTTTCCAACAAAGGATAATAATTTGTCGGATAGAACTGGGTTTAAATAACTAAACAAAAAAATCTGATGTGTCTAACACATGATTTTCCTATCTACAGTCTGTTCGCTATACTTACGCCGGTTTCGGATTAATTAATTAATTATTAGTAACAAATTTAGTACATACCCTAATGTTATTTTAATTTAAATCTGACCATTAGGGCAATTTTACCTAATTTCTTGGGAAGAGGCTTATTGGAACTGGTTGTCAATGACTAATTTGCATAATTTTGTTAATCCGAAACCCGCGTAAGTATTGCGAACAGACTATAGTTATTATAGGCTTTTTCCGAATATTTTTTACAACCTATTGCAGCTCCTCTAAAAATGTTTAGAGGATAAACTAAATATATTCATTTTCCACATACATCTAACTAGAAAAATTTACAGATAGGAAAGTAATAATATAAGTCATTTGAAAATTTTAATGTCCGAAATTTCAAACATAGCTGAATTTGAGATATATGTTTAACTTTAAGGCAAGGGGGCCCAGCTTAATCAGGTTGACAACTAATTGTCTATCGAAATCCGAAGTCAAGCAGGGTCCAGCGAGGTAAGTAGTTGGATGCATACTATACGGGGAAAACCGTAGCTCCTATAATTACAGCGTAGCAGCGTAGTTGCGTAATAGCCACAGCTTGTAGATACTATATCATTAAGTACGAGGAATATTGAGGATATGCTGTTCTTCGGAAGGGGCATAAAGCCGATGGTCCTCAGTACATGGATGTTGGGTTTGTTAAAGTTACCTATTTCTGATGGTTAAGACATCAGAGAGTTCGTCAAAATTCCCAGTTAGGGGTAGCGTACTCCCGGCGTCGTTGATTAACCCTGGTAGCAGATATAGACCAATTTTTTTTTTATTTTAAAACATGCTTCAATAGTAGTTTCTGCAACAAGGGTGGATATGATGGCCATTATCGCACGAGAACGAAATTTGAGCACTAAACTTTTTTTATATAGGATCTGTGATCGATCGGTAGAACTTTTGTCTACAACGCGGTGGGCCAGGGTTCGATTCTAGCCCATAACTTTTTTTATTTCGTGATATAGTCAATCTGTATACAACTCGACAATTAAAAATTCTCAAAACTCGACGTATTGCCTAACAAAACGTCAGGCAATTCGTCTCGTATAATCGAGAATTTTCAGTTGTCTAGTTGTATAATGTATGACAATTAGTTTAACAGATTTCATTATCATGCCGTTTTCTTACAAGTAGAATGGTTATGAAATATATTAGTTCAGTGGAACACAACGGCATACTTTTTTGTTTTATATTCTGTGCGTAGATTAGCTAATTACTATGTGGTTGTAGAAAAACGTATTTATTTTGCAATTTTAAAATTTTTATGTCCGATATTTCAAAGAGCTGAACTTTAGATATTTATGTTTAATTTCACTTGTTTTTCTTTGTCAGTACTACGATTACCTACAAGATGTCGATTAATTAAAATGAACACAACTTTACAATATAATTAATTAATATATAATAATAATAATATAGTATATATACAGGGTGATCAACTTATTCTCCGGAGTTTGATATCTCTGTTTTGATACGAAAAAAGTTTTAAATACAAATTATAGATACAGTCCAGCTCCGTATTTTAAAATTATTTCGTAATGTACAGGATATTTCATAAAGTCACAGAAGTTATGTTTTTTTACTGGAACACCCTATATGTTATCTTGAATTTGAATTTTATTCATTTTCTCCATTCCGGTAATATAGGGTTTTATCAGGTTCTACAGGGTACTTTTAAAGAAATGGCCACTTTTATGTGAAAATCCTAATGAAATCGTCACCCTATATTATTTAGAATCAACAATTGAGGGTTAATATCTCAAGTCCAGAATAATTTAGTAGTAGTCTAGTTTTGTTGCAACTCATCATGTGTTTGATATTTTATTTTATATACAGGGTCATCCAAAGAATAAGGTAACTAGATTATTTAAATAATGCAACAGCTGGGGGTGATGTGTTATTTAAAAGAATAAATCAATTCTAATTTACCTGAAAATGAATGAAACATGTAATATTTTTAAAATACAGAATTAGTCGAAACCTAACAAGTTTCAATTTTATTATATTTAGTTAATTATTGTCTATTTCTGATTTCTATAACTTGCAGTTGGGATACCGCATCAGCTTTATTTTATTATAGCCTACTTTAAGTTTTCCATTGTAAACAGGATCGCCTTCGGTCGGAAACAAGAAACTATGAACAAAACCTATTACCCACATTGTGGGGTCTTCGAAAACACACCGAAGCGGGTATCTTTTTTATTCGACCTACCTGATTGGTGTTCTTTTACATCTCTTATTGCGTGGTTTTTGGTGAAAACAAAAATTGT
>OV651815.1:52157195-52197195 GCA_927349885.1 Psylliodes chrysocephalus | reverse complement strand
GTCTTTTGCAATTAATATAAAAATTTATGATTTATATAAAAATTGGCAACTTATATATTTTTGGAATTTACTGAACATCAAACATCAAATGGGTTTCAAAATTTGAAAGAGTAACCTTACAAATGTACTCCTGTTTATTTTTGGTATTTTAAGTGTTTTGAAGAATTAACGATTTAATGCGATCACAAACGAATCTTTTTAACAGTCATATGCCTATCATGACTGCCAGAAAAAATAAAACTAGAGCACCATGGCTGACGGGCGGCTATAAAAGAAATTATATTAATTAGAGATAAAGCCCTCATCAGGTATCAAAAAAGTAAGTCGAAAGCTCATCTGCTATTAAATAGATTAATGCGTAATTATACCAACAAGGCAATAAAACAGGAAAAGCGTTGTTTTTTTCACGTTAAAATTTAATCAAAACAATTCGCGTGAGTTTTGGAGATACTTAAATAAATTATTTCTTAAAAAAAATTATAATATACCTGAAACTTCTAAAAATCCTGGAGATGTAACAATTGTATAAATTTAATGCTTTATATTGATTCATCCACTACCTGAAATCTAGTTAATATTAATTTTTACTTTCCTATCTGTATACAGATATAAGGAAAGTATAGGAATCATAATTTTTTTCGACCTCGAGTTTTCGACGGATTTTTACGTTTTGAGGTCCCCTGAATCCGTTTTGACTATTTTAGCGATGATGTCTGTGTGTGTGTGTATGAGTGTGTGTCTGTGTGTGTGTGTCTGTGTGTCGCATAACTCATGAACCGATACACAGAAAAACACCAAATTTTAAACTTAAGCTTTGTTTCAGTGTCCAATGTGCTGATTAGATTTTGGGCAGTGACGGAACATCTGGGGGGGTACTTTATAGGTGGTCATTTTTATATTTTATGGAATATATCTGTTATTTACGTTTAGGGAAGAACATTTTTCAAATAAAAGTTACTTCTTATATTATTATGTAAAAATTTTATTCTATACAAAATTTTCCTAAAATGGTCCGTATTCGAAAAATTTGACAAAATGTAAAAAAATATTTTTTTATAAAAATTGTTTAAACAAAAGTTGTTTGTAATATAATTCTCTATAATGTTTATTCTCTACATAATTTCTCTAAAATGGACCGTATTCGAGATATTTGAGAAAATGTGTAAATTTCGAAATTTGAAGAAAACTCAAAAACGGATAAAGAAAAAAATTTTAAACTTAAGTTTTATTTCGACCTGACGTGAAATGATTAGATTTTGGAAAAAGTCGGAACATCTGGGGGGGTACTTTATGGGGGGCCGTTTTTATTCAAAAATTGTGTGTATGTTTAAATAGCTGGCAGTTTTTGCATTGTGAAACTAGTTTAGACTTTCTTATGATTTCTGTTCTAATCCTTAGATTAAGTATTGCTTTGATTTCGTAGATTTTTTTGTTATCTTTAATATTTTCGAAAGATAGCATGAATAGCGGCAATGTTTTTTTATTTAGTTTACGAATGTTATCCTCGGTTAATTCTATTTTTTTTTTATTTTATTGACAGCTTCTTTACATTTTATTCCTTGACTTTGCAAGTCTTGAACAATATCTTCTGGTTTAGATGTAGATAATAGACCTCTAACCATTACTTTAATGTCTGTGTTCTGTTTAATTTCATAGAAATGTCAATTTATGTCTTTGGCATTTAAGGTTTATATGACATTTTTGAAGTCTTCTTCGTGTTTAGTATTAATTTTAAACTGGTTATTGCTTAGAGATGTGGCTTGAAAGGATTGTGATAACCCCTAATGGCACAAAAGACATTGCCAACACGAGTTTAAAAGCAATATTAGTTGGACCACTAATTCGTTAGATCTTTTGAACTTCCACCCAATCTAAATGGCCCAATTACCAATACCACTTAACTACAGTGCAAACATTTTTACTGCAAGTTCTTCCGGCTCGTCTACGGTTTGTTCAGTTTTTAAAATAGCAGCAAAACGCAGATTCTAATTTTATACAAAAGATCAATATTTGTTGGACCTTTTGAACTTCTACTTTATCCTAAAAGCTCACTTAATTTAAATTGTCTTCATAAAAATTAGTATGAACTGTTGGTAGAAGTTTTTAAACAACGTCTTTTTATATCGTAGGGGCGGCCATGGAAGTGAATTTGCTTAACCACCTGGTAGCCCTGACTTTTTGATTTAGTATAGAATAAAAGGCACAGTTTATAAACAGACTCTTGATTAAATTGAGAAGCTGTGAATGAAATAACAATATCTTAATGAAATAAATGACAATCAAGAGGCATTCTTTAGAACTCGAGGGTTTCTCAAAAAACGAATTTAGAAACGTATACAAGTGTCAATAGTGCACATTTCAATCAACTATTTTTAAATGTCATATTTAGCCGTTTTGTTTATCTTGTAGCTTCATTATTTGACCCGTAGCATCTTCATTCAAGATGTTCTCCATTGTCAAGAAAAATCGATAAAAGATCTTTGGATCAGAAATGTAGTTTTTACTTTAGAATGTTTTAACTTGCACGAGATTTCAGATTATTTATCAAAAATAAAGACGGTTTAATAATTTTATTACGTTAATTAATTTTAACTATTTAAAAGCAAATCTGAAATACACATATTTATAAGTTATTTAAAAATATACATTTCCAGTTATAAATACTTGTCATGTAATGTTAAGCTGTACTGTGAAATGTATATTTATATTCTTCGCCTTTCAGTTTTTTTTAACATCCTATCTACAATTTTTACATTTAATATATATCTCTGGTTGGTTAATAAAACATAAAAATAGAATGAAACCATTCATAACGTATTCATTTATCATTTTATTTCAGGGGATTATTTCACTGACATTTTAAAAATCTTATATAAAAAGTCTGTATTTTGCTTGGAAGAGAGAATTTCAGTAACAGGAAAAGTGCTAATTACAAACGAAAAAATATGACACAACATATCTGGGGACATTTTAAAATTCATCAGGAGACATTAGACAAAAATAAATTATTTATTCCACTGCAGTTGAATTTATTTCCATTAAAAGTTTTTCTTTTTAAATAAATTGTACTGAACAAAATTATGTAACATCAATATTACAATTAGTTAACATTTCAGAAGATTTGAACCATCAACAGGTAAGTTTACTAGTACACATTTGTATTTTTGTACAAAAAAAGGTTGAGATTAGTAAAAGCTGTATTATATGTATTAGACATTAAAAATAATAAATATTAAAGGCATACATTTAATCATTATTAATATTCATTATTTTATGCAAGACAGTTGTGGCCTTATAATTCTGCTCTATTTATCATAAATTATCTAAACAATACTTTTTCAGGAAATGGTTTAAAGACTTGATAGATAAGTGCTTGGGTTACCGCGCTTATTTTTCATGGGGTGATTTAAAAATATAGTTTATTATAATGGTATTCCAAACAACTTAAATCGACTACATGGTTGGACAATTAATGAGTTTAATTATTGTGTAACAGGAAATAGTATATTGTGCAACAAGTGTTGAAAATAGCACTGTTTACACGAGTTACACACTATACTTTTCCTACGGCTGCCACTTTATTATCATATATTTTTAATGGTATTATTGTTAGTAAAGCAAATCTTATTTCAAACGACCAGAACTGATTTATATTTATTTATAACCATACAGTTATACATACATTTACAACAATGAATAATAACAACAACGAACAATAACAACAATGAAAAAACAATTTTTATTCGCTTATTAATAGTCTTCCCTGCTGTTTTATTTAAAATTGTAATTTACAGTTATGTTAGAACAATTTTTAAAAGTTATTGTAGGACAATCCTGCCCTTTCAACACATTTTCAGTTATAGTTATGAAAAGATTTCAAAGATAATTGTTGTAAATAATACCACAAGATGGTTTTCATGAATCTCTTTATTATCTCATTAACACCTATATTTATAATATCACAAACAATAACAATAAAAAATAACAATTACAATTATTTAATAATTTAAATACACATTCAAAACATATTATTCCAATTTCGCCCTCGTTCAATGTTTTGCAAATAGTTTTTATTTTGATTTAGTCAGCATTTCTATTATTATAATTTACACATCGAACTAGATACGAAATTGGAAAGCTGTATGAAATTAAACATTTTTAAATAAATAAAATAATTAATTTAATATACAGGATGTTGATTTTATTATGTTTAAATCTGAACATACTGGCGACTCTCAACTTGATTCACCCGGATTTTCGGTCCTGACTGAGGCTAGTGGCTGCAGTTCGATCATCTCAGCTTAGTGTGGCGATGCTGGTGGACCACGGCAGATGTGGTAATGGATATTTTTGTATAGGACCCATAGAGCTATTAGTATAGGCAACGTGATAGCAACTGTGATGGCATTCGAGGTGTAGTTGTGGCTCTTGATCCTATTCCAAATTTTCTTATTTGCATAGGTCCTGCATAATCTACTCCAGTGTGTGTAAATGGAGAAGTCGGTGTGACTCTGGTAGTTGGCCCATCTGTTGCTTTGCTGTTTGGTTCTTGAACCTTATACATTTGACACATTTATTTATTACTCTTTTGACAGCTTGCTTTCCTCTAATAACCCAATATTGATGTCTACAATATGATAGGGTTAATTGGTTTCCACCATGTTGTGACAGTGGCGAATTACAAGATCGGTGAAGTTACTCCAAGTAGGAAGTATGATTGGATGCTTCTGCTCATATGGTAGTAACGACTTCTCTAGTCTCCCTCTGACTCTAAGTATACCTTTCTCATCAATAAATGGACATAGGTTATGTATCTTACTTGATTTCTCTAAATATCCACCTTTTTCCAGGGTTTGGTATTCGTTTGAGAAGTGTTCTAACTGTAGCACTTTTATTACTTGTTTTAATGTGGTGTCTATTTCTTTAATTGTTAATGGACCTTTTATATGATGTCTTAGTCTTCTACAGTATGATAAAACTCGAAGCATTCTTGTTAATTCTGAGAATCTGTCCCATATTTGTGACTTGTTTGCTGTATTAATTGGGTGGCACATTTTGGTTATCTTGATTTCTTCATTGGTCTGGGGTATCTCTAGACCTTGTAATTGGAATGTGTCATCTACTGGAGCCCACATCACTCCAAGCGATTTTCTGGTTTCATCTGAGATTAGTTTGTCTATTTGATTATGGAAATTTTCTGGTAAAGACTGTAGGAGTTCTGGACGATTGCTCGACCATTTTCTTAGAATGAAACCTGCGGATTTTAAGAGCTGTAGTAAGTCTTGTTGGTGATTGTGTGCCTCTTATAAACTGTTTGCTCCAGATAGGACGTTATCTACATAAAAATCTTCTAGCAGAATCTTTGATGCTTCAGGATATTTTGATTTTTCATCCAAAGCCAATTGGTTTAACGTTCTTATGGCTAAAAATGAAGCTGATGATGTTCCATATATGACAGTCGTTAAGTCATATTCTTGTATTTTCTGAGATTTGCCGAATCTCCATAGAATTCGTTGGTAAGGAATACTGTCTTCGTGGATTTTTATCTGTCGATACATCTTTTCAATAACGGCTAAAAATACAACTCGATGTTTTCTCCATCTTGAGAGTATTTTGGAAATGTCTTGTTGTAGCTTTGGTCCAGAAAATATACACTTATTTAGGCGATACCGTTTGAGGTTTTGCGGGATGCATCGAAAACTACTCTTAATTTAGTTGTCGTACTGCCTTCTCTGAGTACGGGTTGATGTGGTATGTAATACTTCCCCTGTCCGTATTTGTGTAATGGCACTTTCTTCATGTGCCCTAATTTTATGTATTCGTCCATGAACTGGTGGTATTGTGTTTTTAAGTGATTATCTTTTTTGAGTTTTTGTTCCATTTGTAACAATCTCGCAGCTGCTCTTTTCTTGGAGTCTCCGAGTTCTAGGTTTGCAGTTTTAAATGGTAAGGATACTGTATATGTTCCATCCGGGTTTCGTGTAGAAGTTTGGTGATAGAATTCTTCGCAGACTTGGTCGTCTGGGTTTAAGTATTGTGGCGGACTAACTTCTTCGATTTCCCAGAATTTAGTTAACATCTTATCTTCTTCGGTGCATGCTACCATGCTTGTTATCTTTATATTGTTTCAGTTTTTTGGGCAGCAATGTGACCCGAAAGAATCCTTTCAAATTCTGTATTTTGTCCGAAGATACCATCGTTTGTTTTGTGAAGACCATCCAATATCAATTTACTATATTCTTCTGCTCCAAGTAATAAATTGATTGGACCTGTTTTATTGAATGTTGGATCCGCTAATAACCTATTCTGCAAAGTTCCTGTATCAACGTATAGTAATGGGTTTTTTGGGATAGATTGTGTCAACTTTGACATAACCATCAGTTGGACATTCATGGCAAGGTCACTGGAGAATCTAGGTTGCAGATGTGCTTGAATTCTCCATTTTGAAAGTTTAGGCTTTCCATCGGCTAGACCAGATATTTCTGCTTAGATTCTTTCTCTTGGCAGGGCTAACATTTGGGCAGCTTCTTCAGTAATAAAGGAGGCTTGAGATCCTTGATCTAGGAGTGCTCTTAATAGTACCATTGTGCCATCATTGGTTTTTACGTGTATCATTGAAGTTGGAAGCAAGACTTCCTTTTCTTGTATTCCTTTTTGTTGAGGTTTAGTAGTTGAGTTCGCTTGATACGGCTCGAAGGACCATGAATAGTTTTCAAAGATAATTGTTGTAATACCACAAGATGATTTTCATGAATCTCTTTATTATCTCATTAACACCTATATTTATAATATCACAAACAATAACAATAAAAAATAACAATTACAATTATTTAATAATTTAAATACACATTCAATACATATTATTCCAATTTCGACCTCGTTCAATGTTTTGCAAATAGTTTTTATTTTGATTTAGTCAGCATTTTTATTATTATAATTTACACATCGGACTAGATACGAAATTGAAACGCTGTATGAAATTAAACATTTTTAAATAAATAAAATAATTAATTTAATATACAGGATGTTGATTTTATTATGTTCAAATCTGAACAAGTTATGTTTTTTTCTTTTGAACAAGATGGCTCAGAATACTGAGTATCAAAAGGATGTATTTTGTGTAGCTGGTTATCTGATGTGCTTTCTTCTAAATTATGATAATTTTTTTTGGAAATTTCAATTTTATTCTGTACGGAATTGTCTTTGTATCCCTCAGCATCCTCCATAGCATTTGAGGGTTAGCAAATCGCCACCTGCATTAACTAACATTGTGGCTGATGATCGATGAAAACAATGGCCAGTATATTCCTGGGGGTTTGGTAGTTTTAAAAAAGTTGCTATTTCTTTAGCCATACTTCCAATTTTATTAATTCCTACTACCTGTTTCGTGCATTTTCTATTTTTGAAATTTAAGAAAAATCTCTTTTCTGTAATATTAGGAGACTAGCAGACTAGCATATTCTCTGCAAATATCATAAAATCTTCCTGTTATAGTAAAAGATCGAGGTATCTTATTTTTAGTATGTCTAAGAAAGCGGACTTTAGATCTTGCATATCATCGATTTTCATCTGGCACAGTTTCTCTCGTCTACAAGCTCCGGCTAAGCCAACAGCAACTACGGTCTAACAATTAAAAAAATGATTAGATATTTTTATACTGTTAATAAATCTAAAACTTACCTTAGTTAATAAATACATGTTATCTGGAGCACTATTCAGAAATTTATGAAAATCTTGGGATGTTAGAATTCTTGATTTCTTTGGCACATAATTTTCTGCTTGCCTCTTCAGATAAGCTAGTAACTTATGAGATTTCAAAATATCAATACTGTGTTTGAGGTTTATAGTGGTTTTCAACATAGAATATTGCGACCACATTTATATTTTTGCGCTAATTCTTTAAAATAAACAAGCAGAACATTCTCTGATAACGATTTTAGGTTTCGTTCGTTCTTTCATTTTACAAATGTTTCATAATAACTTTCATATCTTTCTTTTGAAATTAACTGTAGATTTTGCGTGATTTGGGAGGCTCTTTCAATTATTTCTGGAAGAGTGCAGTTAAATTCATCTTCTATCATCGTGTAACACTGCCTCTTTTGTAAATTTGCAATAAATTTGACTTTATTTAAATGAGAACTGAGAAATGAGTAGTGACAATAGCCGCATGCTAGATTTCATCTCGATTCTTTAGTTTTGTATTGTTTTACTTTTCACACTGCGTGTGAAAACGTTTTCACACGCTGTTTGAATTTGACGTTTTTCGAGGAAAGCTGGTAGTGCGTTTTTGTGTATATTCTAAGCAGCCGTAGGAAAAAGCATTTTTAAGTACCTACAGGTAGCATTCAAGTACCTCTAATTACCATCCAAGTACCTCTAGATATCGTCTATGTACTTTTAGGTGATTCCAGATATCGCCCAGTTACCTCCAGGATACATTGTATTAACTCCAGATAGCCCGAGATACATCTAAGTACCTCTAGAGTACCTCCAGGCATTTAAGTGCCTCTAGTAGAAACCATCACTCTTCTTATTTAGCTGGCCAGTGCCAGGCCAGTAGCAGACTCCAGGGAAGTACCACTATCATCAAAAAATTGTAAAACCATAAAGTTAAAGCAGTTAATCTAAGTTTTACCAAATTTTTATATTTATTATTTTCTTAACCTACACCCTATCAGTATAAACAAGAAGAAATTAAAATGAAATACAGAAAAATGTACTGAATAAATTCGAAGAACTGGACATATAACAAATTATTTCTGTACAAGCAGATCCTGAAACTCCTTTGTTGGGGCATCTACCTTTTAGGGCTCTGTCAGCAGAAGCAATATCAGAATTATTATTTAACAGTACACCAGGACATAGGTCAGAAAGTTTATAAAAGGGCCACCACCAAAATTCTGAGAATCTAATATGCCTGAATAGGAAAAATATTAGAAAATTACAAGGACCATTAATAGGATATTGTCGACTTAACATACATGCAAAATATTATAATTTTCGGGATATATCAAATTTATTTTTAACTAAGATAGATTCGTAGGTGCTAGTTAAAGTCACAACATACTGTTATATCATTGTACTTATCATTAAATTAATTGTTAAAATTATATAATATCGTAATAAGACATATCCGAATTTAAATAAGGAAATTGACTGGCTGGATAAAAAAATTAAATGCGTCATTATAAGTACAAACTTATTTTCTATTCTTGAAAATAAACGCACATTATAGTTTATTTGAAAATGCATGATAGCACAGTTTTTATGGCAAATGTCTATATACAGGAGTGTTCAAAGCAGAAAAAAGTAAATATTGGTACCTTTTTATCTGAATTTTCACTAGATTTTAGGATGACCACTCCGAAAAATCTCGAATACAATACATCGTAAAATGTAAATGAGTAAACCATAGGGGATTATTCAATAATTATATACCTCAGTAGCAGGGAACACGAAATTTTGTTTAATATAAAAAAAGTAAACTCAATATTAAGTACCCACATTTATTTATATAAAAATAGTATATTAGATATAAGGTTAGGACATTTCCTTAAAATTTAATAATAAATATACGCACAACCAAAATTAAATGATATACTAAAAAAGCATTGCAAAAAAAATATTTTTTCATAAAACACTCATATTTCATTTTTAGAAATACGAGGTGGATTCCATATAAATTTGTTTGTTTGTATTTCGGATACTAGCGTAAATACATACCTAAATAAATAAGTCGTTTTCTCCCGATAAGAAGGCATCCTCATCAGTTTCCTCACTACCTCTGCTATGTCTTATCGCATCTCCAACAAATAATTACATCTTTCTCCATGAGCGCAGATTTTCTATCGTTCTTTTTTCAACGAAGTCTAATTCATGTAATGTTTTCCACAATTTGTCTCTTTTAACGTTTGGCAAAATTTCGTCTGTATTAATGTCTACTAAGAGTTTATCCAAACTATGGATTCTATTTTCTAAATAAAACGAATGCACTTTTCTTCGGATCAGTTGTTTTATAGTACCGTCTATGTAAATGGGTTTTCTCCCAATTGACGTTTTAGGTGCTATTGTAATACTTCCATCCTTTCGTTGCCTTAAAAGTCTATAAATGGTTGCTTGTCCAACTCCAGTCATATTTAAACATTTAGAAAGTATACTTCAAACAGTACTATGGAAATGTTTATGTACAAGAGCGTCATGTACACTTAACACTAAACTTTTCATATGCACAGTTAAAATTTTACAGGAGTATAATTAGACATTTGTGTCATTTTTATTGCACAAATTCACTTGATTAATATCGCTTTTTATCGTCTATTTTTGTAGAACCAACAATTCTGCGTGTTACAATCGTAAGACTATACAAATATAAATCTTAACTAAAATAATTTACAATCTGCATAACACTTTCTATTGGTTATAAATTTTAATTCTTGCTCAGAAAGTAAAGGGATACTTAAATTAATCTATAATTGAAACTATTGCACTATTGCACCTTATTTTTGGTTGATTAGAATGAATTAAAATTTATGACATGAATTGAAATAAATTGGTATTTTTAAAAATTTTGGGAAGAAAACCAAAGATTTTATTTTGGAACAAATACTGCTAAACATTTAATTTTTAGAAATTCTCCGTCACAATTTTGCTATTATTAATTTTCAAATAAACAATTTTTTCGAATATTTCATTTACCTTGTCCTTATATTTTGGATTTTAATACTTCGCCAGATACCAGATACATAATATCTACAATTACAGATTATAATGAAATTCTTGTGATGGGTACATGAATTATGTAAATGCTGCAAATAAACTACATAAATGAGTAACAGAACAGAAAAAAAAAATTATGAAACCGTTCATATTAAATTTACTTACAAAACTGGTCAAGAAATACCTATAAATTAACGTAAAAAATGCCAAGATCCATATACTAAATTGAAGACCTTGGTGCAAAAACCGGCCAAGTCCACTTTTGGGCGAAATTGCGTTTTTCCACTGGGTATATAATTTAAAACATCCTTGATCGATTGGTGCAAAAATCCGACGTATATTAATGGATTGAAATGTTTGAAGGACTTGGCTGACCATACTCTTTGGGACAAAAACCAGTCATGTCCAGGACTTGGTCGATTTTTGCACCAAAGCTGAGGGGAAAGCACAATAACCGCCCAAATAAAATTTCTCAGAATATTATTGCTACTATAGATAACCATATACTAAGCTTTCCCAAGCGTTCATCACATTATAGTAGAGAGAAAAACGAACTCCGAACTTATCTATCATCTGATTTGAATGTTTTTAAGATGCATAAGTTATACTTGAAAAAATATGAACCAGATGTCTCTGAAAACCTTTAACGTGGAGAAAAATGCCAACAGAAAGTTTCGTATGATTTCTACTTTCATCATGTTCGCGAAAATTACAACATAATCTTTGGCTCTTCTTGTTCGGACACATGTCAGACATGCCATAGGTTAGAGAATTTAATAGCAGCAGAGCAGGATCGTAAGGCCAAACATGTACTACAGACAGAGAAAACAGTACATATCAGAAAAGCAGAAGCATTCTATACGTCGATGAAAGAAAAAACTCAGCTTGCTAAGACAGATGAAACAGAAGTTTTATGTTTCGACTACCAGCAGAACCTTTCTCTCCCCCATGTTCCGTCGGGAGAGGTTTTTTACAAGCGACAGCTGTGGCAATACAATTTTTGTATTTTCTCAGGAAAAACCGGATTATCAACATTTTACATGTACGACGAAGCCACATCCAAAAAAGTAGCAACGAAGTCATAATTTTTCTTCACCATTGTATTAATATGTTCCTTTCTGACTCTGTAACAACATTATACCTGTTTTCTGACAACTCGTTTGCACAGAACAAAAATCATGCTATCACTAAATATTTGTTCACCTTGGTTAATCAGCGTATTAAAAATATTGCTCAGATTATTCATCAATATCCTGAGCCTGATCATAGTTTCTTACCCTGTGACCGCTCCTTTGGTTTAGTTCAGAAAGAGAAAAGGAGAAGAGAACGAGTTTACGTACCTGCCGAATGGAAAGAACTAGTAAGAAAAACTAGCAAAAAGTTTCGGGTCATAGATGTAACCCAAGACATAATAATGGACTTCAACGAGCATTTTAAACCCATTTTTAAAGCAACGTTTACAAACCAAAATAATAAAACGAAATTTTCTATCTCAACATTCCGATTTTTTAAAAATCAACGCGGTTCTAACTTCATTGAATGTAGCACTATTATTTCCCTTCCAGTTTTCACCAAGTTTACTGCTTACTTGGCTGTAATTTATCGTTACCTATGACAAAAATGATCCAGGTCTACCCTTTGCCAATAAATGAAAGAAAGCTGGCAGATGTGAAGCTACTGGTTAAGAAATATGTTCCAGAAGCATACCAAGGTTACTACAGTAGAATATTCGGGAAAGTTGGGGAAGAACCAGGGCCACAGCCCGCAGTGGAGGAGGTAGACGCCCAAGAGGAACCCTTAGAAGACGCAGCTTATGAATCAGACTCTTCTTTTATGTAGTTCTGCATTCAATTAAAAGTTTATGTGAGAAATAAATAATGGTTTTTCACATTTGTGTTTTTTTTTATTCAATATTTTGGTGCAAAAGTCAGTCAAGTCCAAATTTTCAAAAATCACTTTTGGCGTGATTTTTACAAAATATCGATTTTATACTGGACCGTACATCAAATATCAATCATATCTATAATCAAACCGAAATTTGGGCCAACTGCAAGTTTATTTCCAAATTTAGAATGTTTTTCTCGATTTCCCACAAATTTTGATTTTAGGACTTGGCCGGTTTTTGCACCAAGGTCTCCAATTATATATTAAACCAAAAAAGGGCTAGATATAAAATTTAAAAAAAAAATCTACTGGTTATACTAATAGGTGACTCCACCACATTTACCTATAATAAAATAAGTTTTATATAAACAAATTTTCAAACAATTGTGGGCCAGCAACAATTACATTCTAATAATCCAGAGAGCCCAGACTAAAGTATTGAGGAACATTGTCAATGCGTCTTAAGGTGGGTACAGATCTGAGCACGTACGCGTATGAGGCAAGCCAAGGCTGAACCGAATGCCTCGCGGGACCCATTTTGTATACACGAATGGTGGACGCACGAGGCGCTGTTCGTCACTGATCCAATAAATTTGCGAGCACGCAATCTTATACCCAGAACATTCTTAAAATTAAAAGAAAAATGAAGGATGAGGATGACGCCGCGGAGTTGAGAGCGTGTTTTATTATTTTATCCGACACATTAAAGAAAAAAGAAGAGAAAGGAATCGATGGCCGATTTCCTGCCAAGGATATTCTTGTTTTATGGTGTAATAGAACTGGCGTTTTGCTCTCTTTAGATATCACGGTGATTATTTAAATCCCGGAGAAGCAAAACGTTTTCCTGGTTCCACTCCATGCAAAATAAATTCTAAAAACTCGCTATAATATGTACGGTGCTGTATAGTACAAATTCCCCACGCAGACTTAGCATGTACTCAGGGTTGCCAATTTAGCGATTTTGTAGCTAGATCTAGCGATTTCAGAAGGTCTGTTGCAACTTCGAATTTGAATTTGAGACGTGTCTCAAACCTAGCGTTTTCTCGCCATTTTCTGGCTATAATCTGGCGACTTTTTACATATCAGAAATGATGATGATAATAATAATAGTTGGTGTAGTAGGTAGGCCATATTCTAGTAGTGAAAAAGGAGGTGGTTGTACAATCGAATTTAAAGTAAATGTCTATAATTTTGAATTTTGACATTATTCAGAGTTGCAAAATTTTAATTTGAAAATCGTTAGGATAGCAACTTAACTGATAGTCATTAAAACGATTAATTTTCATTTAATTTCACATTCAATTTGTGATAAATAACTATGTTAAAAAGTAAGAATATTAACCAGCTTTATATATCGAATAGAAATTATTTGTTTTTAGAAGATTTGTAATTTTGTTTTGTTAGATGTTTTTTAAAAAATAGATATGCTTTTGAATTAAATAAATATGTATGTTATATTTCCTAAACAAGTTCCTATATATTTTTCATTAAACTTTATTATGATTAAAAAAAATAGTAAAATTTTCTTTTTTTTATCAAAATAATTTTTTCATAGTCGCGCGCAAAAGTCACCAGATTTTCAAAAAAAGACGACAGATTTTTAAAAAATTGTTTTCTCGCTACGATCGTATTTTTTCTATCTGGTGATTTCTAGCGATTTTCAACTCGTAAATTTGAGACTTTCATATGTTACCTATTGGCAACACATGCTCAAACATCCTCTGCTTGCCTCATACGCGTACGTGCTCAGATCTGTACCCTCCATTACAAAACAGAGCAGGACAAAATGGCGCAGGCCAAAATAACGTAGACAAAATAGCGCAAAGACAAAATAGCGAGGGACATAAAAGCGCGTAACAAAATATTACAGTATATTAATTAAAATAATTTATATAACCTGGGCGGTCTGAAGCCATATACAGCAACCTTCCATTACTCTTGGCCGCACAGGTTAGCTAAATTACTTAAGGTTTTTTTCAATTGGAATACTGGCTTATTTCGTCACGCTTTAATTTCTTTTACTGTTTTAAAAAAGCGATAACTTAACTCACTATAATTAGACTAGGCTTTAATTGGTCTTACTTTATTTATATCAGGCGCCAACTTGTCTCTCATTTATTTTTCTTATGGCAAATATGTTGCAGCAAATGTGTACCGTGCTAAATTGTTTCGCTAAAATCTGAGAGAAACGAAGCTACATTTCAAATATTCTCTACATAGTCGTGGTTATAACACTATTTGTTACGCATTATTTTAATAAATTTCATTTTTTAAAAAAACATCTTGTTCGTTACGCGCTATTTTGTTCTGCCATTTTGTCTTGCGCTATTTTGTCATTGCGCTATTTTGTTTGTGCTATTTTGTCCTGCTCTATTTTGTCTTGCGCTGTTTTGTCATGGAGCCGCGTTTTAGTACATTAGAAATAGCGACCTTCATCAATTTCTTTAGATAAACACCGCTAACCATACTATCACCAGTTTTGCTAGGAATCTTAAACGAGGAGGGCTTTACGAACATATAAATGTTAAAGCAATCTATTTTTT
The DNA here is from genome assembly GCA_927349885.1 of Psylliodes chrysocephalus. Classification (NCBI taxonomy): domain Eukaryota; kingdom Metazoa; phylum Arthropoda; class Insecta; order Coleoptera; family Chrysomelidae; genus Psylliodes; species Psylliodes chrysocephalus. The sequence goes on along the minus strand of OV651815.1, from coordinate 52,182,052 downwards.
GACAGAATCACCCTGACAGGAAGACTCAAGAGAATGAAACTTTATAAGCCAGCTAAGTAATTATTGTAATGTGAGCCATTTCATTATTCAGTCATGCTCTAATCCTTCAAGACCCTTTTTGTCTTATTTGGCCTTTGAGGCTCAACTTCTTCGATTATCGTACATAATTAAACCCCTTAAGACCAAACATATGTGACGACTATGGTGGAGTCGCTATCGAGATCTTTCCATAGTGAACGTGATAATGTTTCTAGTATTGGTGAGAATTGGTGAACATTCTAGTACCTTCGTCAAAGTTTTAAATTTGTATATAAATATTGGTGGAGGATCAACGCAATGAGAAATATATGGACAGTGAATATAAATAGTGAACGAATCAAAGACATTCGAAATATATATAAATATATATAAAATAGAATAGTATTGTTTAAAATAAATAAGTGTTTAAACAAACATCACATGATAGTGCAACACACAGTTTTCTGCAGTATAATGTTATACATTACACTAGTGTAATTATTAGATCCTAGGGTATACTAATGAGTGCAAACTTATTTTTTAAAATTTCTAGGTCATAACAAAATTATTTTTTACTTATTTGTAATATAGGTCCGTTTCGGTGTTTTTTTTTTTTGAAACTAAAAAGATATGTTAAATTCATCATCAGTACCACTTTTTTCCGTTAAACTAAGCTTGCGTCACTTTTAGTTAAAAAATGGCAACCCTATGTGCTTATATCTTAGATAAAAGAGACCGGAGATGTAACATTGCACATTGCGCATGTTGTCTATTCCAAACCTAAGTAACCCACCAATTAAAAATCATTGTGTTCACGACGCCACCCGAATTGCTCCGAAATTTCTATTCTTTGCTTGTCTCCGCGTGAGTAAATCATTTATGGACCGCCGTTTTTGAATTATTTGTTGGTGTTATTAGCAATTTAAAGTGTTTTAGTTATTCAATTTCAAGTTGAAAATGCCACGATGTATGGTGAAAAATTGTATATACAAATAATATGTGTCAATGTTATGAAAAATAAGAAATATATTCGTTTTCAGCGGTAAATATTTGTTGACGTTTTGACATAAAGTCGCCATGATTCTTTGAGCTGAATACTTCAGATCCGCATTAAGGGGTTTCAATAAATATTTAATCTAAATAAGAAGTAAATAGGCATTGTTACTAACGAAATTTTGTTTTTAAAAAGTAGTTTTATAAGAATATTTACTAAAAGTGGTTTTTAGCCCTTTAATAGATATTTTTACAAGAATATTAGATGAAATACAGGTTCACCTACTTAAAATTTCAAGGTTTATTTTATTTGCGGTTAAATCAGAAGTGACATTTGAATCTTAAAACAAAGTAAAACGCGCAATATGATCTAGTATAAGCAAAAAATACTAAAGTTACGGAAATTAGTCATATTATTAGTAAAATGTTACATTATAAACCCCTAAACAACTCGAAAAATATCTTCGTTTACTAAAAAAATCTAAATTCTAGCAATATTTATTATACAATCGAATGCGGTTTCAAAGATAACAGGATCAATAAAGCCGAATCTCTAAATTTTGGAGCTAAATGCTCTGATAAAAGCATGCGACGATAGGGGTTACAAAAATAATCGATTTATCGTTTTCATGAAAATCGATTTATCCTTTATAATTAATCGATTATCTTTAATAGATTATTTTTGATTAATCGAACTTTTTTAATAAATTTTTTTCGTTTTTTTAGATAATGGAATAATCGATTATAAAGGAATTACAAAAGAGATTAGATTTATTCAAAATATTCGATTTATTGAAAATAATCGATTTTTTAGAAAAATCGATTTATTGTTTAATAGACTTTTTAAATTAATCGATTATTTTCGACTAATCGATTGTTTTCGATTAATCGATTATTTTAGATTAATCGATTATTTTAGATTTTTCAAAGGTATTCAAATAATTTGTTTTAAAATACAAAAAATAGATTATATAAAAATAATCGATTGATCGAATATAATCGGTTATATTATATAATCGATATTTCGCTTATTTTTTAGAATTATTGATTTATCGGTAAATCAGCTTTTTATTAATCAATTATTTTCGATTTTTCAAAGAAAATTAAATAATCAGTTTTAAAAGGAATATAAAAAAAGAAAAGGATTATTTGTAAATAATCATTAATTATTCAGTTTTTTTTTTGGAAAATCGATTTATTGTAGAATCTTCTTAATTAATTGGTTATTTTCCGTTAATCGATTATTTTCGATGTTTCAAAAATGATCGATTAATTGATTTTAAAGGAAATAATTCTTTTTTTTTTTTTTTGAAAAATCGATTTATCGATTATTCGACTTTTTAATTAATCGATTATTTTTGATTAATCGATTATTTTAGATTTTTCAAAGATTATCGATGGAAATACGAAAAAAAAATAGAAATTAAAAATAATCGATTATTTAAAATAAACGATAATTCGTTTATTATTTTTTGTAAACACTGATTTATCGGTTGATTGGCTTTTTAATTAATCTATTTTTTTTTTGATTTTTTAAAGATAATCAACTAGTCAATTTTAAAGGAAATACTAACAAAAATAGATTGTTTGAAAATAATCGATTGATCGAAAATAATCGATTATTATTAATGATCAATAATTTATTTCGATAATCACCCACTCCTAGCGACCAAATAACTTTTAATAGGTTTAAATTTTAAAATGTTATCTGGTTTCAGACATACACATTTCTAGAATTTTATGTGACGCATCCTCTATATTAATTAATATTCCTAAAGAAACAAGCTTTAATATATCTTTTTCTGAGGTTATAATACAAAACGGCATTTTCTTATTTTGACTAAATTTTAATAATATGTGATAGTCGTAGAAAAAATATAATGTTCAACTCACAAGGTTTGATTTGCAGTATTCGCCTGCGCACATGCTTTTTTATAAGACAATGAGTACCATTTCTTACTCGATTAACAATATTCTATTTCAACATTTTACTGTAGTCTCTTACAGAAAAGTCCATAGTAAATAATAGCTAACGAAATATTCTATTAAAGGTCTACTCTTTACATAAAATGTCGTGGCATCTGTTTGATATTAAAAAATCACGTTAAATTTATTTCATAATACAAAATTCCATTAAACGTATATTTTAAATAAATCTAATAGTTCATTATGATGCTAATAAACAAAGTCCGGTCCCTATCACAGAGTTCGAGTCCCTGTCCAGTTCCCCCACTCCGTTAACCTTTCTTTAGAAATTGGCAACATTTGCGCAGGTGTATGTTATATCTCTGGTCTCTTTTATCTAAGGCTTATATAAAAAAAAAAAGGAAAAACTACACATGATAAAGTGAATTTATAAATAAATATTTACTTTTGAAAGGAATTCACAGACGAGCTACATACAACATTCCCGGAAACAGAATTCCATTCTGCGAATTTACCATTTCAGATGGAGCTTTGAATGCTTTTACTGTAAAATTGTTTGCTCGATAATTTGATGGAATGTCCACGAAGACGAATACAATTATTTCGAAGAAAAATATGAGTTATTACTGCACAAATTTATTATGTACAGCTGTGTAAATAATAACCAAATCTCCACGGAGTATTCTATTCATAAAATTGGGTTGATTTAGAGTCTTTCCTCCTATATAAGTAGGACGGAAAAGGCCGTAAGGGATTGGCGAGCCCGCCTTCGTACCAATTCAAGAAGGCTTGAGAAGGTTTATCTTATATATATTGTTAAAGTGGGTTGAACACTGTTAAAATATATTGCGCAAAATTATATTGAGATTACGATAAAAAATTTACTTATATAAAAGAGTCACTAATGTAGTTTCTTTCAAATTAGAATGTAATATTACCAGCCCTATATCAAATAAATAAACAAATATTTTGCTATATACTGTATAAACAGGTTTTTAATATTTTCCCTCTTTTTTAGAATACATTTAGTAGGTCAGAATCTGTACTATTTGTACCATCTTTGTTCTGTCTTTTTTTAATTAATTTGTTTGTTTAAAAATATTTTTGCCACAAAGGTAGGATTTCGTATTCCGACCATTCACGGTTGGGTTCTAATTAACAGGGCTTCTCCTAAAGCGGCGATGGGAAACAGTAAGATTGCCTGTTTGTCGACAGAATAAGCACTCCTACGTAATTGATTACACATTACACGAGGCTAATGGCCTAAGATATGGAAGTCGAAGACACCAATGAAAAAAACATGTTTAATCTAAAAACTTTAAAACAAGTTTTTGTAATGAGTAAGTTTTTTCTTCTCTTGTTTCTATTACGTTTAGACATCGACGTGAATTTTTACTATATAAAAGTCGAACTAGTTGTTAATCTAGTTGAACTAGTTGAATCCGCTACTATTCTTAAAGTACAGCATCTGCAAGATGTTGTACGTAATTTAATATTTCTTTCTGTCTCATGCATCTTCTTAAATTATCCCACATGTGTTCTATGGGAATATTGGCTGGCCAATTCATGACCATTATATGGATTTCTTCAAAAAAATATGCTAAGTTTGTAAAGTTCATATGTACTGAAGGTACATATGCAAGAACGATCATTAAATATTTAATGACTCGTTAAACCCTAATCTCTAATAAAAAGTCTAGTACGGGTTGCATTCTGCTCTTAATAAATAACGGCTCCGTGAGCTGGCAAAGTCGCTTCCTCCATCTCGTCTCATATCTCATTTGCTTTGACAGATGTATCTTTGTTGATAAAAACAAGTGTCGAGAGGTAACTTTGAATATATATTATAAAAAGTTAAAATTAAATTGGTTTAGTTGAATTGTTAGAACGGTTGACAAAAAGAAAATGCAAGCAATTACCGATAGAAGAAAATATGTAAACCACTTGGTATCTTTAACCTAACGTAACTGGTGCTTCAGTATTATTAGTAAGATTTTAAAGATAAAGTAAAAATCAGTATTAGGTATATTTTAACAACGATCAGAAATCTGTCAGTTACACCAGGTTTCTGCGTAGTAGAGAATTTGGCGGCCCCAATAATCTACTGTGCAGAATCCTGGTGTCAGTGACTGGTTTCTGATCGTTTTTGGACCAGACCAATTATTAATTAAAATTATAACATTAAACATAACCTAATAATTAACCTTAACTGAGATCACAATAATGTCAATAATTAGCTATATCAGAATTATATTTAGTTTTATGCTTGTATATAACAGGCTAGATACCGAAAATATCTAATAAATAGCACAGCAGGCCACAATAGTCACAATAACTATTCTTTATATTTTAACTCGTTAGTTTTTAAAAAAATAATAAACTTTTGGTTTGAAAAAGACGATCTTAAAAAAACAAATTGTGTCATTTGTCAGAGCTAAAAATGTAGTCTGCGGCGCAGAAGGCTAGTTCGGCTTTTACACTTTTGTCAGCTTATTTGTCAGTAAATAATCATGAATAATATGAGACTATTCTTCTTCTCGAATTAGTTTACTTTCAAATGCAGTCATTTTCTTTTTCAGCGTCAAATCACTCACCTGCACAAGCTCCACGCGTTTAAAGTACCTAATGTTGCAACAGCGCGGCTATTTTACCAAAATATGCAATCACCGAAACCGGTATATTAGTACCGGATCCGGTAAGAGTGTATTGATTCAACGGATTGCTGGATCCGGTTTTTCGGATTGAAATCCCTAGGCAATTCGTTAAGTCCTTATAGTAAATATTATCACAGAAGAAATAGGTTAGCGCGTAGGGTACAATCTATCAAACAAGATCAGGAGATCATCCAAACCACCTCGAAACAAACATTCCAGAAAACAGTATGAAAACGAATGGACTAGAGAATTTTAAAATTAACTTATCGATTTAGATAAGTGGTTTTAGAAAGAATATTTATTCAAATAGTTACGTAGTTAGTAACTAAAGGCATTCATTTATTTATTATTCGTCAGTGCTTTAGTTAGTATAAATTAAACTTACGAGGATAGATCAATGTTCCTACCTAACCTTCTCATATATGTAGTTATTTTTCAAAAAATTTCGCTTGTTTTACATTTAATAAACATCAAATAGCATTTATAGAAAAAATATCCGACAAATTTGAAATTATTGTACTGAATGGTTTTTAAGTTTTGATCCAATAAAAATTCATATGAAATCCATAAAATATTGTGATGTTTGTTTATTTTAAACAATAGTTTATTTCAGATCTTACTTATACGTAGATGACATCACTTATTCTTTTTTTGATGAGGTACGGACCTTCCCAAGATCTTTGAAGCTTCAGAAAACCCCCTTTCTGTCTTTTTGGGTTATGTAGCCAGACTTTTTCGCCTTCCTTAAAACATTCCTCTGTAGCTTAGGTATCGTACCGTTTCTTTATCCTGTCCCTGGCGATTTGAAGATGTGAGCGGACCAATTCATATCGTCCACTATTCTTCGTAACTGGATCGCATAATCTTCACCAGCTACATTCTCCAGGGTCGGCATCCAAACTCGAGATCGCACAGTAGTCTCATTTCACGCCCAAACAGGACCTTTGCTGGTATTTGGCCTGTTGATTCAATGACAGCGGATCTATAAGCCATTGCAAAGAGCGAAAGATACTGATCCCAATCTCGCTGATGGTTTGAAACCACTTTTGATAGATATTTGCCAATAGTCTTTTTCATTCGCTCTACCATTCCATCGGATTGTGGGTGCAATGGTGTGGTTCTGGTTTTCTTCATGCCTATCACAGATTCCACGAAAATGTTGACTTTCAAAATTTCTACCTTGGTCACTGTGAATCTCCAAGGTCACTCCAAATCAACAGATAAACTCTTTTATTAACTTATCTGCAACAGTTGGGGCCTCCTGATTTGGAATGGCATAGACTTCCACCCACTGTGTAAAATAATCCATAACCACCAAAATGTATTTAATACCATCTTCGCTCACGGGAAATGGTCCAGCAATATCTAAGTCGATCATCTCAAATGGGCTACCAATGTTGTATTGCTTTATAGGAGCCTTCCTTTTTCGTTAAGGTCCGTTACTCATAGCACAGGTCGTACATTTCTTACACCAGTCCTTTACATCATCGGAACTGATCCTCCAGTAATACCTTTCCTGAACTCTCTGAATGGTTTTTTTAACACCGAGATGTCTTCCTGATGGGCTGTCATGTAACTAACGAAGTATGTCGGCTACTCTACTCTTGGGAATGACAAACTGTCTTCTGTTTTCGGAACCATCATCATTTTCAGGAACTAGATTTAATAAGCTATCTTCTAGAATAAAAGAGTCCCACTGAGCCAAATATGGCTTAAGTACTGGAGAGTGATTATATTCTTCTTGCCAAGTAGGTCGAAGATTTTTCTCTTTCCATTGTTGCATCTTCTTTAAAACAATATTGTTTTCTTGTTCTTCCCTAATCTGAGCAGGGGCCCACTCATGGCTGACAACCGACGTTCTTCGTACTGTAATTTCTTCAACAGATGTGGCCAATCCCCTTCCAATCAGAGTTCCTTGACCAACACATTTATTGCGCTTCAAGGGTTCCGCCATGGCAGGCGTTGTCTTCTCTACAGTTCCATGCACCCGCCTTACTCTTATGGTTTTACTACTTTCAGGTAACACCGTTCCTTCCTGTGCAGTCACCGGCACGGTTTTTCGATTCGCAGTGTTCTTTGGACGTTTACGCGAACTGCTTACTTTTCCCAATTTACTGCAATTCCAGCACCTAATAGCCTTCGGTTGCTTCTCAATAAGGGTTTTTATCATGTGAAACAATTGCTCCAATTTATTTCGCTGTTCTTCTTCTTGTACGTCCTTACTTTATTGTATCCACCAGAAGCCAGCGTAGCCGCTTCATATTCAAGATCAGTGGACAAGACATCGACCAATGTTTTATGACGGGCTAAACGAAGTGTTCTTTTCATTTCATGGTCACGAAGTCCATCTACAAATTCTTGAACAGCCAAACATTTCTACATGTTTTCCGGAGTTGATGGATAAGCAAATCGCACCAACCTGGCAATATCTGTTTCATATTCCTGAAGAGTTTCGTCTTGTTTCTCTTCTCTATTCTGAAACTGTGACTGTTATAAATGCTCCAAGTGTTCGTGGCCATATCGCATATTTAGTCTCTTTTTGAGTTGCTTAAAATCATCTTTCTCTTCCACGGGTATAATTTGAAGGACATCTAAAGCGTCTTCTCGAAGGACGATTGTCAGATTCACTGCATTTTCTCGTTCAGACCATTCGTTTGCTCTGGCAGCTGTTTCGAACTGCTTAAGGTGGTTCGTCCATGACATCTTCCCGTCGAAAGTTGGGGCTTTAGCACGAGTAGAATTTACAGCTCCTTCCTATTTCAACTTCGACTCTACCTCTTGGCACTTTATTTTACCGTCCTTGGCCAGTTTTTCTATCTCCTTTTCCATCTGTTTTAGTTTTTCCTCTACAGAAAACATCTTGTTTTCCATATCAGCAGAAATTGCATTTCTTATGGAAGAGATATTAAGGGAGACTTTAATTTCCATAGAAGATATTTCGGAAAACACCTTTTCTTCCAAGCAAGAAATATTAGATGAACATTTATTTTCTATAGAAGACATTTTACTTGCCAAGTGGGTATAAATTTCGATTAAGTCAGAAGACACCTTTTCTTCTAAGGAAGTAATGTCTGAAGAAACTTTAGTTTCTAATGAGAAAATGTCAGTTTTTATAAAGGAGACATCAGTAGAAATATCGGTTTTCATAGAGGTCATATCAGAAGACATTTCGATTTTGAGGAAGATATCTTACTTTCCCTATCGAAATAAATTGAAGAAATTATAGCAGAAGATGAATCATCAAAAAATAGATACGTTTTCGAATCAAAACCTTCATTTTCTATTGCTTCTTTAAGTCGTTCTGCCAATTATTTGTAAATAACACTTATTTATTTTATAACACTATTATTCTAATTTATATATATTTCGAAGTCTCTAAATTGTTCACCATTTATCTTCACAGCTGTTTGTATACTACTGACTCCTGCGTTGTTCCTTCACCAATATTTATATACAAATTTAAAACTTTGGCGAAGGTACTAGAATTTTCACTAATTTTCACCAATACTAGAAACATTATACGTTGACTCTGGAAAGATCTCGAAAGCGCCTCCGCCATATTCGTCACATATGTTTGGTCTTAAGGGGTTTAATTATGTATAATAATCGGACAAGTTGAGCCTCAAAGGCCAAATAAGACAAAGAGGGACTTGGAGGATTAGAGCATGACTGAATAATGAAATGGCTCACATTACAATATCTAGGTATAAGTAATGGGATATGCTATTATTAGCAAATGATTTTAAATCATCCAAGTGTCTTTTATTTACAGTAATTATTGATAATGTAATATCGCCAGGTAGTGGAAATGCATAGCAAATTTAGTTGATGAGTATCAAAATTTAATTTAGCAAAGCTTTGCGGTTTGTAATCTAGAAAATCAATAGAAAATATAAAAAACAAGTTTGCAAAGGGATATCGCGAGGGGTTAAAAGAAGATTGTCAGTTAAATATGTTTCGGATTTCCCTAGACGAAGAATTTAAAAAAGTTGAATGGAAAAAAATTATTTATTTAGAAATTATTACTATAATAGTATACTGGAGATATAAAATAAAGAATCTAAAACTAAAAGTAAAATAATATAATTTAAATATTGAAACTATATGGAACCAGAGGCAGTGTAGCAAACACGCTCCAAGAATTAACAGAGGGTAGCAGGAGAGAGAGTTTAATAGGAGAAAACAGAGCAGAACTAGATAAGCAGAGTCAACAAATAACACAGACATAGAAAAAAGGCAGTCGGAAAAAACAAAAAGAAAATTAGACTTTATTATGAAATCTAAAGTTTGTTTTAAAATATTTTTTATATTTTTTTTTTATTTGAGATTTTTTTATTTATTCGAATGTTATCTACAAGGTATTTAATTCCGAAACACACTGTATATGACTATTTATATATACCGTCATGGCTTCCGCAATTATATAAACATTTACATTTTTTTGTTGTATTGTCTATATCTATTGTTGAAGCCGAAAAATTACCCCATTATATCCGGATTTGTGTTTTTGTAATACCTTCTTTCCGTTTCTATACATACGACTTTATTTTATTTATTTTTGTTACCTTATGTAAATATGTAGATACATCCATTTCAAAAAAAGCATGAAGATCTTATTTCTCTCCGTCGCTTCTTGCCTGTTATATATTTCAGACACGCTTATAACGCATAATCTGAATAGATGAGATATATGAAATATTCTAAAATTGTACACCTGAGAAGTATACATACATACACGCGTAAATATAAGTAGAAGCTTTGTCTTCTCGTTTGTTTGTATATGGAGTATGAGATCATGAAAGAAAGAAAATATGACAATCCTATGAGAATGTTTTCGAGTACTTTTATAAACTTTCTTATTGTACACTCATGGACAAATTTATTGCAAAATACGCAAAATTCCAGGAACATAGAGCTACTATATATTGATTTGTTCGACTATCGATTCTTCTGAACTAAGTTGGATTTTTCTGCAGTTTTTCGTTGATTGGTTTTTGATAAGTTGAATGGTATAGTTGTTGTCTTCAAAGAGTTGATCTTCGATGCAGAAATATGTGTTTTCTAAGAGCCGACAGGCTTCGCTTTGAACTGTATTTTTGAGGTGCTTTGTACTTTGTATTTTGATATAAATGTTGGTAGTTTTGAATGATGGGATAGAGGCGATAAAAGGTTAGTATTTTGGTTCTGATAATTGGGATGTGTATAGCTGAAATTGATTTATTGTCTGAAAATGTAACTTGAGTACCCAAAAATTGATAATAATTAAATGTGTTATTAAATTTTGGAATTTGGTCATTTTGATATATTTTTCATAGATATTCTAGTGAGTTTAGGATTTGGAGTGTACCGTATTAATATTAATTTAAATTCTGTTGATATGACATGCAGATTATAAAATCGACATGCATTACCGTCTCGATGATGCTGGGTGAGGTTTGTAACGGTTGAAACCGTTTCGTTATTTTGACACCAACATCTCTACTGTCATTTGTCGTTTATGCCTTATGTCAGAAGAGTAATTCATTTCGAATTATGCCCGGCTGCATCTAGATGGTTCAGTAGAAGTTCTATAGAAGTTAAATCGATGGTTCTGTAGAAGTTTTGTAGAAGTTTTATCGAAAAAGATTGTTTGGAAGAACGTTCAAACTGCATATTTAGAAGTATTGAACTTAGAGGTTTAGTTCCAGATACAGAAGTTGTTTCAAATATTTCAAGAGGTTTAGTTCGAGCCATCCAAAGAAGTTTACGAGATTTAACTTTACCTATAAAGATTTAACTGTTGGTGATATCCTAGCGTATCATACGAATACCCTGTACCTGCTACCTGTTATACCACATAATAAATATTTAATTATAATATCTTAATGGTTAGTGATTTTCTATATTTTCATCACTAATCGATTGTCAAGTTTAGTAAGTTTTAAATATAGTGGCGCTCAACATTCTTTTTCAAAGTAATACGAGTTGTTTAATAACATGACCTACTCCCCAAAATCATAGAGCTTAAAACACTATAAAAATAGATAAAATAACAAGAACATATTACAGGTTTTCCGGGTTTTCCTCACCTGTAAGTCAAATGGCACCATTATTCATCTTTAAGTCGGCCCGGAGCGCCACGGCAAATAATAATAATAGCCGTCCCTTTCCCCGCACAAGCTCAGCTTTTGGGGTTAAAATTCACTCGTAAGGGGGTGATTGGGGAGAGTATTAATATTATTAGTAGTTCTTTGCTCGATAATATTGAAGTATGAAGAGTGTTAAGTTTGCCAAAAGCAATAGAATTATCTAAATTATCTATATATGTGATGTTTTGGCAATTTAAATTTATTTGTCAAATAATACTTTGGAAAATTAGATATTCATTCAAATGAGTAATTGTCTTTCGTACAGAAATTTGGAGATATTCTAGAGAGTTTGATAATTTCTCGTGATTCAGTGATAATATATTAATTATTTATCATATTTTTCGATAGAGAAGTTTTTAAATTTATTTCATTAATAATATTTTGCTGGTTTTGTTCCAAAATTTTAATAGCGCATCCATGTATTACCGTTGTCTGCGTCATGTGTGCCAAACATCCATTTTTCTAGTTTGCTTATACCTCGTTTATTACGAATATGTCGATGTACCAATTCAAAATTGTAACATCTCAAAAGTTTAAGAATTTATATATATATCTACCGTATCAGTACAGTGGTTGCATCTTAAAATAAGTTTCAGCTGGCAACACCGTGCAGTGAATTTTTACTAGCCAATCTTGTGTGAAGTACATAGGTTTTTGATTCGAACTGTTTAATTCTTGTTCTGAAATTTAAATGCTTTGAATTTAATCCTTTTATAACATTGACTCAAGTACGCAATAGTGAGCATATTATACTTATAATAAACGTAAGAGCCTTCTTAGATTAATTCACAATTCTATACTCGAATGAAATAATTTATTTTTAGGTTTATTATTATGACTCTTAAAATACAAGATATGCCTATACTTCATTCAACATTTATTTTCTTATTGTATCGAGAAATATTATTTGAAGCAAACTCTGCTGTATTTTAAACAAATGTAATCTTCTAAGTGTAAAGCTTTTCTTAAATGTAAATGATATTTTTTTTCTGTGTGACAACAATAACTTACTAGATTTTTTTATGATTTTATTTTTAACTTGATATTTAACAGAGTTTAATAAAAAGAAGAAACATTGTACACTCCGATATGTGTATCACTACATTGAAAATACGATTTCATAAAAATTATCGGTAATTTTCAAGCACCCTTTTTTTGTAACCACCGAGAATTCTATGGGTGAAGCTTTTGTATTTTTATCGCACATTCATGCCTCTTCTACATCAACGTTATGTTATTTCACTGGAAAAAAGTTTTGTTTATAAATTGCATCCAAATAGTTTGTTGATATGCTTTTGAATTATCCATCAGACTAAAGTGTATGTTTTAAAAATATTGCGAAATATAATTCCAAACAAGGACTGAAACATGAACGGGAATTTATTGACAATAACTCAAATGTTACTGACAGAATATGTATATTTTGTTAGCTATGTTTTTTATTTCTGTAAAACATATTAATAAGCAGCAGTCTTTAGTGCATTCTTAATAAACAATCTCTGTTATTAGAAAATGGTTACTAATTATAGAAAAACAAATTACGAATGAAAAAAAAAAAAAAATGTTCCGACTAGTTACACGTTATACTATTTTGTCCAATTTTCATGAATTTCCTAAATGTGTTTTTATTTTCAATTTACGGGTTGTCTTATTTAATAGAATGTCAATTTCGGCCTAAACTCATTTTATCCCAAAGTAACATGTGAACCCTTTTAAGTGGAGGGACAATTGATACCTACTACCTACTTAATACATCTACAACTCAATTACTTTATAAGGGAGTGCAAAACAAAGGGCTAAACTTACCTTAAGTGGCCCTTTCTAAGAGCGTAAAATGGGTTCACTATTCATATATATATAGACCTCTTTGTTTTAGAAGAAGTTAAACTTATATTTATTTATATATCTTCCTAATGTATTTCTAGTTTATTTTAAGTATTTAATATACGGGTGTATGAGATAGATGTGTTTTGTCTTACAGTTGTAAAAAAAAAATTTCACCTGAGTAAACGTAAGAGACTGCACTGGTTCTTTAGTACGTGAATGCGAAATGAAATTGGCTAATAACTAATGCTTTTAATCATGAATTTCGCAGTACAACTTTTAACAACACATTTGTAAACTTTCTAAAACAATATTAACCAAGAAAATTTAGCACAGCCTTGGCATTGCATTATTTAACTTAAAACAAAGAACAAATTTTTACATGACGACGGCATGCCAATTTGTATAACAGTGGCGTACTAAATTATATTTCATAAATTCAAATATATATTTAAGGGCGTCCCAAACTTACTGGGATATGGAGCTACGAGAATGGGATGAAAAGTTGCCGGCCTAACATAGAACGCAACATAATAGTGACTGAATAAGAATTTATTTTTCTACATACTCCTCTTGTAGGGTAATACATTTGACCCAACGATGTTCAAGCGAGTTAATACCGTCACTGTAGTCTGATTTATCCAACTCGTCAAAATAGGCGTTTGTGGCTGCAATTATTTCTAAATCCGTAAAAAAATTTTTCCAGCAAGAAATTTTTTTGGTTTTTAAACAAATAAAAGTCTGACGGGGCTAGGTCTGGCGAATACGGATTATTAGTTCAAATCCTAGCTGATGAATTTTAGCCATTACAAGAACGGACTTGTGGCAAGGTGCATTGTCCTGATGAAACAGAATTTTCTTTTTTTGCCAAACCAGAGAGTTTTTTGCTTATATTCTGCTTAAGCTGGTTCAGTTAGTCGCTGTAGTACTCGGAATTTACTGTTCTTCCCTTTTCGAGATAATCTATTATGAGTATCCCTTTAGCATCCCAAAAGATGGTTGCCATTACTTTTCCAGCAGACGGTACTGCCTTTTGCCTTCTTTGGAACTGGTTCGTCCTTTGCAGTCAACTGTTTGGAGTGTTGTTTGGTTTCAGGGGTATAATGATAAACCCATGTTTCATCAACCGTAATAAATCTACACGTCTAAACAGTGCCAAATTCTCCTCTGAAATGGTTAGCCGCGTGAGCTTCTGATCTGACGTGAGCAAACGCGGCAATCATCGGGCGGATAGCTTTCTCTTACCTAAAACTTCACACAAAATATAGCGAACTCGCTCTTTTGATTTGCCCATAGCATCAGCTACTTCTTTTAATTTTAAATTGTGATCATTTAGAATTAGTTTGTGAACGGTTTGCACCATTTCTTCAAAACTTGCCGTTTTTGGCCTGCCAGAACGCGGAGCGTCATCTGTTTTAGTACGACCACGTTTAAAGTGCGCTACCCAGGTTTTAACTATGATAAATGAAGGAGCAGATTTCCCTAGTGTAGCATCTAGTTCAGCTTTTATTTCCGTCGGTGATAATCCTTTGATATGGAAATATATTATCACTGCTCTTATCTCGTGTTTTTCCATCTTTTAAAAGTGGCGCACTTTATAAGCTTTTAAAATACCCAGGACACAAACTACTTGACGGACTCACTTTAAACTTGGAGCGTATACTGACGACAAACAAGGCTACATAGATACGTTGGAACAGGAAAGTAAATCGGGCATACTATAGGTTAGGCCGAAAACTTTTCATCCCATCCTCGTATTATGTATTATAGAGGCCAAAATAAGTCGATTGGACCCAATGTATATAGGTTGTAAGCTCATAGTGAAATCCGTCTTTTCATGAAGATCCTAGTCATTTCACGACTTGTCTGCATATTATGTAAAATCGTAAAGCTGCACAATATGCCAAGGCTCTTTATGAATTGTGTGTCTAAATTAAAATATAGCGGTTTCATGAAATGTTGACCAAGGCAAGGCATATTATGTTCAAATGGCTTGTTACCGAGACAATGGATAAGATGGGTCAGCAATAAACAGAGGTACAAAAAATGCTACAATCTGAATTATTACTTCCACACCACCCTAACGTTTTATCTTATAATATACTTTATATCACTTAAAATATTAAAAACTCTTTTATAGCTTTTCTGATTTTGTTTATTATATGTCTAATTAATACAATATTCACCCTAACCTTGTGTGATGTGAAAGTAATAGAACAAACAAAAAATATTATTTATTATATCACTTTATATTAGGAATTTTATGATCAATATCCGGCAACTAAAATGGCCAGTTCTAAAGGTTATAGTTAATCTTCTAGTAAGGTCTAAACGCGCCATATACGGATTTAACCTATGAATATACGAGGTTCATTTTTTAAGTAAGAACTGATTGCGCATCTTGTCTGCGCATCCAGTCAGATGACTTCAGTTCAAGGTCCTGCACTACACTTCCAGTACGTTTCTGCCAGTGCTGGTTGTGTGGTTATATTGCGTAGTTTGTTGCCATGTCTATCAGTGATCCCGCCGATTGTGAAGTGCGTGCCATTATACGGTTTTTTGAATGCAGATAACGTTCATTCTGCTAAAATTCACCGGCAGCTTGTTGAAGTTTATGGTGAAGGTGTAATGAATGATGGTAATGTGCGTAAATGGTGTAGGCTTTTCAATGAAGGGAGGACAAGTGTTCATGATGAAAGTTGCAGCAATAATAAAAACGCAACTGGACAATTTTCACTGGGAAATACTGGATCACCCGCCTTACAGCCCAGACTTGGCACCATCCGACATCAGACATCAGACAATGATGACATGCTTAAAGAAACAGCTACAAACTGGTTTAATGATCAGGCAGCAAAAGTTCCAGCAGGAGTTTTTTTGTCGTCTCTTCTACTTTAACACTTGTATTTGAATTGGTTGTAAATCAGCTTTGATTAGGTCATCTAATAACCGATTGATACGGTTTATTCTGCGTTAGTTTAATATATTAGAACTTACTGTCTACCTTATTAAGGCTGACAGTATTTTTTTTGCAATAGCCATTAATGATTGCTTATATTTGCACTTCATTTTTTTTTATATGTAGCTTTACCAATTTTATTATTCTTGTTGTTTATTGCAATCCTTACCCTAATATAACTTTTAACCTCAAATTGAATTGTTAGTATTTTGAACGCCGATATAAAAGAATCGTATCTCGGCTACATTGTCAATTACATCAAATCTGTAAAGGCTGGTTGACGAGCTAGGAGCTGCTTATCAATTTAAAAGGATGCACAATTGGCCTAGTGAGACCCAATTGCCATTAGGTAATTCTTACTTCACTTATTAGAGACCAAAATGACTTAGTATAATATTATTATTATTATTATTATTATTACAAACTAATTAGGGCTGAGGAATGAATCCTATTAAGCCCAAAATTACAAGTTCAATAACAAAGACAATTATTAAATAAGTAATTAGCAAATAACATAATGCAAACAAAGCAATAAAAATAAACTGTTAGTTTTCGTTAAAAAAGTCATCGAGTCGGTTTTTGAATACATTTACTGACTGTGCGCGAACAACACTCGAGGGTAAATTATTCCAAGTATAAAAAACTCTATTACAAAAAAAGTTTTCTCGGGTACGTGTTTTAAAATTTTCTTTGCTCAACTTATATTCATGTCCACGGAGGCGCTGATCTGTATTCCGTGGGAGTATACTATAGAGGTTGGATGAAAAAGTACCATGAAGAATTCTGTTTGTCACAATTAAATCACTACTTAATCTTCTGTGGGCAAATGAACACAAATTCGCCATGTTAAGCCGTTCTTCTTACGATGGTCTGATTCTGCCGAAAGGTATTCGAGTAGCGCAGCGTTGAACATTTTCCAATCTTTTTTGATCAGAAACCAAATCAGGACACCACGCAGGTCCGACATATTCCATCAACGCTCTAACGTAAGTTGTATAAAGTTTAGAAAATGTTTGAAAGTTCACACGCGTAAAGGACTTTTTTAATAGGTAGATCATTGAGTTCGAACGTTTACATACCGCTGATATGTGTTCTGACCACGTTAATGAAGAGTTTACAATGAGTCCCAGGTCGTTATAGGAGTTCACAGTTGCTAACGCACTACCGTTTAGATAATAGTTCACGCACGGGTTATTTTTTCCTATATGCAGGACGACATATTTTTCCGCGTTTAAAGGAAGCAGCCAGGTGTCACACCAGTTTGAAATAGTTTCAAGGTCTTTTTGTAGCTGGGTAGAATCTGTCACAGGATTACAGTATAGCTTAGTGTCATCAGCGTAACACGAAATATTAGAATTTAAGTCTTTGCCTAGATCTGCAGCGTATATCAGGAATAGTAATGGCCCTATGACAGAGCCTTGAGGGACACCACTTAGAACTGGATACTCTGACGAGAACATCTGTCCAACTTTTACCTTGAAGATGCGATTTGACAAAAAATCACTTATCCAGAGAAGTAAAGAGCCGCGAATGCCAGCTTTTTCCAATTTATAAAGCAATCTCTTTTTGGGAACACGATCAAAGGCTTTAGCGAAATCAAGATATACGACATCGACAGGCTCTTTATTGTCCACAGACGTAGTCCAATCGTTTAAACAGGTCATTAGGTTTGTTAATGTGGATCGGCCTTTAATAAAACCATGTTGTTCTTTTGGCAAGACGTCATAGCTCTTAAAAAAATCAGACATATAATTGGTTAAGATGGATTCCATTATTTTACAAGCAATTGGGACGAGGCTTATTGGACGATAGTTGGATGGACTGAGTTTGTCACCCTTTTTAAAAATAGGTGTCACCGAAGCAATTTTCCACATTGAAGGAAGTGTGTGAGATGTAAAAGAAGATGTCATAATAATGGATAGAGGTAAAGCCAAATAAGATGCGCATTCTTTTAAAAGCATTGCGGATAAATTGTCTATTCCAGGTGAGGAATTTAATTTGATTTTTTTGAGATTTTCATTAACAATTGCAGATGAGAACTCGACATTACATAAAGAGGTTGCTGTTCGGGCATCGTGACTAACTGGAATGTCACCTGTGGGTTCTAAGGAAAACACTTGTGAAAAATGGTTGGCCAGAGCTTCAGCTGTTTCTTGATCATTATTACATAAGTTTCCATCCATTTTTTTAAGAAGTGGTACTGATACTTTAGAAGATAGACAGCATCATGTGTTTAAATAGCTTCTTAGGGTTATCGCTACTAGCGATATATTCTTCGTATTCTCTTCTTACGTTATTAATAAATATGACAGACTTTAAAATGCAGAACATTCAGAAATAATAAAATCATTCATCAGCATAATTTTTAGTAACACGATAGAACTTTAGGTTGGGCAGATGTACGCAATGCTTCATTATTCCATTAACTTTAGAAAAATATTTAAAGCGTATTTTTTAAAAATAAATCATAAAAGAAAATATAAGTGTACCATCTAAAATATTGTTGGATTATAATGACCTTTATTGCCAAATCCTCTTGATATAGACTTTTATTTTTAAGAATAAAACTATTCTAGATCTCTTAGATCATTCATATCAAAGTCGGAAGTTCTGCTAAAGTTCCAAAGTCTAATAAAACTGCTGCTGTACAGAAAAGTTTATGTTATCAAGTTTAAAGTTATATAATTCAGACCTATAATAGTATTAGGTTGAATAGAATTTCAGCAAACAAAAAAAAAAACAAATTCAATCTGTACATAAACAACACGATATATTTAAAAAAAAATTTAGACTTAGAGTGTTTGATTAAATTTTAGTAGATATACAGGGGGATCCCGTGGAGTTTAATATATTCAGATGAACTAGTGTTTTTTATTAATAATTGGGTGAAAATAGATAACTTAGGTCACATAGGTAAATTTTTGAGAGAAAAATATAGTATTCCATGAAGTGAAATAGTAAATCTCCAAATCACTAAAAGTGATGAAATTATTTTGGTTCAAGTTTAACAGGAATAGCCGAATATCCAATCTCATGGAATCTTATAAGTCGTCACTTTAGGAATGTTCATATCTCCAATAGAATTGGCCTATTGCCAATCGTCATTATGTTCTTCGTAATATAGGTAATTTCACTAACGATGTAGTGTTCGTCATCTCTGACATCAGAAACAAGGAAACATAGCGCATCACCAGGGACGGCGCCTACAAGTTTTTACTAACATAAAATAAAATTAAATAAATATCAAATTCATTATTTTTTTCAATATAACGTAGAATAACTACTGTAGAATGAGATAATAGAAATTTAAAATAAAATCGGTTAGAACATGTCTTTTGTTTTAGTTTTAAAACCCATCTATTTTTTTTTAATAAATTGCTGTATGCCATTCTGTGCGCAGGACGATTTAAAGGACGCAAGTTTAAGAACCTAATAAAAAATGAATTTGCCATAAAAAACGTGCGTTAGATACACAGGGAATCATTTAACAGTAGAGTGAAATAAACCCAAAACTTTTTCTTTACCCTCTGCTACCCGACTAATTACGGCAAGTGCATTATACCCAAAGAATTTTAAAGAATGAAAAACAAGCAAACAAAGAAACAAAACTTGTCTTCGCAACCCCTTTGGGATATCAGACAATATATTATTAATAACAAAAAACAATTATTATTAATAGGAAAGAAACACATAAATCAATTCAAATAGATAATTAGCCAAAGAAACCCCGAGAAAAAAACATATATTCAACACTTCAACAGCCAGTTCAACAAACAAAAAATATTGACGTATGCTTCAAATAATTTTAGATAGACTGGACAAGAGGAATGAGTTTATTTAAAATTTGGAACATCGTGCTCAAGGAGCGACCCCTAAAGATAAAAATAGATAATAATCGTAGAATTGTAGAATGAAATGCAAATGAACTGCAACAATAGCTGCAAACAGTTTTAGAATAATAAAAAATTAATGTCTGTCTGACTGATGAGATAGGATATAAAGTGTACTTCAGTCCATCCAGATAATGCAACAAAAGGTGGAAGTGCAATTATATTAAGAAATGGTTTACAAAACAGTAAAAATACAGACCAGATATGCTACTATCAAAACAAAAACTTGTGATCACCGCTTTATATATAGCTTACCAAGACATGCTATAAAGAAGAATCATTACGTTGACTTTCTTAACAGCTAATGATACATATTCATAGTGGAAGAAGACTTTATTGCAAAACGAAATCACTGGGAATCTAGATTGACAACAACCAAAGGAAAAGAACCATTAGCATCATACATAAATGTCAAATAATGTTAGCACATAGATTTTTTTATAATCAAAAGTATCGCCTTAAATTATATGAATCATAAGACAAACACAGACATAATTTTCCCATACTTCTTAAATTGAGTAATAGTGTAATCAAAATAGAAAATTTACCTAAACTAATCTTGATTTCATTGAGAACAGAGGAACAATTACATAAAGTTGAACTTTTTGTCAAAAATATTCAACAAGCAGCTTGGAAAAACACTTCTGAGATTAAATACAAAGTGGAGAGGGTTGGTGAGCCAGTCTGTACTTTCGGATCCAAGGGTCCCGGGTTTGAATCTCACCGTTGGCCAGGATTTTTTTTTTATTTGCAAAGTAAGAATTATTCAAAAGAGATCGAAAATGTTATTTCAGAAAAAAAGAAAAAATAAAAGAAAATAGCAGTAGACGAGAGTACTCTAGACCAACTTTAAACAATGCAACACAACAGCTAGAACGTAAAATAGGCGCATTAAAAATAAGTCGATTTTCGAATACTTTAGTGAACTAACTAATTATAAAAGTACTGATTATTTACTCTGAAAAGTTACCAAATAAATAAAAAGGCCAGCTATATATAATTCAAAAATAAAAACGGAAGTTGTACCCGAAAAAATTTGCAAAACGTAAACAGATTAACGGAATATTTAGAGAGTAACTTCCAAACCAATAATGGTAAAGATCTTTAAGACTAAATGAAATTAGCACTAGGAGACTCAGTCGTTAAACCCACCTTTCCAAAAGAAGTTTATATGAAAATTCAAATAAATATAAATACGCTTCGACCTCATTACTGGGGAAATTTTAAAAATGTTTCCACAGAAAGCTATTATTAAAATAACTATCAATATGTTCTTCAGACTAAAGTACGTACCAAAGATGGGGAAGGTGGCAGAAGTTATAATGATAACTAAGCCAGGTTAACTTCCTCATGATGTTACATCGTACAGATATATCTCCTTGTTACCTGTTATCTCAAAACTCTATAAAATATTGCTTCTTAAGAGATTAAAACCTATAATAAAAGAAAAGCATCTAAAATTCTCCCACCAGTTTTGTTTCAAAGAAAAACACTCAACCATCAACCTAGTTCATAGAATCACAGATATCATCAAGAGGTACCTTTGCTCCATCGTCTTTTTGGACGTGGCTCTGGCTTTCGACAAATTATAGCATGAAGGTCTGTTTCAAAAACTGAACATGTTCCTGCCTCTATTAAACTATTAAGATCCTATTTATCAGAAAGGTATTTTAGAATTAAACAGTAAGAAGTCTATTCCGACCTAAAAGAAATTATGGCAGGAGTACCCCAACGTAGTGTACTAAGTCCAGTACTAGTACTCTATTTGTTGTATACCAGAAATATTTCCAGTCTTAAGCCCAAAATTATCGCAATATTTTCTGATAATACAACAATTTTTGTTGTTGAAAAAAAAACGAAGACGCTAATAGAAAATCGCAAAAGAATATTTAGAGCAGGGGCCTATTTCATAGAACTACTTGTGTTTCATAATATAATATCGTTATCTTTGCAGATTATTAATTTTTCATTTTATAAATTTTCCTTTTTAACTCGTTCAATTTTTCTTTTATGAAACAAAAATTTACTAAAATATGCAAAGTGCAAAGTTAAAGGTTGCAAAGTAGTTTTATGAAATAGGCCCCCAGGTTAACAACTGGACGAGAAGATGGCGAATAAAATTGAATAAAAGCAAATCTGATATATTTATTTCGACAATAAACAAAATGAATATATTCCTTTTAGATTACAGCACAATATCTGGGTATGACACTTTATGCTAGACTTCGCTGGAAAATCCATATTAAGTAGAAATGTGAAGAGTTTTGTGTAAAATAAACAAAAAATTCCAAATTATCTTCATACAGCAAACTGCTTCTTTACAGGCTGCTATTAAAACCCGTATGGACGTGTGGTATCCAGCTTTGGGACTGTGTCAGTAAAAGTAACATCCAAGTTATTCAACGTTTCCAGAATCAAGTATTAATGAACATCGTCGATCCACCCTGGTACTGCCGCAATTCGGATCTTCATAGGGACCTTGAGGTGGAGACTGTTGAAAATACTAACAAAATTTGTTAGTAGTCACCAACAATGACTGCTTCAACATGGGAACGTGGAGGTTATCCAGCTGCTCAACAATACCAATCTAGTAGAGAACCAATACTTTTAAATTAGTTCAGTGATGTTAATGCGTTAACGGTTGTGTAACTTAATAATTAAAATCCAAGATAAACTAGTAATTAGAATCTTAGTTTATGAAGTTTTTCATCCCTAGATAAGCTAGGTTAGAATAAAGTTGCTAACTTATCTTTGTGATCAAATTTTAATATTCATAAATGTTTCATTAAAAAAATAATATGTATAACTCGATGGAAATTTTTAAGCAAGATAAAAATATTTCTAAATATTAAATTTGAAAAATAAGTTATTTTCTTCACTGAAACAGACTTCACCGTCCAAATTCTAGTATAATTAACCGACTTCAAAAAAGGAGGAGGTTAACAATTCGTCGCGATATTTTTTTATGTATGTTCAGCGATAATTCTTCAACACGGTGTCCGATTTTAATGATTCTTTTTTTTTTAGAAAGGGGGTACTTCAGGGGTAGTCCCATATAAATTTGGTCAAAATCTAATAATTGGGTCCATGAGAAATTCCTCAAATTCTTCATTTTTTATGTATGTTTAGCGATAATGCTCTACCACCTCGTCCTATTTATATGATTATTTTTTACTTTCCTATCTGTATACAGATATAAGGAAAGTATAGGAATCATTATTTTTTTCGACCTCGAGTTTTCGACGGATTTTTACGTTTTGAGGTCCCCTGAATCCGTTTTGACTATTTTCGCGATGATGTCTGTGTGTGTGTGTGTGTGTGTGTGTGTGTGTGTGTGTGTGTGTGTGTGTGTGTGTGTGTGTGTGTGTGTGTGTGTGTGTGTCTGTGTGTGTGTGTGTGTGTCTGTGTGTGTGTGTGTGTGTGTGTGTGTGTGTGTGTGTGTGTGTGTGTGTGTGTGTGTGTCTGTATAACGCATAACTCATGAACCGATACACGGAAAAACACCAAATTTCAAACTTAAGCTTTGTTCCAACGTCTTATGAGCTGATTAGATTTTGGGCAGAGTCGGAACATCTGGGGGGGGTACTTTATAGGTGGTCATTTTTATATTTTATGGAATATATCTGTTATTTACGTTTGGGGAAGAAAATTCTTTAAATGAAAGTTACTTCTTATTTTATTATCTATAATTTTTGTTATATACAAAATTTTCCTAAAATGGTC
Organism: Psylliodes chrysocephalus; assembly: GCA_927349885.1. Classification (NCBI taxonomy): domain Eukaryota; kingdom Metazoa; phylum Arthropoda; class Insecta; order Coleoptera; family Chrysomelidae; genus Psylliodes; species Psylliodes chrysocephalus. Next base: position 52,157,937 of record OV651815.1, on the reverse strand, counting down.
CGTATTCGCGAAATTTGACAAAATGTAAAAAAATATTTTTTTTTTATAAAAATTGTTCAAACAAAAGTTGTTTGTAATATAATTCTCTATAATTTTTATCCTATAGATAATTTCTCTAAAATGAACCGTATTCGAGATATTTGAGAAAATGTGTAAATTTCGAAATTTGAAGAAAACTCAAAAATGGATAAAGAAAAAAACATTAAATTTTAAACTTAAGTTTTATTTCGGCCTGACGTGAAATGATTAGATTTTGGACAAAGTCGGAACATCTGGGGGGGTACTTTATGGGAGGCCGTTTTTATATTTTATGGAATATATCTGTTATTTATGTTTGAAGAAAAAAATTGTTCAAATAAAAGTTACTTCTAATATTATTATCTATAATTTTTGCTTAATGTAAAAATTTCCTGAAATGGTCCATATTCGAAAAATTTGACAAAATGTGCAAAATTCTGATTTTTATGAAAATTGTTGAAATATCGATCTCTATAATATTTGTTTATACATGATTTTTTTAAAATGGACCGTAATGGAAAAATTGTAGGAAAAGTGCCAAATTTAAATTTTTCAGTATTTTCATTTTCAATGAATATCTATAGAAAAATGTTTCGCGGTAGATGTATGTGGACAATGTATATATTTAGTTTATCCTCTAAACATTTATAGAGATGCTGCAATAGGTTGTACAAAATAACCAGAAAAAGCCTGTAATACCTAGATAGGAAAGTCATGTGTTGGA
>OV651815.1:51944695-52154695 GCA_927349885.1 Psylliodes chrysocephalus | reverse complement strand
TAATAATAATAATAATAATAATAATAATAATAATAATAATAATAATAATAATAATAATAATAATAATAATAATAATAATAATAATAATAATAATAATAATAATAATAATAATAATAATAATAATAATAATAATAATAATAATAATAATAATAATAATAATAATAATAATAATAATAATAATAATAATAATAATAATAATAATAATAATAATAATAATAATAATAATAATAATAATAATAATAATAATAATAATAATAATAATAATAATAATAATAATAATAATAATAATAATAATAATAATAATAATAATAATAATAATAATAATAATAATAATAATAATAATAATAATAATAATAATAATAATAATAATAATAATAATAATAATAATAATAATAATAATAATAATAATAATAATAATAATAATAATAATAATAATAATAATAATAATAATAATAATAATAATAATAATAATAATAATAATAATAATAATAATAATAATAATAATAATAATAATAATAATAATAATAATAATAATAATAATAATAATAATAATAATAATAATAATAATAATAATAATAATAATAATAATAATAATAATAATAATAATAATAATAATAATAATAATAATAATAATAATAATCTTTATTGTTTTTAGAATTTACAATTCTGTAACAAGGGTTTACATTACTATCGATTACGAAATATATTATAATAGTAGTAAGGAATAAAAAAAAAGTGAGAAAGATTATTGATAACTACAGAACATACAAAAATATTAGTAGTTAAAAAAAAAGAATAAATAAAAAAATACAATTCTTAAACTATTGATATAAATAATTTAAAAAATACCACAGTTTAAGGAGTGTTTCGTCGTCTGTGCCAGTGTACCCAGACTGATAAAAGTGCAATAATAAATAATATTTGTATTATTCGTTTACTATAAATGATCTGAGCATTAGGATGCTCCACACATACGTACTTATGGTTATCGCCCGAGAGGGAGTAATGTTATTAAGAGCATTTATAAGTGTGTCTGCGTTAATTAAAAATTCGGCGTTATTTGGTTTAATCAAGACGTCTATTGGACAGTCAAACGTGATGGATCGTTTCAGATTCGTTTTTAATACACACTGGGCATATCTTTTGCGGGGTAAGATGATAAGAGGAGCCTTTATAAGATAATTTAGTAAGGTATTTATTACTAATTCGAAACTGAGCTAGTGTACGTGTAAACTGAACGGGTATCTGAAGTTGTAAGTAGTCTTAGGAGTGTGGTTTAATATTGAGGTGCCTATATATGGATAGGTAGGCTGATGATTGTATAAATGCTGCATCTTCTCTGAGTTTATCAAAGTATTTGGATAGTATTATTTTTTTGTTTCGTTTGAGAAATTGGCAAGTTATTTGGGACCACTCAATTTAAAATCTGCGGCCTCAAATAGTTTTTTCACCTGGAGTGCCCAGTTATACCTAGAATCATTTACAGAGGAAGAGAGATCTAAAAGACGTAAATAACATATTTTTGAGAGACGGTAGTCTTCCATTTCCAGTATTTTTATCAACCAGTTGACTGTGTTTTTTAACACAAAGCATGATACTCTACCTGTCTCTAGTCTGACAGCGAACTTGGAAGTAATACCTTTTAAAGAGACTAGCTGTATTCGCTCCAGTATGTCACAATATCTGAGTTCCCAGATCGGAATACAGTTTGTTAAAGTGCTGGTAATTAAAGCGTCAAATAAGTGCATTCTTGATGACCAAGAAGTCATTTTTGATTTTGCCATTAGCAGTATAAGTGCCCCGATAGCTTGTTTCGCTTTTTTAGCTGTTCGCCCCGCCATTTCTCTAAATAAACGAAACTGTTTACACTCTCAATTTGATAACTGCCGTAGGAAAAATGATAGGAATGAGGTCATTATTCCTTAACGAAACACCAAACTTTTTGTTTTGTCTACATTGACAGTGAAGTTGTTTTCATCATTGAATTGTTTCAGTATTTTTAGGTTTTTATTAACAGCAATCTCACTGTCAGAGAGGATTGCTAGGTCGTCCGCGTACATCAGCATCAGTAGATCGGTTTTGTTATTAATGTTAATTCCCTTAGCTCCTTTGTTTAAAAAAAAGACTTTACGTTAGATAAAAATAAACTAAACAGTAGAGAACTTAAGGGGTCGCCCTGAAGTACTCCCGTGATCACGTCAAATGATTTTGTTAGTCCCTCAGTTGCATATATTTTTATTTTAGTTGCTTTATTTATGTTTTTTAGTAGTGTTATAGTTCTAGCACTTACTCCAACATTGAATAACTTTTGCCACAATAGCTGATGGTCGAAAGCTCGCTTATAATCGATAAATAATGCGAATGTCTTACGTTTTTTTAGTCACAATTGTAATTGTACCGCGGTGCTTAAAATGTAAACATTATGAATATAGCCTCTTGTGTTTTGTAAAACCAGATTGTGACTCTGGAAGTACACGATTTTCCATTGCCCAACTACTAAGTCCATTTAAAAGAATATTTGTGAAGATTTTTGCTAGGCTGTTCATGAGTGCAATTTCTCAAAATTCGGTGCTTTATAAGTAGGGCCTTTTTTATGCATAATTTTTAAAACAGGTGATGTATAAAATCCAATTATTTAGTATGTTTTTGTAAAATTCGTAGGTAATGCCATCTGAGCCTGAGTACACAAAGCTTGTGGAATTGTTTCTATTAAAGAACTGTAATATAAAACATTATCCATGACGATTAGTAATGGTACCCCCAGCATTGTCATTAACTATTCATAACGATTTTTTTAAAAGTCTTGTTATCCATAGAATCATGATAGTCTGCACTCTTCGATTTTATGGAAAATACAAATGCCGTATCTTTAACTAACTCATCATTAGTTTCAGCAAATTCCACTTTTGTCCAGTATTTTCGTGACCTTTCATTAATCTCCTCTTCAAATTTTGTTTTTGTTGGCATAGTTTTAAATAATTCTTTTAAAAACATCCATGCATAATCAAAAAACAAACTTAAGTTGCTAAAAACTGAGCCAAAATATTTATTGAGGCAAAAATTTTTTTCTTTTTAAAGTACTCTGCTTAAACCCATTTTATGTTTTAGTTTTTTCTGAAAACATAAATTCCAACGAATATTGATGCTAGGCTGCGTTATCAGTATTAAACAACGTTAGTCAATAAAATTTGATGTTTTGACTGCCAGGCTCGCCTGTTTTTAATATAAACTCATTCAAAATCAAAGATAGCCTGTTACGGGTTCTAACTAATAAGCACATTTCTTTTGTACACCATATTTTGCTATTATAATTAAGTTATTTACTGCCTTCATTATGATTATTAGAAGCGATAATTAAAAATGAATCACTTACTTCTATAGCTAATAAAACACAATAGCAACCAATTAAATAGTTATTGTAAAAGTCCAATATATTATTTGTTTATATTCCAAACTATTTCTTTTTATTTTTTACTATTTCTTCTTCTTTTTCTTCTTCTACTTCTTTTTCTACTCCTTATACCTTTCTTCGGTTAGGCCTCTACTGATAAGCATGTTTAGAATATCTACTACTTCTTCTATTTAGTTAAGGTCTGTTTAAGTATTACCGTATTGACAAATATTTAAAATGACAGGGATACCATCACTGACCAGTAATCACCCTGGTTTTGTCCTTCAAGCTTCTGGTTCTGGTTATCATATATTATCATCACCATTCTGCATGGACCACTGGAATACAAGTACGACGGTTCTTATTTAACTATTGCTGCTTATACTCTCTTCGCTCTTTATTCTTCACTCTTCGGTTACTTAACTAATGAGGCTTGGGACTTTTCTTTATTACAAACTAAGCACCACTATTCTGCTACGAATGCTTTGCATGTCATGCTATTGTTATTTTATTTTGTATAATTAACCATCTCAAGTAATGTAGGCATTAAAAGGCTGCTACTCTTAATTGTATGGCTATATATGCATGAGTAAATATATTAGTTATCATATTATGATTAAGTATAAAGGCTGTTAACGATTGATACCAATTGGAATAAAAATACCACCTATTGTGCATGAATTTTAAATCTTTAATTTTTAAAATTTAAGGTCTCACTTTACTTTCTTCTCTAACCTGTAGTTTCTGTAACTGAATTGTGACCGTAATTAAACCACCACATTTTTCTGGAATGATACAATTTTATTATTGTTAATTTAAAGTAAATTTTAAGCTAGTCAAGGTACAACTGTTAGGAGCAATATTACACTTATCACAAGCTCCTAACAAGCCTATCGATATTAGGTTTTACTATCGCCTAGGGGCCTGACAAGTAGAGGGTAGATACCACTAAAAGAGATTTGTAAGTTTTTGTTTTTAATATAGGGAATAGTGAGATTCCATTTTCACAAGCTTTTCAATGACCCTATACACGACAAACCTTTGCATTTAAACAAATAAGTTGTATATAGAGTTGCAGCTAAGGGGTTGAGGGAAAAAATCAATTCATATGTTTCAGCGTTTTTTTTTAATACTGGTTAAACAAATAATATTTTTATTCCGGACTTTAGTACAACTCTATATAGATATATATTTTATACATGTACGTCAAATTAAATAATTAGTTAAAGTTTTAACAAGTTTTCTTCGTGAGAACCTACGTTACAGATTTATTAACTGTATTCCATTGTTATATTTTATGTATAACCGTTGTGTGTTTCGCGAATAAATTTAGTATTATATTATATTAGTTTTCCTATCTCTTCTAAGCAAGTTTTAACCAATAAATCTCTAAAATTTATACACTTTCAGAAGTAAAAGGGCAACAATTTAATGTGTATAAATTTTATAGCTGCAACCAGCTCGTCTGCTTCTAAAAAAAAAAGAAGGATAAACGGGATAGTTTCTTAGCTATTTAAATTTATTCAAATCCCAGTTAATTGTGAAACCGTAAATAACGAACTTACATAATGTTTTCCTTGCGTTAAGGAAATTAATGGTTAACAGTAATTAAGGAAAATAAAATCTTTTTTCATTCAGTAATTCTCGCTTAAATACCTCACCCGTCACGTGGTTATTTGAAAAGCATAAAATTATCTTTACTTTTTTAATAATACCCGGTAGTTTTTAGTAAAATTGGCGCAACAAATATTTGACGCAAAAATATATTTTATTTCAATTTATTACCCAACGGTCCCAATGTTTCAAAACAAGATATGTTAAATATTACTATCAATTATTTTTATGTTGTTATTGATTGTTTATAAATATCATTCTTTTTTTATAATAATAAAAAATTGTTATAAACACAAAATGGTCCGTATCTCCGAAACCGTTAATTTGCGGTCCTATATTTATTAAGACTTTTCTGCTTATTTTGGGTCATACTATTCACCATTTCATTTTGTGACACTTTTTTTTTAACACCCTGTATATTACGTCTAGTTGATCGCCGCCATCAACTATTGTAGAACTGTATTGTGTAAATGAGAAAAGATTTGTTATTGTTGACCTGTTCTTACAAAAACCATGTTGTTCTTCCACTATCTGATGTTTGACGTGTGGTATTATATTATCGTATAGTAAAATTTCAAAAACTTTGGCAACATTACATATAATAGTGATGGGTCGATAGTTCTTGATACAATTTTTTTTACCTTTTTTAAAAATAGGACAGATTCTTGACCTCTTCCATGCATAAAGAAATGTACCAGTATGCAGTGACAAATTAAATATTTCATTTAAAGAAATAGCTAACGCATGGGAGCAATCGCGAACCATAAAGGATGGTATATTATCTGGTCCCTTAGTAAATTTAGATTTTAACTTTAATATTGCCTTTGACAGATCAGATTATTTAAATTCAGCTATATGCACATGTAAATTATTTGATAAATCACTCTCAAAGTCAACATCAAAATTTGATAAATTACTGTAGGAATTTTTAAAGTAGCAAATCCATTTACAATATCCTGCATGTTTAAAAGATTTAAATAATCATAAGTCATAAATTCAGGTATTCCACCATCTTTCCTTTTAGTATTTACTTATGACCAAAAGTTCCCACTATTTCTTTTTTATATTCTCTTGTAATGTTTTAACGTAGTCTTTATGTGCTTTCTCTACGTCCTTTTTAATTTTGGATCTTAGCCGTTTAAATTCTTCGAAGGCATTTAAATCATTATTTTCGTGCTTTCTCCCTTTTTTTAATATCTCTAATAATAGGTCCGTTGAACCATATAGGGTATATTCTTTCAGTTAGAACGTATTTGGGAATACATATATCCATCATACCATGTAGTTGTTCATAAAATAACTTACATGCAGTTTCAATATTATTCACATGATTGAGAAAAGACCAGTCACATGAAGTTGATATAACATCATATAATTAGCTTGACGAAAGTTTGAAAATTAATATTAAAAGCAGGATGCGAGACATCTTCAGGAACCATCAAATCATATACCCTTTCAACAGTGCATGATTCATTACAAAAAACTAAGTCTAATAATCGATTGTTTATATTAAATATATTATTATATTGTTTGAAATTGTGAAGATTTACGAAAGTTTAATTCAACTAGTTGAGCAGTGAGAGATGCCATATTAACATACTGGGGGACGTTAAAGTCTCCTAAAACAAATACTTTCTAGTAATCAACAAAATTTAAGGTGGAGAGACAATCAAATAATGCTTTATAATCAACAACTTTAAGACTTGGAGGAATGTAAACAAGTAGTATTAATATTTTGTAATAATTTAATGTAATCGTAGTGCCTAGAATATCAATAATTGGAATAATATCGCTAATAAATGTTAGATCTATTTCATTACTAATAATTTTTTTATTGACAGCTAGCAAAACAACCCCACCGTAATTTAATTTAACTCAAGAAGTAGATCTATCCTTTCTATATACATGATAATTATCGGAAAATATCTCACAGCTACGAAAAGATTCATTTAACCAAGTATCTGTCAATGCTACAAAATCCAAATCGGACTGAAAAAAAAACAAGTAATCGGTATTTATTTTAGTTCTAATTCCACGGACATTCTGATATTTGCAGTATACCCTAATAAAACTACTTTTAAATCTTTAGATAAAACCGCATCGGATTATCATAATTGGTTCAGATGATAGAAGTCTAAAAAATGTGGGAAAATATGAGGAGACATCCGGTATTGGGAACTGAAAAAACTTGTATCAGTGGGGCCCCACTTCCAGTACTATATTTTCCCTATTTATATAAATTCACATTTTTGGCATTTCAGTGATAGGTACTGACATTAATAAAAATAGTATTTTAGGTATAAAATATCACTTAGTTAACTTATTTAAATTTAATGTTTCTAACAGATTAGATCATTTATCAAAGAGAAATGTCTATCTATCTGAAACTAGCATAATATATTTCCAATTATTTGCAAACTTGACAGATATTATCTTACCTCAGCCTTAAAATCGTAGGTTCGGCGATAAATTACATCTTTTTGCTATTTGTCATAGTTTTCCGAAAGCGCTCAAGATTGTGTGTTTAACCTAGAAATTAGCTATTTCATTTGGAAGCCGTTTAAACTTGACACCTGTTAAGTGCTATTTGGTGATTCGAATCTATTAGATTAACCTTCAACTCTAATTACGAAACATTATTTGATTTTATGAGCAATGACGCGATAATATGTCAGTCTTGTAATAAGATTTATTTTCATTATTATGCAAGACTAATAAAAGAACTGCAGTACCTGTACAAAGCTATACCTAATAGCTTTTTATATACTAAGGGCAGAAAGTAACATAATATAGGTGGTTTATTGAACGAGTCGCAAACGAGTCCTGCAAAACTACTTTCCGGGTGTGCAATAATTTTTCCCATTAAAAACAAATATTGCAATTTTATTGGCCAATCAATTTTGTAACGTTTTACTGTTAATTTGCATTTGTTATTTTTACTATTTTGTTTTTGCCATCCATATAGGTCTTGTTTTAAAGCGAAGCTTACCATCAGTGGCTCTATTTACTCTATTAGAAAGCAAAACAGTAAAGATAGTTTTCTCTTAATATTGATAATATTATTTTAACACTTTTTTTTGTTTCAGTTTGCACTCAATTTTCGAGAGGAGTTTTTTCAATGTTGGGGGCAGTTTCTCCAGATTCTTTCGACACGCTTCATTCGTACAGTAATACATTTCAAATGCCATTTGTAACGCCATGGTTTCCAGAGAAGGTTCTAGCTCCATCGTCTGGGTTTATGGACTATGCGGTGTCCATGAGACCGGAATACCATAAGGCTATTATTGATACTGTAAAATACTACGGATGGAGACAGATAATCTATCTGTATGATTCAAATGATGGTAAGTGTAAGAAAAAAGTATAAATTAGGTTATTACCTCTTTATTGTTATTAAAGAATTAAATGGTAAGTACGGAGATTTTTTTTAATAAAATTTCTGTGATAATGATACTAAGCGAAATATATAAAACTCTTTTAAAGCTAAATTAAGTAATATAATTAACTGAAGAAGAGTATCCAACTGCTCAAATGTCATTTTAATGATGATAAGACAACCTGTTTCGGCGTTATGCCGTCATTAGGCCTAAAAGGTTAATAAGCGCAAACAATACTGCGTAAGGAGACGTCTCCAACACGAACATTTAAAACAGCTATATAAAAGTATTGAAAACAATGTATATATCAAGCGTGCTACATAATTTATTGCGGGAAATACAATAAATTCAAAAGTGGAACAAAAATGTGATAATTACCTATAAAAAAAGGTAAAATGGAAAAGAAACTAAAATTTTACTTGGTTTTATTGGTCAAATGTTTTTATTTTTATAGAAAGTTGGCGTTCTTTTATTTTAAAAAATTTTAAACTGTTTGTATTCATCCCTATAATTTTTATAAATTGACTGCATCTAAAAATGGAAAAATTTGTATTTTCCGAAACATATGTAGTGTGCTAAACAATAAAAATAAAAACATTTGACCGATAAAACCAAGGAAAATTTTTATTTATATAAAATTCTGCTACGGTCAGAAAATTACCCTTATTGGAAAAAGAAACGTACAGTTGCAGATAATCCAGCAGTGGACCTCAGGTATGGGAAGAAAGAGCAGTGGTGTATCTCCCAAAAGCTGTTAGCAACAGAAACACAAACCCCATCAACTTGGTTGTTTCTGTTTCCAAAAACTTTTTGGTCATACACCACTTCTTGTTCTTTTCGTACCTGAGATCCTTGTCGACCCACCACTGGATTGTCTGCAACTGTAGATTATTGAAAAACTTACATTTTTCTAATTTTAATTACTTTCGATTAAAGGCACTATGCGCTAGTTCAGTGTGATGTCATTTTGGTTCCACTGACATTTAATTCTAATCAAACTTTTAACAAAAACATCAATAAATTTGACATATACGTTTTTACTGTTTTAAGTTTATTTCTAAATATTGTTTACAGGTCATAAAAAATTGTTGAAAGGTATGTAATTGGTAACTAAACGATTGTATATTTGATGCATGTTATCTACTTACTTTGGGAATATATCTATAAAAGTGAAAAAACGATATAATTTAGGTAAACAAAACGAACAAAACGAACTCAAAAAATCTACTGTTACTTTAATTGTCAGTGGAACCATAATTACATCATCACTGAACTAGCGCATTAAAATGAACATGCACAACTTGTTTCCACTTGCCTAGCAACAACCTATTTGTGTTAAGGTTGTTATGTATGGTTAATATTTAACGTTTCTTTTTTCATTTTACCATAATTCGTAATTTTCACATTATTTTTCCACTTTTAAAATTCTTGTATTTTCTACAATAAGTTTTGTACATTCTTTTGTTGTTTTTAATACTCTTGTATGGCTATTTTAAATAATAATGTTGGAGAGTCCGCCTTGCGCTTTTGGACCTGACGATGGCATAATGTCGAAACCGGTGGTCTTATAATCAATAAAGTATATTTATATGGGACTGATTTTGAGTCATTTTTTAACCCTAATATAATTAAACTAAGTTCACTACTAAGAACAAAAACAACTAGAGTGTCAGCTGGAAAAATTTGTCATTGATATACAGTAAGCGTAGTACTAAGCCAAAGATAAGAATCTCACTAAGATTAGGTAAACATGCAACAGTATTTCAGGTAGAAATAGCAGCAATACATTACTACGAAAAAGAGGTATTAGTACATATGGTAAATGAAAAAACCATTTTCATATACTCGTCGATCGACCTTAAAAATACTCAGTTCTATGCAGGTATACTCGAAGCTTGTGTGGGACTGTTTAAAAGCTTGATATTCAACACAAACCAACCCTAGACTAGGCCACAGAGGACATAAGAGCAACGAAGAGGCTGATTTACTAGCCCGAAAAGTAACCTTAAAGGCTCTTATTGGCCCAGAACCCTTCTGTGGGGTCACAAAGACAGCTATCGGAACATATACAAAGCAGTGGATATTTCAAAAATCTTAGGAGTGGTGGAAAAATTCAATAGAACTAAGTCAAAAGAGTTCTTGAGAGGACCATCGCCTAAACTTACCAAGCATCTACTAAGCCTTAATAGTAAAAACACAAGAGTACTAGTAAGTCTATTAACAAGGCATTATAGTCCTAAAAAATATATGTATATTATCAGAAGAGACCTTGTGCCGATTCTACCAGAAAGTTACGTAGGCAACTTATACCCTAGAAAAATAAAAAAATTACCTAATAAATAAAAAGAAAACAGCAAAAAAAAATTAGCCAATCACCAGTTTCCCCAAAGAAAAAGTGAAATAACGACTATTAAAAATGAATCAATACACACATATCTTAAAAAATTGACAAACGACAAAAATTATAAATACTCTCTGTGGAAAGCGACTACGAAACTTAAACGTCCACATGCCACTAACAAAAGAAGACAACGAATATTGGGCAAGATTAAATAAACAAAAAGATGACATCTTTGCAGATCATCTCGAAAACATTTACAACTGAATGAAAAACAGGGACTTGATTTATTAAAAGAAGAGAACAGAAACATAGAAATTTTTAGGATAACCCATAAAGGGTTAGCTAAGGGAATCAAAGAAAATATTAATCCTAAGAAAGCGCCCGGTCATGATCTAATTACAGGTGATATACTAAAACAATTGCCAAAAAAAGCTGTAATATAATAAACACTGCTTTTTTACCACAGCATGTACCTAGCATCTAAAAAGTTGCAGAAATTATAATGATACTGAACATGGAAAACTGACCACCAATTTGGATTTAGGAACAAGCATTCCAATAATGATCAGGGCCACAGACTAACAAATTTAATAAAAAAAACAGTTTAAGAAAAGAAGATCCGCACCTCACTGTTTCTAGATGTGACTCTAAGTCTTTCGGTAAAGTATTGTTAGAGCTTGAATACAAAATCAATAAACTTTTATCTAAGCAATATTGTAACATCTTAAAATCCACCTCTAAAGAAATTAAAGCTGTTGTACCTCAAGGAAGTGTTCTGGGACCAGTTCTTTACCTTCTCCAATAGTTGATATGTTGTTCCCGAATCCAGTCAATTATAAAACCCCGGACTGTACTTTTTGGTACTCCTGGGTTTGTGTCTGGTTCCGTTGTTTCTTCTGACCCTCTTTTTGCAAGTTCGTCAGCCTTTTCATTGCCTTCGATCCCTTTGTGACCTGGCACCCAAAATAGTTTTACTCTATTTCGGTCTGCCAGTGTTCTTAGTTCTTCGATGCATTCCCATACCAGCCTCGACGTAACTTTCTGACTCGATATGGCCTTAAGTGCCGCTTGGCTGTCTGACATTATTTGAATATGCTGATTTTCGACAGCTCTTTCATTGTTCGTTTTTGCACATTGCAAAATTGCGTATACCTCGGCCTGAAATACCGAGGAATGTATTCCTATAACATACCTATGGTTAGTATCAGGGTTTTTGAAGAATACTCCCGCCCCAGTGCCTTTCGCAGTCTTAGACCCGTTTGTATACCAGGTTTGTTCCTGTCGTTGGGCATTGGGCTCCTTTATGGTGATCTCCGCTCTTTCCTGTATTAAAACCTTAAAGGGAGCGTTAAAAGAGTACCTCTTGGTTAAGTGGTCTAATCTCATGTCTAGCACGTCTCCTATCACTAACCTTGAGATACTCATGTGACCTGGCCTAATGTTAAGATTTCCCAGTGTATTCCCTAATCTGTAAGCACCTAATCTTACCTCCCCTTGTATCACATAGTGAAGAGAAGGAGTCCTATTAGTGCTTCCATTGCAGCAGTGGGGGTTGTTTTCATTGCCCCCGTTATTCCGAGACAGGCAAGTCTTTGTACCTTGCTAAGCCTCGTTATTGCTTTCCTTTGCTGTGTCTTTGGCCACCACACCAAAGCTGCGTATGTTATTATGGGTCTCACCACCATGTTATAAATCCAATATACGATGTCTGGTTTTAACCCCCATTTTTTTCCAAAGGATCGCCTTGCCATCATTAATGAGGTTTCCGCTCTCCTTGTGGTTCTTTCTAGATGCTGGTTCCAGGTAAGTCTCGAATCAATCATAACTCCGAGATATTTTACCTCCCCTTTAAGCTGGATGCTTGCACCTTTTAGGTTTATAGGCCCTGGTCTCTCCAATTTCCTCCTGCGGGTGAATGCAATTATGTCAGATTTGTTTGGGCTAATGTTTAGTCCTTCCGCCTCTGTCCATTTTGTTACTATATTTAGAGCCTCTTGCATTCGATCTCTTACTATAGTGTTGTATTTTCCCTGTACCATGATTCTGTAGTTAGCTACACATTGATACTAAAGATCAGTACTTCCCATGTTTTCAATGTACTTAGATATGCAGTTTGGACGATTTATCATAATGTGACGATGTTGCTGCAATGAATGATCAATGCAGTTGGTGAAACAGTACTTATCCATTTATTATGTTGTTCAGTTGTTTTTTCACTCTTCTTGTAATTTCCGTAATTTTTCTATTTGCCCTTTTTGTAATCTCTGTTAAATCAAAATTTTTTTAAGCTTTAGAGGTTCCTAGGAAGGCTGCGCAACAGATGATGGTGGCTGTGGTCTCAGGTAGAGATTTACATCGTCGTCACTCGCGCCAATACGTTCGTTATTGTATAATTTTACCTGAGCACCAGCTTGTAACTGACAACCAGTTAAATCATTTAACATATGTTTATCGATTTCATTCCATGAATCCTTATCAGTGCCAACATATAGTTTAGGTGGCTTAATAAATAACTCATTCACTTCATTTGCTACGTTATTATCACTATATCTAGAACCTCAGATAGTGAGAATCCCCGACTGTAACAAAAGAGGACTATAAATAAAAACTGATATCAAAAACTGCCATTGATACCGTACGGAATCACATGTTTGATAATGTATTAAAATATTGTCTTACTGAATTTAACTTTGTTAGAAAGAATATGAACAATTGTTATGTTAGTAATTGGTTAAATTCTATAAATTTACCAAAAAAATATCAATAAATTAATATTTCACGTCTACGTTTATTAAACTACATAATTAACAAATATTTTCTTTTGCTTTTAACCTTGATGTCAAGTCATAAATCACAAATTACTTTTTAAAGTAACGGAAAATGACCATCTGCATGTGCAAATACGGCCCAGTTTCGCTAAAATATTTTCAACCGTGAGTTAATATTTGACAAACACGGTTTTTATAGTATATCTCTCTCAGCGCAATTAACTTAAGTCTCAACCACTTTCACTCTCTCTTTCTATCAAGCAAGTTCTTAGAAAAGGGAGCTTCTGAGTGTCCGGTGCATAGGTAACGCAAGGTATTTATTAGGTCATGCATCTCATTCGCCAGAACCACCTCCCACTACGGTACAAAAGATCTATTGCGTCAACTATGCACCGGATACTCAATTTCGGCATCGGATAATATAAAATGAAATCGTCTAGTACAACCAGAGTCAAAGTGTAAAGATAGATACAAGCTTTCGGAACGAGACAGTCGAGACACTACATACGTTAATATTAAATCTCTTCATAAATTTAAATTGGCATGGATAAAATTAATTGAGCACGTATTAGTTAAGAAGTTCTATGTTATATCTACATAAGCAACATTCTTTGTACATCATGTGTGATCAATAGGAACAATTCGTTTTCTACTCAAACTCTCAAGTTATTTCTACAAGAAGGACCCAATTTATATAAAAAAAAAATATTGAAAATAAAACCAGTATTTTTTCAGTAATTTGTCATAAAATATCGTCAAAATATATTAGTTATATAAGTCAAATTTAAATCACTCTCACTACATAAATGTTACAAGTGCACTTAAAACCGGTCCGGGTTATATTCTCGTCTATTGCTTATTGACAGGAGAGGGGGAATCCATAAAATGTTTGTAATAGGCTACAAACAAAGAAGCGATTGGCGTGTTTTGTGATACCATATGGTATCACTGGGCGTTAATTGGTTGGTAATAGTAAACGCCACTTGGTATGTATGGAACTAACAACTTCACAGAGATCTGAGAATGCCTACAAGAATGCCTCAAAGAAGGGGGGAATACCATCGCAAAGAAACATGAAAAAATACTGCATGACCACGTAAATATTGAAGTTGTATAGTTCCTGGATCACTGCTACCTAATAAGAAGGCTCAAAAGGATCAAACCATTTGAATTAGGGATGTAAAATTATGTAAAACCAGAGCACAGTGCGCGCGTGCAGTGTACAGTTTACCAAAACAAAAAAATGATACATTTGGATAAACTCTTAGTTTTAAGCCTCTTACATTTACTTAAGTTTAAAATAAAGACAAATTGCTAATTGGCTTCAATATAGCTAGGTACAATGCAAACTAACAAAAAAATATTGATAAAGAATTAAATGGTAGGTACGTTTTTTTTTTTTAATAAAGTTTATGTGCGCAAAAATCAAGTTACAATTTTTTTATTTTCACTGTAAAACTTTTGAATGACAATAGATCCTATACATTTTTTCGACAACTATATTGTTTCTTAAACTGGTCACCTCTTTTTATTAAATTAAAAACATAGGTTTCAAAACAAAGCAGCATATATGTAATGTATCCTCTTCATATTGATCAAAAACGCTTATTGTTGGGATTCCACAACGCTATAAATTCAAATGTATCTGCACAACTTATAAAAGCAATATTTTTACAAATGCAACCAACGGCTATACAGCCATCGTAGCAAACTGACTGGCGTATTCTATCACCTTCCTTACTCTACTCAATCTCTTACACTCACATATGGTTACATTTACAAGTTAAAAGAGAATTTCTAACTAATAACCCCTATATGTCATTCCATCTGGGCGATCTAGTCGGGTGCGAGAAAATTATTTTGTGACCAACATAAATAGCTCATCTTTCACTTAAGTCAACATATCTGACATGTCAAGTGATAGATCGCATAAAGTCATGAAGATTTTGACTAAAGAGATTATATATATTATGAGGTCATAAAATCGTTGAAATCATTTTCGAGAATATCTCTCAATATACAGTGTGAACAGATAAATGAAATAAATTTGGTAATAAATTAATGGGGGCGTGTTCTAAAAATCGCTCGACACGTCGATTGGTATTTTAGTTATGCATTTTTTTAACAAAAGCTTTTTATACAGAGTGGGTCATCTAACAGTGGCCACTACCAACTTTCTTATTTTAAACACAACGCATATTTTATGTACTATATCGTATACCTAAATGTTTCAGCAATATTAAATGTTTTCCGATTTATTGCAAAAATTATCATTAATAAAATAAAATAATTTGATTACAGAAATTCGTTACAACACACTCAAAAACTAATAAGTAATACTGTTTATTTATTGATATTGTAACAAAAACAAAACAAATCCCAATGTAGATGTTCAAAATGCTCGCCGTGAACCTCTTGGCAACATCCTTATCTTACTGAACATTTCAGGCGTGATCAATCTAATCGCAAGCGTAATTCGTGTTCTTAAGTCAGTTAGGTCTAAAAGTTTAGTTTTGTATACAATACTTTTGACACATCCCTATACGTGTGGCACTCGGGGACTGCCGCGGTAAAGCTATTGCATATCATTTTTTGTCAACTAATGCAATTATAATTATTTATTTATGCAGTATTTTTTTCTTTGATATTAATTCAAGTTTTTTCTTTGATATTAATTCAAGTTACACTTTTTGAGCATAGTGACCGATAAGAAAACAATTTTTTTTCTTTTATTGAATAAATGAGAAGTTAATATTGTTTTAAATATTTTTATTATCTTTCAATATATGTAGGTTATTCAGGAATTTTTATTATTGAAACTATAGGTTTATGGTAACTGAAATAAGAAACATTAGTTTGAGAGTTGATATCCTCTAAATATCTGAAAAATACCGCGTCAATGGTGGTCCCATATTTTGTTGTGTATTCTTGATGATCATTATTCATTTTCAAATTCAATTTTTAAGAAATTGTGTCTAATAGAGATAGAATCAGTTATAAGCAGTTAGCAGCTAGTCTACACGCATACGTCTAATCGTACGCACACAAACACCGTGCCGAAATATGCCGAACTGCAACGACGTTAGACGATGCAACGGCTTTCAACGCAGCACCGCTGAGCCGGTTGGAGTGGGGGGGGGTGTAAGGTTTATTTTCATTACGGAATTTCTTTTTCGATTTTTCGATTTGTCGATTTTTCGATTTTTCGATTTTTCGATTTTTCGATTTTTCGATTTTTCGATTTTTCGATTTTTCGATTTTTCGATTTTTCGATTTTTCGATTTTTCGATTTTTCGATTTTTCGATTTTTCGATTTCTTCGATTTTTTTATTTTTCGATTTTTCGATTTTTCGATTTTTTGATTTTTCGATTTTTCGATTTTTCGATTTTTCGATTTTTCGATTTTTTGATTTTTCGATTTTTTGATTTTTCGATTTTTCGATTTTTCGATTTTTCGATTTTTCGATTTTTCGATTTTTCGATTTTTCGATTTTTCGATTTTTCGATTTTTCGATTTTTCGATTTTTCGATTTTTCGATTTTTGGATTTTTGGATTTTTGGATTTTTCGGTTTTTCGATTTTTCGATTTTTCGATTTTTCGATTTTTCGATTTTTCGATTTTTCGATTTTTCGATTTTTCGATTTCTTCGATTTTTTTATTTTTCGATTTTTCGATTTTTCGATTTTTCGATTTTTTGATTTTTCGATTTTTCGATTTTTTGATTTTTCGATTTTTTGATTTTTCGATTTTTCGATTTTTCGATTTTTCGATTTTTCGATTTTTCGATTTTTCGATTTTTCGATTTTTCGATTTTTCGATTTTTGGATTTTTGGATTTTTGGATTTTTCGGTTTTTCGATTTTTCGATTTTTCGATTTTTCGATTTTTCGATTTTTCGATTTTTCGATTTTTCGATTTTTCGATTTTTCGATTTTTCGATTTTTCGATTTTTCGATTTTTCGATTTTTCGATTTTTCGATTTTTCGATTTTTCGATTTTTCGATTTTTCGATTTTTCGATTTTTCGATTTTTCGATTTTTCGATTTTTCGATTTTTCGATTTTTCGATTTTTTCATTTTTCGATTTTTCGATTTTTCGATTTTTCGATTTTTCGATTTTTCGATTTTTCGATTTTTCGATTTTTCGATTTTTCGATTTTTCGATTTTTCGATTTTTCGATTTTTCGATTTTTCGATTTTTCGATTTTTCGATTTTTCGATTTTTCGATTTTTCGATTTTTCGATTTTTCGATTTTTCGATTTTTCGATTTTTCGATTTTTCGATTTTTCGATTTTTCGATTTTTCGATTTTTCGATTTTTCGATTTTTCGATTTTTCGATTTTTCGATTTTTCGATTTTTCGATTTTTCGATTTTTCGATTTTTCGATTTTTCGATTTTTCGATTTTTCGATTTTTTCATTTTTCGATTTTTCGATTTTTCGATTTTTCGATTTTTCGATTTTTTCGATTTTTTAATTTTTCGATTTTTCGATTTTTCGATTTTTCGATTTTTCGATTTTTCGATTTTTCGATTTTTCGATTTTTTGATTTTTCGATTTTTCGATTTTTCGATTTTTCGATTTTTCGATTTTTCGATTTTTCGATTTTTCGATTTTTCGATTTTTCGATTTTTCGATTTTTCGATTTTTCGATTTTTCGATTTTTCGATTTTTCGATTTTTCGATTTTTCGATTTTTCGATTTTTCGATTTTTCGATTTTTCGATTTTTCGATTTTTCGATTTTTCGATTTTTCGATTTTTCGATTTTTCGATTTTTCGATTTTTCGATTTTTCGATTTTTCGATTTTTCGATTTTTCGATTTTTCGATTTTTCGATTTTTCGATTTTTCGATTTTTCGATTTTTCGATTTTTCGATTTTTCGATTTTTCGATTTTTCGATTTTTCGATTTTTCTATTTTTCGATTTTTCGATTTTTCGATTTTTCGATTTTTCTATTTTTTTGATTGTTTGATTTTTCGATTTTTCGATTTTTCGATTTTTCGATTTTTCGATTTTTCGATTTTTCGATTTTTCGATTTTTCGATTTTTCGATTTTTCGATTTTTCGATTTTTCGATTTTTCGATTTTTTGATTTTTCGATTTTTCGATTTTTTAATTTTTCGATTTTTCGATTTTTCGATTTTTCGATTTTTCGATTTTTCGATTTTTCGATTTTTCGATTTTTCGATTTTTCGATTTTTCGATTTTTCGACTTTTCGATTTTTCGATTTTTCGATTTTTCGATTTTTCGATTTTTCGATTTTTCGATTTTTCGATTTTTCGATTTTTCGATTTTTCGATTTTTCGATTTTTCGATTTTTCGATTTTTCGATTTTTCGATTTTTCGATTTTTCGATTTTTCGATTTTTCGATTTTTCGATTTTTCGATTTTTCGATTTTTCGATTTTTCGATTTTTCGATTTTTCGATTTTTCGATTTTTCGATTTTTCGATTTTTCGATTTTTCGATTTTTCGATTTTTCGATTTTTCGATTTTTCGATTTTTCGATTTTTCGATTTTTCGATTTTTCGATTTTTCGATTTTTCGATTTTTCGATTTTTCGATTTTTCGATTTTTCGATTTTTCGATTTTTCGATTTTTCGATTTTTCGATTTTTCGATTTTTCGATTTTTCGATTTTTCGATTTTTCGATTTTTCGATTTTTCGATTTTTCGATTTTTCGATTTTTCGATTTTTCGATTTTTCGATTTTTCGATTTTTCGATTTTTCGATTTTTCGATTTTTCGATTTTTCGATTTTTGAGCTTAAACACATTATAACAAATAGATAAAATATCAAGTACCACGTTATAACTGTTGGAGTTCCTCAGGGAACCATGTTAGTCCCGATCCTTTTTTTCTGTATACATAAATAGCCTTCTCAATTTGGAATCACTTGGCCAAATTTTAAGCTTTGCTGATGATACGGCTGTCATATACAGTTCGTCTTCTTGGGATAACCTTAAACAAAAAATTGAAAGTGACTATAATGTAATAAACGTACAATAAACTATACAAAAGCAAGCTACTTACCGTTTAGCTCCTATACTAGTAGGCCTAGGTATAGAAATCCCTGAATCCTCTTTAGTAAAATATCTTGGAATTCTTATAGATAGGCACATAAGGTGGGATTTACATACCAAGCAACTTATTAAGGATTATTGTCCAAATTCAGGTATTTAAAAATTTTTTTAAATTTTCATGCTCTAAAATCAATGTATTGCATCAGCAGTTTATGAATCCCTCCTTTCGTGGGGTCTACTCAATAAAGTAAAGAGTATGAGTTTCGACACAACCGCATCTAATACCGGGTCTCGAAAAGGGGCTTGTATTCTACTTAAGCAAAAAATGGATAAGGAAATGATCTGGCTAGCATGTAGGCATCACATTATGGAAATTATGCTGGAATCAGTTGTTTAAAATGAAATTGGGCCTTCTTTTGGACCAGATAATGTATTATTCAAAAGATTTTAGAAAAACTGTCAATTAATCAATAGAGAAGAGTATACGACGTTAGAAACTGATGAAGAATCTATTGAAAAGCTCCAAGATGTGAAAGATGAAATAATCAATTTTTCTAAGAAACAATTGACAGAATATCAGCCCAGAGATGATTACAAGGAACTCTTGCAAATAAGCATTGTATTTTTTAGAGGAGAACTAGAAAATTGCGTGTCATTTAAAAAGCTTGCAGGTCTTCACCGAGCACGTTGGATGGCAAAGTCTATCTACTCACCGAAAATATTCTTGTTTCGAGAACAATTCAGATTGATAAAACATGAGGAAAAAGGTTTGCGAGAAATTTGTATTTTTACAGTCTTAATCTACATTAAATATTGGTTCCAAGCTCCATCCGCTTGTTCAGCCCCAAGAAACGACTTAGAACTCCTTAAAGATTTAAAGAAAAATGAGGATGTAACCCCTGTCATAGCTAGAAAAGCAATAAATAAAGTATGTGGCCATTTATGGTATGTCTCAGAGGAACTTATCGTCTTATCATTTTTTGACGACAAAGTGGGAAATGAAACTAAGAAGAAAATGGTGGAAGCTCTAAAGAAAGAAGGAGCTGATTTTTGCCCGAAAAGAATTAATGTAGACATTGAAAACATTGTTAATAAAAATCTAGACGATTTTGTCACTAGTAACACCAAACGATTCTTTTCTATTACCGGAATAAGCTTCGATTTCCTCAAGAAAAAAGTTGAAGACTGGATCAAAGAAAAGGAATATATTTAAAGTAAGGAGATAGTAACAAAATTTAAGGTAGTCAATGATACAGCAGAGAGAGGGGTGTCCTTAATCCAAGAGTACAACAAAATACTGACCCTAGATGAAGACCAGAAGCAGTATATTTTGCTTCTTGTGAAGTCCTTCAGACAAAATTTCCCGAACTACAAAAAAGCAACTTTGATGTCTGCATTATGAGTTTTTTACGTGTTAATTGTGCATCAAAATATTTTTGAGGACTCTAAACAACTAATATAAGCTTATGTTAATTATGTAATAAGTTTTTAAAAAATTGTGACAATTAAAGAAATTTTGTAAAAATCTGTGTTTTTTGTGTAATTTTATAATAAATACAAAAATTTTTAAATAATCACTTTTTGGGAAAATGTTAGATTTTTTAAATCTTTAGTAGCGACCTTTAAATTTTTCTCAAAAAATCTCAAAAATTTAATTTAAGTTTCTCTAATTAGGTAGAATAAAATGGGAGGGTGACCCATAGATTACTAATGTAAATAGATGGGAAACTCAATAGTAAAATTCTAAGTCGATGTGCTGCCATCTATCAAATTGGAGTGGTACTAAAATTCAATATGGCCGCCACGAGTGGGCTTTTTGAAATTGAACTTTGTAGTAGCGCAAAAATGTAATGAAGACAAGTATTAGAAATTAAAAATTTAAAAAGCCGACTTCAAAAACGTGCAGATGCCGTCACCACATCTTAACCAAATTTATATGGGACCACCCCTGAGGTACCCCCTTACTAACAAAAAAAGAATATAAATCGGACATAAATCGCTAAACATACATAAAAAATTAAGAGTTCGAGGATTTTCTCATGGACCCAATTATTAGATTTTGACCAAATTTATATGGGACCACCCCTAAAGTAGCCCCTCTCTAACAAAAAAATAATTATTGAAATCGGACACCGTGTTACAGAATTATCGCTGAACATACATTAAAAAAAAATATCGCGACGAATTGATAACCTCCTCCTTTTTTAAGTCGGTTAAAAATCAAATAAAACAAAAAAATTGGAAAAATATTTGACTAGTTTCAAATCATAAAAGAACCATATTGACTGTTTTGTGATTTGAAACTAGTAAAATATTTTGCCAATTTATATCTTTATTTGATTTTACTTCATTATATTTTTGCATTAATTTCAAACTTGAAATAAAATGCATATTATTTTTTTTTATTACAGTAAATTAACGCTACATCATATAATTTGTCTATTTAAACATGGAAATACTCTAAACAAATATGCATTTTCACCATTTAAATAATTAAATATTTCTAACACAAACCTATCAAAAATGTTTTCTGTAACAAAATCAGCATATATAAGTGCTCAAGACATTTATAAAAGTTTTGCGACTTGGAGTGGCAAATCAGTTTGAAAAAATTTAAGTTGAAGCATCATCCTTTTTTAATATCGAGGCAAATTTGAGTATGGATAAAATTTGCCATACGGTTATCGAGTCGACTTGTTAGGTTGAGGAACATTTCTTCATCCGATAATTGTTTTCTTGATTCATTTATACAGCACTTGTAGTTATCAAATTTTTATTCATCATGTGGGCACTGTGATAAATGAATTTAACTTTTGAGCATAAATTAAACTTACACACGTTTGGACCCTTGAAGATTTTAGGGCGTTTTCTTATTTGATGTCAATGGCATTAAATCAGTTTTTGATATTGATGGCTGAGGCTCAAATATTTCATCAATCGATAGGGTATTTTGGAGGGTCAACATTTTCTTTATAACAATGATCATTTAAAACTGAAAACAAAAAGAAATTTAAATAACAAACCAATTATTTTAACACTGAATCAAAAACAAGTTTATAAATAGTACTTACCATTGATGGCAGTACAAGATGCATTTTTCTTAAGACACTTATTACAAATTGGTTATCCTTAATATGACAACCTCATATTTAATACGTGGTATAAATTGCATCACTACCAATATCTGGGAGTTCTTTATTGTTTGTTGCTAAAATCCATCTTTCCATCGTTTGAAAACATGCTTAAAATTGGAAGGTGTTTAAAAATAAATCTAGATTCTAGATGAATCAAAATCCAATACACCTTCAAATGCAATAGCCATTTTAATTTTTCCAAGTTTTGTTGACAAGCTGACAACTAACATGACATTTCGATACGAGCACTATCCCGTTAATTGGAGTGGTACTAAATTACCGTCCTCATGTTTTTCCATTTGAGTTACCAGCCCCTGGGGTGACCCAAGAGAAAAGAAACAAAAAATATTTTTGGGTCTTTTAAGCATCACCCTAATGGGAATTTCTGAAATTATAGCATATTATCCAATTTGTTGTCATTGGTTATAGCATTGGCAGCTGTTATTTTATCTGCGTTACATTTCGCGAAACTGCTCCTCTATTTTACCAATTGTTCCTAGAGATATACGTGGAAAATTTGGAAATTTTTCATGAAATAAGCGAACAACTTCCATTATTTGTATCCGTGTGTTATCTCTTTAACCAGTCATCTGTTGTATTATTATTTTGTGCATTTCTGTTAAATGAACCATTTTTCTAAAATAAAATTAACGAAATTTAAACGACTATACTGCCGTCCTATGAAAGACCCCAGTATCTTCAGGATTTTTTGTTTGGGCGCAAAGCTATATACGGTGAAATAATTTTCTATGATAAATTGAGGAAAAATAAGCAAATACGGTTTTTTTCTTAGTAAAATGATAGTTTATGTTACCAGAAACATGTATATAGTGTATATTATTGGCACTTGATTTTGTTTTATTTATTATTTCATAAAGTAAAATAAGTTACTTACTTCTGAATTAATTAACATTTTTGATATGAAATGAACTCAATAGCTTGAAAACAGCAAAAAAAGCGATTTTTACGCAACAGTCACCGCATCAGATTTGACCCTGAAGTAAAAGGATTTTTTTTAAGCGCAAACCATGCGTCAGGCGAAAAAAAAACCAAGAAATTAAATTTGCTCAGAAATGAATGATAATTCCAAAACTTATTTTTATTTTAAGAACAGGCAGTGGCGTACCATTTTGTTCTCCAAAAATATTAAAAGCAAAACCGGTACAAACGCCAATGCTAAAAATAATAATAATTGTTTTTACATTGTAAAATGCTTCTTGATTCATAGAAGACGTGTGCCAAATTTCATTCAATAGAATAGAATCACAGTTATTATAAAAACAGTATTTTTTTTTAAATTTTTACCGCCGTTTCTCAAAAGTTAGGAGGTTTAGCACATACGTCCATATATTTTTTTTTTTCTTAAGATGGGCCTTAGAATTGTCCCGTTAAATATTAGCATCTCATTAAGGAACACCCTGTATAATAAAATATCAAACACTACTGCCCATGGGTATTCCAAAGTCAAAAATTTAATATTATTTAGAAATTTAGATAGGGAAGAAGGGATGGTGACGTTATACAGGGTTATCTTTTTTCTTATCTTGTTTTCTTAAATCTTAGTTGGGAATATTTAAAAATATCTAAACTCATCAACATTTGACGAAATTTATACAGATAAAATTATTTTAATCTGGAATAGTAATTTAACTAAGTTGTCAATGAGTAATTTTTTAAAGAAATTTTGCTAAATTAAAAAAAATTCAGCTTTTTTCTGCAAAAAAATCCTAATTTTTAGACTACTTATACATAGATGTTATTTCAGAAAATGTCTTATATATTACAGGTTTACTGCAATAAGTAAGTATTGCAGGACCACTATTATGTTAATTATTAAATTAAATCGTTAAAAAAAATACCTGCACTATAAAAAAAAACTCAATTAGTAAACATTCCTATAGAAACATACAAATGTACATATTTTATACCACTGTTGCAAAAGCGGTGATAGTTACATTATATGATGTTATCCCCATTCATTTCAACCTCTATACGTAGATTAAACGCATTAAAAACCTCTCCCTTGTGTCTTCGGCACTTAACAAATCTCTCAAAAATCCCTTTAGCATGTGCCTATCTATAAGTTGATTTTGGAAACGATAAACCTATAGAAAATAAACATGGTTAAAATGGTCAAAGCTCTAACAGAGCCATTAAAATAGTCCAAAACCCTCTATTTTAATAGCACTCTTAGCGCTGGTTGTAGTTTTCCTCACTATGCAACTTTAAACTTTTAACTAAAATTCATTCGATTTTTGCTGTTCGCTTTGGTGTCTACCCTGCATTGCTCTAGAGTTCATTACCTACCTGTTCGGTTTAATATATATAGGGACCGAGTTAACTCAATTATTTGTCGAATAGTCATTAAAATTTGACAAATACAGGACTTCATACTTTATGATTTTAGAGGAGTTCACAAGCTTTCAACTTTATCATGCTTTGATTACCTAAAAGTATAGGGTTTTATAAATGAAAATTATTTTAGTTCAAGAAAATTTAATTGAATAATTTTTCTACACATTTTTAAATTAATTATAGACCAGGTACATCATTAAAAATGGTAAATGTAGCTGGGTATATTTTTTATGCATTGTTTTGCAGCAAATTTGCGGAATATGCCCGTAAGTGTTGATGACACCGATTAAGTATACTAGTATACTATACAAGGAGGTACAAAATAGAGTTTTAATCAATTTCAAATTCATTTATTTAAACCTAGTTAGGTATGAGATTTTAGTTATAAGAAAAAGTCAACAGATTTTTTTTTAATTTGGTGTCATCGGCATCGACTACTAAGGCCATTAGCCTCGTTTTCTGTGTAGGCTTTGTTACTGTTCCCCAGCGCCATTTTGAGAACAGCACTGTTAATTAGACTCCAACAGTGAATGGTCGAGTTGGGAATCCTACCGAGGCATCAGAATTAATTTTAAATAATTAAATTAAATAAAAAGCCCGGCCAACAGTGGGATTCGAACCTATGACCCTTGGATCCACAGGCAGAGACTCTACCATTGATCCACCCACCCCTCAGTCAACAGTTTTAATCAGCAAAATAACGAAATTGTATTTAATTTAAATTATTTATATTAAGATTATTCATTTCTCAAATGTGGTATAAAATGCAAGTAAATATAAAGTCTTGATTACATTTATTTTTGTATTAGAAACAGGGATAGAGCAGCTAGTTTCACTTAGTCACCATCATCAAGTTTGTAAGAAAAAGTATGTTGAAATATTGAACGAATGTTGTATAGGGTGTTCAAATTTGAGCTTCGGATTTAATTTAATACTAAAACACAAAAAAATATTATTTTATTATTTTAAAGTTTAAATGTTACGGTTTGTAATGAAAAATAATATCCGGCATGTGACCCATCTGCTTCTAACATTCTAACATTCTTTTTACAAAATTTTCAAGAACATTTTCGCAAACATTCTGTTCAATTTCTTAAATTTTTTGAATAATGTTAACTCGAAGCTGTTTAGGTGTTTAATAGTTATTAGCATAAACCTTACCCTTTAAAAAGCCCTACAAGTAAAAATGCAGTGATGTAAGGTCTCATTATTCAAATGCCAAATCTCTCCCTTAAAAGATTAGGTGTTTTATCCGATGTGTGGCAAGTGGCACCGTCTCGCTGGAACGCCATGTTCTGGACATCCATATCTTTCAATTATTTCCACCAATAATCTCGTAATCAATGTCCTGTATCGCGCTTTATTCACAATTATCGAATCACCAGCTTTATTCTGGAAAAAATAAGGACAAATAACGCCACTAGACCAAAACCCACACCTCACAGTCACATTTACTGGATACACTCGTTTTTCCCATATTTATCTTGGATTTTCTTCACCTTGTATTCTGCTGTTGAAATCTCTTCATAAAACTCTCAATCAG
The DNA here is from genome assembly GCA_927349885.1 of Psylliodes chrysocephalus. Taxonomy (NCBI): domain Eukaryota; kingdom Metazoa; phylum Arthropoda; class Insecta; order Coleoptera; family Chrysomelidae; genus Psylliodes; species Psylliodes chrysocephalus. Next base: position 52,128,149 of record OV651815.1, on the reverse strand, counting down.
TTTAACAGATGGTGATAAATTTCTTCTAAAATGCGTAAGGCATCTGCTTTCAGCAAAACATTCCCCATTTTGATAATAAGTTTTCACAATAAAAAACGGGGTTTTCGATGGACAGTTGTTCCATGTTGATCAAAAAACAAATATCCGCAAAGTTTTTACTTGACATATGTCACTTGACATATGTCACTATAGAAATACTGCCAATGAAGATTACCAAAAATGGCTGTTAATTTGAATCGGAATGTCAAATTTGGACACCCAGTACAATAGAGTTGAAAAATTGTTTTAAACAAATTTGAATTGTTTTAATTTCTCTACAAAAAAAGAAAGCTCTTAGAAGCTTAACATTGAAGCGTTCATTTAACTTTTTCTAAATTTCTATGTTGGAAAAGGGTTCCACAACATGTTGATGCACTCCGGTTAGCTTTGGAAAATATCTACTCAGGATGGAGCTCGTTATTGATAGTCGAATTTTCTACTATAAGTTGTTTTATTGATATCAATAATTTTATTAATTGACTATTTTGATAACTACTCACTACTCACTCTGAAGAGACCTTGAATTTATTTTGGGCTAGTACTAGAATGTCAGGAAGCTCTGACATAAGTATCCATCAACAATGTGGTCACCGTAAGATGGATAAAAGGTCAGGCAACATCGAATGGCAACCGTCTTGGTGGTTTACTAGCCAAAAAGTCAGCCACTTCCTTAAGGCATTAAGACATTTACTTGCTACATTAGCGACATAAGGGGGTACAATAGATCTTTTAGGTCGCATTGTAATAACATTCCATTCCTAACATAAGATAATATAGGGCAGCCACCAAATACTTTTTAGACTTGGCCTTTCTATTGGACTGACAATATTGGTAGCGACTGACCCAATTAAAGAATATCCTCCTGAGAAAATCAAGAAAAATGGAATAAAATAAGAGGCTGCAAAGTTCTAAGAAAACATTTAAATTATCCTACACTACAGTAAACAACATTTTGACTATGGATAGACAGAATCTGCGCCTGATGCAAGACATTCTGACAGGTCATTACCAAGTACAGAAATATATCCATTGCATGCGGCTGTCAGAATACGCACAGTGAGTGCGAACAATAAAATAAGACCATCGAAAATATCCGACATTTTCCAGACGCTCTCATTTATTAAAATATTTGTGTTCGGCGAGTATCAACTAACACCGGCCGATACAAGAGATGAACCTCATGCCGACGTTGTGAACAACATTAAATCTGTAGGCTGGCTTACGAGCTGGGAGGTGTCTATTAATTTAGGAGGATGCACAATGGGCCTAACAAAGCCTAAGTTTCGTAAAGTAGGTAACCCTCTACATGTTACAAATACAGATTTTGAGATATTTATTTACATGCGCATTTTCGGATGCCGGATGGATACGATCTCACTAGTTGAAAAATCCAAGTTGTTTATTAGATAGGTTGTGTACTGGCCTGTCCTTATTTGATGGCAACAACGGATAATCACTGAGACAGGGTCTTTTCGTCTTTACGAAGTAGTGGCCTAGAAAACGTTTAGAAAACTACTGCCGTTGGGCGATCTGGGCTAATTCAGAAGAAAGCATCTGTAGGTTAATCTATGACTGTGCTGTGCGAGTCACGATAAAGGATGTGCTATTCGAGTCGTTCTTCTCCTTGGATATTTTTAAAAAGAAAGTAGGAAATTCATTATATATCTAATGATTACAAGTAAAGTTTGGGTAACCGAAAAGTTCTAGATACCGTCGTTTGGGGTGAAATTGATTATAAAAAAAGTCTTTCGCGTGATTTTTTTTTTCCTTGTAAAAAATTATTTTTGTAAATAAGTTGTTTCAATAGGTCTTGGTGTCAGAAACGATATCCGTTAATTAGAAAATAAAAAAAAAAATAACTAAAGGTTGTGAAAAGAAAAAATATCTCATAGTACATGTGGGGTGAGATTTATCAGAAGAAATTTTATTCATAGAATAAGCAGGGAGCTCCATACAAATTAAAAAATCTCACCCCAGTATTTTCTGGCTTAATTATAAAGAAAATACTGTTTTATACAACTAAATATTGTGTTGCAACTGTATAACAGAATGCGGAGGATTCTTTACATTTCGTAAACGTCGATTTCCTTCTCGAATGAATAAGTCACTTTTTCGTTAAAATTATTAATGGTAGGAGCAGGCAAAATAGCTATCACGTCTTCCATATCCGCCACAAATTCATCTTCGGGTTGGGGGGTAAATAATTTCAGAAGACTTCATCCCAAGGAGTTTAATCTCTGGTTTTTCGTTGTCAAAACTAACACCCTGTACTACTGCCGTGTAGCGGTAAACTGTCTCCTTTCTAGATCCTCCCATGACCTTCACCAGTATAAATTTTCCAACTTAAATATCTTCATTTCGTGGTTCAAAATATTCACTTTGTTGACGCACAACCTCTTGCACGTCTTCAAAGGGTTCATTGTCTGAACTGTCGTTAGTTACTGGTTCGTGGACATCTGAATCGCTAGAACTATCGTTGTTTGCTATAACGCTTTTTCCAAGCTCTACGATAAGCTTCTTGCGTTTTACATTTTTTCTTGAAGGTGCTGCTGAGAGTCGTTGTTGGTGTAAATAATTTAAAAGGGTAATATTGATATCGGCAGTAGTATCACCTTTATTATCTGGTAGTTTGCGCAAAACTCGCTCAGGGTCCATAGGTTATATTCCGGTTGCCTAAAATGAGCTAATCAGGTCATTTTTAATGGCGTTATCAGATTTCTTTTTCATTTCGACAAGAGTGTTAGCAAGCAGTTTAGGAAAATCCTTCTTATCTATTTACGTTTGCTGTTTATGTGTCGCCTTCCAATTCGTCAGTACGTTCTTCCATGCAATCTTAAATGGTCGGAAAAATCCTACGTCTAAAGGCTGCGTTATGGGGGTAGAATTCTTGGGTAAGCAGACGAAAGCAATGTCGTTTTCTTGGCATTGCGTTATAACGGTGTCAGTAAAATGCGACAAAAGATTGTCTTTTATCAGAACCCTACGTCCTGGTAACCTTTTCGCATGAGGCAAAAACGATGACTCAAACCATTTTATTAATGTTTGTGCATCCATCCATCCATGATGTGTCCTGTCCGGAACTGCAGCACTTCTCCTTGCAACAGGGTTCTCCTTTTGGTCCCAGTTCCACCCATTGTTGCCACAGCTTCTCGGCCATATAAATGACGTATGGGGGTAATAACACCCCAGATGCGGAACCGCACATCATGACAATTATAGCAGTTTTCATGAAATTACACACTCGTTCTGGATACTTTTTGCCGGGGTCATCCTGTTAATTTGGCTCATCATAGTTAAACACGTTACAAGCGGGAACGTCGTTCAGTATTTCGCGCAGATAAAGGTGTAAATCAAATTGGGTCTTGTTTGTTTAAATATTTTACAGGATTACCTACAGAAATAGCTCAAGTAGTTATGTATTCGGATACCTGCACGTGCCGGAATCGAAACTCTCATATAGCCGCTATGTGTTTTTCAGCTTTACAAAAGAACCCAAATTAAAAATTAATTGATCACAAATTCATGGTAAAAGGTTATTATCTTATAGAATGATTTCATTGAGTAGAAGAAAAAACGAATTGATATGAGGATCCATCATCCTTGGGACTGGACTCAACTTATTTAGAACAAAAAATAAATTTCTGGTTACAAAAATGTAACAAGAACATTTTTTTTACTCAAATAGTTCTATACGCAAACACTGAAAAATGTGTGTGGCGTGATGTGCAGTGGATAAGATTTAGAAGTGACCAGATTGGTATAATTCAATACAAAACATTTATAAGTACTTTGGAACCTTTTAAAAGGATATCTTTTTTTATAAAGACGGCAAGAAAATCCAGTTTTGGATGATCCACGTCAGTACTTGACTTTACTTCCAATTTCTGAGGAAAAAAAAAAAGATCTCCTAAGTGTTCTACATTTAATAGACTCTGAATCTCATCAATACTATAAAAATTTGCCAGTTTCGTCAATTTGTGGAAACGAGCAGAATTGTTCCGAAGAAGAAAATTAAAACTTTTTGAAAATATGTTTGTTTTAATTTTCTTTTATGTTTCTTTTGTATTCGCCAAGTTTTTATTCTTTCAAATAAAGCTTCACAGAAAATTTTATTGCTTGGTTATTTTTTAACAAAAACTGCCTAAATCTTTACTTAAATGTTGGGTCATTTTGCTTAAGTAATTCTAAATATACTTTCCAATGAAATATAGCCCCATATTAACATAATATAAAAAATATATAGTCATAGAAGTAGAATTGAGGAAAAACGAAATATCTAGATACAATATAGACAACTTTTTTGTTTACTTGAAATATGAGTACAATTTAATTTATCAATATCTTAAAACTATTATTTTTTACTTAAAAACTTTTACCCTAAAACCACAGAATTGGTACCTACATGAACCTCGTAACAATCAGAAAAATGAAGACTAATCAAAATGAACAATTATTTATTATGGAAATTGATGATTACTAAGCAAAATGAATAAATAATTCTACCATTTATTTATCATAAATTAATTAAATGGTTTAAAGCAAATATAGTGATTCGTTAAAATAGTTAGGTACTCTAAATTAATCCACAAATAATAAATAATAATTTAATTATTATGCAACAATTCACCAGTAAAATACAAAATGTGAGAACAGAGATTGTCTAATGCACTATTGGTTTTCTAACTGCATAAATTTATTAAAACATAAAGCTATTTTACAAAAATAAATATTCATTAGGCGTATAGAATAAAACAAAAACATCCTGATTTACTCAATAAAAAATGGTATCCAAAATTCTATGAATGTTGACACATAAAAGAAAAATAAATCAGGTTATTTGAAGTTACTTTCGAATTTTTCAATTAAAGGAATATAAACTTGCATTCGAACGGAGTCCATGCAGGTAAAATTCGAGATACCAATTTAGTAACTTCTAAAGAAGTTAATTCATTTAATGTTATTTCAAATATTTACTTTCCTAATCTATCAAAAAAAGTTCTACTATATTATAATTAAGGTCTTAATAAAAATGTTAACAAAATTAGGATAGATTAAATTCGAGGTATTGCCCACAAATGTACTAAATATGTAAATAAATTGTATTTTATATCATTACAGGATTAAATTCTATAATAAAAATGTATTTATACAGTTAAGTTAACAACACTTTAAAAAAACCAAACTTTATTTATAAAAAATGTACAAAAATGGATCTTTAATAATTTCAAATAATTTTGTAAGACGAGAATTATCTTAATAGGATTAAAATAGAAAGAACATTAATTCCCACGTTGACAACGTATTTATAACCTCGGGTTAACCGTCATGAAGGTGCAAAGCGCTGACTTTGCTGATGAGGCACTCCGGGCAATGAACGGTGGATTTCTATCACATTTATTCTTCCTCGTTTGGTCCTAGCTTCGTCCTCGAACTCCTGGAGAACCTGGATATGTGCTGGTTGTAGTTTGGGCCCAAAAAGAATTTTTGATATTTTTTTCTTTTTCTTAACTACTATGGATAAAAAGATGGCTGAAACAGAATAGGCGATAGTGCTGAGTCCTACTGAAATTTGTGGCATAAATGCTATAGGCTCTATTGGTTGGCGTTGTCCGTGGCTTTCTGAAATATTCAATTTTTAATGTTTTAATTTATGTTCAGGAATTAGCCTATTTGGGATGACTTCTGGACTGGAGGTTTCTTGAATAGTTTTCTTATCATAGTGAATTCCTACTATGTGCGATAGGTTCATCTGACAACAGGGTGCTGCTTTTTCGGATTTCTTGTTGATTTATTATTATCGGTGGACTATTCCCAATAAAAATACTTTTCGGGTTTCCTGTGAAAAATTGATCAATGTTTTCGTGCAATTTTGAACATTAGGATGAGGCTTCTGGAATTCACGGGCCTGGCACAAATAGTGTAATCTGCATGGCCAGTAGATGTTTCAAACCATTTGCTATTGGTATAATAGTGTGCAGGAGGCAATACCATTATGTGATCATTATTAGGGATAGGATAAATTTTAAAGGTGGGATAAGCGTTAACGTGGAGGATTGGGCTTTTGGGAATTATGAGCATTGTATTGGGTGTGACGCAGAGATTTGATTATTAATTTTTTTATTATTTAATTTTTTTTAACTTCTATTACAGTAATGTGAGTCTTTAGTTAATTTAAGTCAGAGTCGTCAGAATTTCCGGTTATGTATTTTATAGTTGTGCCAGAGAATTAAATAGTCCTTTCTTCTGTTTTCGTGTTATTTTATGTAGGTTATCTTTTTCTTCGCCTTGTATGTAATTGTATTGAGTATTTAATAGAGAAAGTGTTTCATTTTTTTTTTTTTAATTTTTGAAATAGTCGTTAAGGCTGATATCTAGAGTTTCTTCTAGATTTTCTTCTAGATTTTGTAGGTCAATGTGTAAAATGTGTCTATGATAATGTGAAATCTCTCGGGATTTGCCAATTTCTTTCAGCGTAATATCCATAATTCCGAATCAATTGAATTTTGACAAGTTGTCCCTGATGTCCGAGTGAAAGGATTGTCCTGTAAGGAAGTATCCTCTTGAGAATTTAATTTATTTTCGAATTCTTTTTGCAAATTTTAAATGGGTACTAGTGTCGTTTTGTTTATTAGTTTAACCAATAATTTTTGTGTTAATTTATTTTTAGGGTATATAGTAGAATAAGGGGTATTTAATTTAGGCCTAAGTTTTTTCTTAGTTACTTAAAGAGTTTGTGTAAGATCTATTTCAGGTATGGTTTCTGCACTTTAGTTTTATTTTTCTAATATTTTCTCTTTTTTGTTTGTTGTATGAGTCAGTTATAAAAGGACGAAGTTCATCCTTATGTCTTTGATTTTATGTTTCATATAGGAGAAAATCAAAATGTATTTCTTTCGTATATGGTCCGTATAATATTGAAAAAGGAGATTAATTTGTGGCACTATGAATTGATTGGTTATAGCTTAATATTGTATGTGTAAATGTGTCATGTAAGGGGTCTTGTGGGTTTTAATTTCGTAATGTTCTAAGTTTCTCAAGTAGGGTAGAGTGGAATCGTTCTACGGGGGAGTTCGATGATGAATTATTTACTGTGGTGTAATTTCAATTTTATATAATTTCATAAATTTGATGACTAAAGCAGAATTAAATTCTTTACCGTTGTTGTATACGACTTTTTTGGCATAATTGTGGTAAGAAAAATAATGTCTTAATTTACTTAATATTAAGATCGTAGTTATGTCAGGAATTTTATAACACTGAGCGTATTTTGAGAAAGAATCTAACATCGTCAGGTGGATATTTTTATTGCACTGAAATATGTCTATGTGTATTATGTCGAAAGGTTTCTGTCCTAGTAAAGGACCTAAATATAGAAGTTTGTGTACTTTGTGTACTATTTGTGTACTATTTGTGTACTATTTGTGTACTATTTGTGTACTATTTGTGTACTATTTGTGTACTATTTGTGTACTATTTGTGTACTATTTGTGTACTATTTGTGTACTATTTGTGTACTATTTGTGTACTATTTGTGTACTATTTGTGTACTATTTGTGTACTATTTGTGTACTATTTGTGTACTATTTGTGTACTATTTGTATACTATTTGTGTACTATTTGTGTACTATTTGTGTACTATTTGTGTACTATTTGTGTACTATTTGTGTACTATTTGTTTACTATTTGTTTACTATTTGTTTACTATTTGTACTATTTGTGTACTATTTGTGTACTATTTGTGTACTATTTGTGTACTATTTGTGTACTATTTGTGTACTATTTGTGTACTATTTGTGTACTATTTGTGTACTATTTGTGTACTATTTGTGTACTATTTGTGTACTATTTGTGTACTATTTGTGTACTATTTGTGTACTATTTGTGTACTATTTGTGTACTATTTGTGTACTATTTGTGAACTATTTGTGTACTATTTGTGTACTATTTGTGTACTATTTGTGTACTATTTGTGTTCTATTTGTGTACTATTTGTGTACTATTTGTGTACTATTTGTGTACTATTTGTGTACTATTTGTGTACTATTTGTGTACTATTTGTGTACTATTTGTGTACTATTTGTGTACTATTTGTGTACTATTTGTGTACTATTTGTGTACTATTTGTGTACTATTTGTGTACTATTTGTGTACTATTTGTGTACTATTTGTGTACTATTTGTGTACTATTTGTGTACTATTTGTGTACTATTTGTGTACTATTTGTGTACTATTTGTGTATTATTTGTGTACTATTTGTGTACTATTTGTGTACTATTTGTGTACTATTTGTGTACTATTTGTTTACTATTTGTTTACTATTTGTGTACTATTTGTGTACTATTTGTGTACTATTTGTGTACTATTTGTGTACTATTTGTGTACTATTTGTATACTATTTGTGTACTATTTGTGTACTATTTGTGTACTATTTGTGTACTATTTGTGTACTATTTGTGTACTATTTGTGTACTATTTGTGTACTATTTGTGTACTATTTGTGTACTATTTGTGTACTATTTGTGTACTATTTGTGTACTATTTGTGTACTATTTGTGTACTATTTGTGTACTATTTGTGTACTATTTGTGTACTATTTGTGTACCATTTGTGTACTATTTGTGTACTATTTGTATACTATTGTATACTTTTTGTGTACTACTGTAAACTACGTGTAATATTTGTATATTATTCGTTAATATTGGTGTAAGGTTGTCACTGCAGTAATAATGACCTGAAGAAAAATGGGGCAAAGAACTTTTTTGTAGGTCATAAACTTATTTTAATATCTGGGACCGTTTTTTAGGTCATCAACGAAATTTTTAATTAGTTGTATACAATTTATGCACGATTTTGTTACTTACTTATTTACAATTTGTGTACAATTTCTGTACTATTTGCATGCCATGTGTACTATTTGCATTACTGTTTGGAGCAAAATGTGTACTAGTATACAAAATTGTTCCAGCGGTTTATCCCTTGAAAACAAAAACAATATTTTTTTTCAATAATTGAGGTACATCACGTTAGAGACAATTTTCTAAAATCTCAATTTATATTATCTGAGTATTAAAAATTATTAAATCAGAAGTACCTACTGGAAAAAATTGATAAATATTCAAAAACAAATTAATATATAAAACTTCAGTGTCCCTAACATTTGCTTTCATAAATATTTGTCCTTCAATGTATAAGCCCGAGTCAACTAAATACAAAAGAAGTTACGATAGCAGCAGTTGGTAGTGAAATGTTCGATTTTCTACTAAAATTCATAAAATTTGTTACGATATTTCGATAAATATGTCAAAATAAACAGCTTAACATATATAGTAGAGTAAATAAGCAGTAGCGCATCGGAATTTCAAGATTATTTCTGTGAGGTTTCTGAAATGAAAAATAAAATCTGATAAAACCTAGAAAAATTACGTAAATATTAAAGTGTGTTTGCTTAAGATACGTGAGAAGTATGAACATTTATTTAGCATTGGTAATTCTACATAAAGTAATATTACGGATATTGCTTGCATGAATCAGGAACATGAAGATTTTATTATTATAAAATAGAATTATCATTAATTTTATTTTCTTCCAACATTTTTACGACCAATTTATTAATATCTATATTGACACACACTGATTGGTTTATGAATCCTCCATAGTATTTTAGAAAACGTTAGAATATACCTAAAGGAGAAATAAAGTTTTCCTAATAATCAACTGTAACACTAACTGTATAATTATAAAAAATAACACTTAAAGTTTGTTTATATGTATATGTTAAGGGTAAAGTTAGATTGACGAGTAAACCTAGGTTTACCCGGGTTTCAATTCATTTGAATGATAGCCAGTTAATTTATAGTAAAATTTGATTTGTAAATATTTGTTTATAAGATTTTCATTCAAATAAATTGAGATTGGGGGTTTCAATTTATTTGAATTATAGCTGGTTCATTTATAGTTAAATTTGATTTGTAGATATTTGTTTATAAGGTTTTCATTCAAATAAATTGAGATTGGTGGGTTTCAATTCATTTGAATTATAGCTGGTTAATTTATAGTTAACCCAGGAAACATGGGTAAAGTACGAAATTCAACTAACATTATACATATTTCGGGCTTTACCCAAATAAACCGCGTTCTATCCGATTTCGTTTGGTTAAAGTTGGGTGTAGGAATTATTATTGCGTCATCTTTCGCCACGTACAGTCAGTTCGAAAATGGCAACCGAAGAAAGCAGTCGCGCGCGTTTAAGACATCGTTTTAATGAAGTTTTCAGTGAGTTGGTGTCTTCCAAAAATGTAAACAGTTTTTATTTTATTAAGGACCAATACCAAGAAATGTTAGAATCAGTCAAGTTGGCAAAAAATGCTAAAACCAAAACTACTTTACAATATCGACGTTTAAAGCGATTTGAAATATGTTCTGTTAGAGGTGTTGAAAAGCTTATCGCTCTTGTATCATCAGGTGAATCGAGCATAAGGTATTACGTTGCAAATGACGAAATGTTTGATATTTTGCATAATGCATATTTGGCCATTGGACATGGTGGTAAACATCGCATGAAAAGTGAATGTAAAAAAAAGTACAAGAATATAACTCAAGATGTTAATAAATTATATCTCCACTTGTGTGAAGGATGCCAAAAGAATCTAAAATTTGCCAAGAAAGAACTTGTGGTTAAACCAATGGTGTTCTCGGAGATGAACAGCCGTTGTTAAGTTGACCTGATTGATATGCAATCCCATGCAGATGGAAAATACAAATTTATCATCGTCTATCAAGACGACTTAACAAAATTTGTTCAAATACGTGCATTAAAATCGAACAGGGCAGAGGAAGTTGCTAAGAACCTTATAGAGCAAATCAAGGTATACAAAATATGCTCATGACGTGGATGGACGATGAAAACTGCAGACGATGGTCAGAAGGTCTGAGATTTGTTCAGTTAATGAAAAACAGGGCATACCATGATGGAATTAAGCAAGCTCCTTATGTCGCCATGTTTAGGCATGATATTAAAGTCGGCCTATCAACCTCAGCTTTTCCAAAAGAAACTATTGAAAATCTACGCTGCGAAGAAGAGCTTGAGAGGGTTGTCAGGGAGTTTGGTGTGGGTGAACAGCCTAAATTCTAAAATATTTAGGTATTTTTATAGACAGACATATAAAGTGGGACCTACACAAAAAAGCAGCTTATTTAAAAATTAAGAGGTTTTCTACCCAAAATTTGTTATCTAAGAGACTTCTTAAATATAAAATGCTTTAAAACTCTCTACCTCTCTAATAGAGGCATTATTTATTGGCTTATGAAATTATAGGATAGAGAGAAGTATATGACAATTTTTTTAAATAAACAAAAATGGATTCAGAAAATGATTTCAAAAAGAAAACAATTTTTATAGCCTGCATCTGGATATTAAACCTTTTGACTGCGAAACTAGGCTATGATACCAGAGAGGACTGTTTTTTATTTTAAATTTTCCATCTACCATGCATCCGTAGGTCGCTAAGTATAAAGTTTTAGACAATCGATGACAGAAAAATAAACACATCAGCAGTAACACGGTTTATTTTTATGAAGAACACCACACTACAATATCTGTTTTTTATGTACAGTATATACTGTAATGGTATTTAGTTTTCAAATATAAAAAAAAAACATTTTTATCGCACCCTGTACGATATAAAATGTGAGTTTAGTTGTCAAATATAAACAAAAATATGTTTTTAAAGGTTCACTTTGTTAATAAACTTTTTTAACACACCCTGCATGACATAATATGTGAGTTTAGTTGTCAAATATAAAGAAAAATATATTTTTAAAGGTTCACTTTGTTATTAAACTTTTTTAACACATCCTGTATGGTATAAAATGTGAGCAAATTGTAACATCAAATCATCATATTTTGTGACAGGTAATCTGATATATAATTTTTTTTTTGATTAGCAACGGTTGCTAAGGGAAATAAATAAAATGGGTAGACATTTTGAGATTAAGAAGAAAAATGGTTTGAGAAAAAGATTTAAAAGGATCAAAGTATCAAACAATTTCCCATGGTAAATTTTTGTAAATGGATGAACAAGAACTTTAAAAACGGTAAATAAATGAAATGTATCACGTATTTAATAAATAATATATGTTAAGTAGACTTACCTGGTAGCATTGAACTTTTTCTTGCGAATCTTGCAGAAAGGTATTGCTATCAATTTTCCTTGAAATTTATATAAAGCACTCGGATAAATTTCGGGATTTGTGTACAAAACAAATCTCATTTTGCATGGTAGAATCTACAAATGGAATATATTATATAATGTACTACAGAAAGAAGAGGAATATCTGCTAATGTGCAACTGGCAATACTTTGAAAATATCCAAAGAATTAGGTATAATATTTTTCTTTAAAGTTTTAACAGACATAAGTGGTAATTCTATAACGAATATGTTAAAATTTAACGTTGAAAAGCTTATCGCTCTTGTATCATCAGGTGAATCGAGCATAAGGTATTACGTTGCAAATGACGAAATGTTTGATATTTTGCATAATGCATATTTGGCCATTGGACATGGTGGTAAACATCGCATGAAAAGTGAATGTAAAAAAAAGTACAAGAATATAACTCAAGATGTTAATAAATTATATCTCCACTTGTGTGAAGGATGCCAAAAGAATCTAAAATCTGCCAAGAAAGAACTTGTGGTTAAACCAATGGTGTTTTCGGAGATAAACAGCCGTTGTTAAGTTGACCTGATTGATATGCAATCCCATGCAGATGGAAAATACAAATTTATCATCGTCTATCAAGACGACTTAACAAAATTTGTTCAAATACGTGCATTAAAATCGAACAGGGCAGAGGAAGTTGCTAAGAACCTGATAGAGCAAATCAAGGTATACAAAATATGCTTATGACGTGGATGGACGATGAAAACTGCAGATGATGGTCAGAAGGTCTGAGATTTGTCCAGTTAATGAAAAACAGGGCATACCATGATGGAATTAAGCAAGCTCCTTATGTCGCCATGTTTAGGCATGATATTAAAGTCGGCCTATTAACCTTAGCTTTTCCAACAGAAACTATTGAAAATCTACGCTGCGAAGAAGAGCTTGAGAGGGTTGTCAGGGAGTTTGGTGTGGGTGAACAGCCTAAATTCTAAAATATTTAGGTATTTTTATAGACAGACATATAAAGTGGGACCTACACAAAAAAGCAGCTTATTTAAAAATTAAGAGGTTTTCTACCCAAAATTTGTTATCTAAGAGACTTCTTAAATATAAAATGCTTTAAAACTATCTACCTCTCTAATAGAGGCATTATTTATTGGCTTATGAAATTATAGGATAGAGAGGAGTATATGACAATTTTTTTAAATAAACAAAAATGGATTCAGAAAATTATTTCAAAAAGAAAACAATTTTTATAGCCTGCATCTGGATATTAAACCTTTTGACTGCGAAACTAGGCTATGATACCAGAGAGGACTGTTTTTTATTTTAAATTTTCCATCTATCATGCATCCGTAGGTCGCTAAGTATAAAGTTTTAGACGATCGATGACAGAAAAATAAACACATCAGCAGTAACATGGTTTATTTTTATGAAGAACACCACACTACAATATCTGTTTTTTACATACAGTATATACTGTAATGGTATTTAGTTTTCAAATATAAAAAAAAAAACATTTTTATCGCACCCTGTACGATATAAAATGTGAGTTTAGTTGTCAAATGTAAACAAAAATATGTTTTTAAAGGTTCACTTTGTTAATAAACTTTTTTAACACACCCTGCATGACATAAGATGTGAGTTTAGTTGTCAAATATAAAGAAAAATATATTTTTAAAGGTTCACTTTGTTATTAAACTTTTTTAACACATCCTGTATGATATAATATGTGAGCAAATTGTAACATCAAATCATCATATTTTGTGACAGCTAATCTGATATATAATTTTTTTTTGATTAGCAACGGTTGCTAAGGGAAATAAATAAAATGGGTAGACATTTTGAGATTAAGAAGAAAAATGGATTTAAAAAAAATGGTTTTGGAAAAAGATTTAAAAGGATCAAAGTATCAAACAATTTCCCATGGTAGATTTTTTTAAATGAATAAACAAGAACTTTAAAAACGGTAAATAAATCAAATGTATCACGTATTTAATAAATAATATATGTTAAGTAGACTTACCTGGTAGCATTGAACTTTTTCTTGCGAATCTTGCAGAAAGGTATTGCTATCAATTTTCCTTGAAATTTATATAAAACACTAGGATATATTTCGGAATTTGTGTACAAAACAAATCTCATTTTGCATGGTAGAATCTACAAACGGAATATATTATATAATGTACCACAGAAAGAAGAGGAATATCTGCTAATGTGCAACTGGCAATACTTTGAAAATATCCAAAGAAATAGGTATAATATTTTTCTTTAAAGTAATTTTAACAGTTGCAATTACATAAAATCTATTTAGAAATTATATTTTATTTAAGTATATTGTATATAAACTTTTTGTAGTTAGTAATTGATTTGCGGTAGAAGGGCACTATTATAAGGTTACTGGGCTTTGTTTTGTTTCTATTGATAACTGATGACCTACCAAATAGTTTATAAAGTATATTCGGCTGCTACTTTTTTTAATATTCTTGTGCAAAAACAGACAGAAACAATAAATATGACAACAAAAAAATATGACATTTATTGGACAGACCTTAAAACTTTTTATTGCAAATTTGAATTACTTTTAATCTATGTTAATTTGTTTGAAAATTTAACGTATGCGTTAACTTTATTTTTACAGAATTACAATTTATGTTAAAATCGTAAAATTTAACACCCGTTAAAAATTAACGTAATGAATTACAGAATTACTAATATAATAATATACAACAATTCAATAGTGTAATTTTTTTCTGAACTGTTGGTATTTGGAGGAATTGTAGGTAGTTTTTTTTTGTCCAGCACAAAAAGATTTCGCCCATTTTCTTTAAAGACCAATATTTTTTCTATTCTTTGATAGATGGAGATAGTAGTACGCCTTGATTTAAATTAATGTATTTTCTAGATTTAAACATGTAAGAATAAAGTTATTTTAATAAGGAAAGAATCATCGATGATTTTGAAGAATTGATGTTATAATTTGAAATAATTAATCTTTATTTGAATACAGTTTATGGAATTTATAACGGTGATATCCCACTTCGGCCGTTTTGAAAAATCTACCTCTTTTTGTCCCATTTCGGCCGCTTGTCCTTTTCATTCGTTTCAGGTAAAACGGATACGCTGCATTTCGGCCGGTCAATGTACAGTACAGGGTGGCAATTACGCTTTGGTTTGGCAATTTTGGGAGCAGAGTTAATTATAAAAAAATATTCAAGTCATTCAATTTAAGGCAAAAAATATTTGGAAATGTTTCATTACCGAAACAGATCTGAAATTGTGTTGCCACCACAATTAGCGGACAACTTTTTAGTTATAGAAGACGGTGTTAAAGACGAAATGTTAATATTTATTAACATATGTAAATCTTTATTAAAATATGTGAAGTATTTTTTGGAGACGGAGCATTTAAGAACTGTTCTTTATTATTTTGTGAATCTTTATTAAAATATGTGAAGTATTTTTTGGAGACTGAGCATTTAAGAGCTGTTCTTTATTATTTTTTTAATTGTAAAAAGTACCGAGGATAGTCCTTCTATTATTCCGGTCATTTTTGCTCTTTTGCCGAATAAGGAAGAAAAAACCTATATAAGACTTTTTTCCTTGCTTCCTTCAAAGTTTAAAAATGTTTCACCGAAAGTATTTAAATTGGATTTTGAAGTAGCTACCATAAATTCAATAAGATATGTATTTCCCAAAACTGTCATTCATGGATGCAATTTTCACTTTAATCAGGCCATATGGCGCAAAGTTCAAGATTTAGGTTTAGTGTTATCATATCGTAATCAAAGTGAAGTACGAAATCATATTAGAATGTGTGCTGCTCTGGCTCATTTACCCGAAGAAAATATCGATGAGGGATGGCTGATTATAATGGAAACTTCAGCTATGAATGATCTAGTTATTAAATTTAATGATTATTTTACTTCATAATGGTTAGATAATCCAATTATCCAAAATATTTGGATATGTTCGGGGCACAGACATCGGACTACAAACGCAGTGAAAGGATGGCATAGTACATTAAATAAAAAAATTGGGAAAAGTCATCCAAACATTTTCGAGTTAATAACTATATTGAAAGAGGAGGTTGCTTTAAATATAATTAAATTACAAAAAATTAATCTATATATACCAGCTCCAAAAAGATTAAAAAAATACGTTGATATTGATATTAGAAATAAAAAAACATTAAATGATTTAAGGGACAAAAATATTGACTTAAAAAATGCGTTGAACAAATTCATGTACATTACTAAATTTGAGTAAAATTGTGTTGTCATACTGTGTATTATCTATTGATTTTTTATTGTATCATTGGATTGTTATTTCTAAAAAATATAGTAATAAAGAATTTGAGTTTATTAAATTTGTTTTTCTTTTAACTGTTTGTATATTATGCTAAAAAATTAACAAGTTTACAATATATAAACAAACGGCCGATATTATTTAAGTAATCTTAATCTAAATATCCCAAAAAGGTTGACCGGCCGAAATGTAACTCTAATCTTAATTTAAATATGCCAAAAAGGGCGACCGGCCGAAATGCAACTTTTTTATTTAACGGCCGATATGGGAACGGCCGAAGTGGTACTAAACCATTTATAACATCAATTTTAAATAAATATAAGTAATTTAAGTTTGTTCCAACTAGGTATAACGGCTGTAGTTATTTAAAGAAAACTCATTTTACATTGTTAAGTAATTTTTATTTAATTTTGTTTTGTTTATGTGAAATAAAAGTTTTCAGATGAAATTGTTTGATAAAAACATTCAGTTTTATTATAGATCAATTTATACTATATATATCAATGTCAAATAGAACCCAACCATGAGAGTACAGTCATTAAAATTTAAACTACACAAAAAAAATATAATTAGGTTAAAAAAAATAACAACTATAAAAAAAGACTGACTAGCTGGCGCAAAATAATACAAGGTAAATTTTCATCAACATTATAAATAAAGTTATAAAAATATTATTATAAAAAAAAATAAAACCATTTCAATACATACATACATCTTATTCAGAACATTTATATTTTACTTTGGGCGCCATTAATGTGTTAGGTGAAGACCGATAAACGATGAGTTTTATTAAGAAGTTTGAGACGAATCTAAAGTACTAATTGTCGTCACCGTCGTGCAGTATTAAAAATGTGTGACCTAAGAGATATTGTTTAAAGTTTCTGCTATTTTTAAAATTTTGAAATAAAGTTAGTACCTTATGAATATCGTCACAATACCCGCCGATTTAATGCCATCTTACTCACTAGATCTGAGAACTTTATCGGTCAAAGATGTGCTAATTATATAGCTCAAGTAATTTATATTATACTACCTCTAGAAATAAAAACTACGGTTTCATATGTAACTTTAAAAAAAAAATGTTAAAAAATTGCATTCGTAAAAAATAGAGACTAACTAATATATTGTGATTTATTATATCTTCTATTTTTAATGAAAAATTGTTTTACAAAATAGAAATATAAAAAATACCCATAAGTTAAAATGTACTACACTTCTGTCTGTTATATTCAATATTTTTTTTTTTTTTTTTTTTTTTTTTTTCGATTTATGGCCTAGGTGTATATACCTAATATGCCAGTCTCAAATTTGTGTTTAAATTCTCAATCATGTGTGTTCTGTGTAGGCTTTGTTACTGTTTCCCAGCGCCACTTTAGGAACAGCACTGTTAATTAGAACCCAACAGTGAATGGTCGAGTGGGGAATCCTACCAAGGCATCAGAATTAATTTTAAATAATTAAATTAAATGAAAAAATTCCGGCCAACGGTGGGATTCGAACCTGGGACCCTTGGATCCACAGGCAGAGGCTCTAACCACTGAGCCACCCACCCCCCCATATTCAATATTATGTCTTTATACTTTAACAATGTCCTTATATACTCAATTATGTCTGTACTGAATTATGTATTTATAGCTCAGTGTGTCTATATACTTAACTGTGTCTTATGAAGCAATTTTGTTTTTGTACTGATTGTTAATCTCGATTTAGTTATCTAGTTTTCTTTAGCTATTGTTTTAATTTAATCTGTATTTTTTTGTATTAGTATTAGTGTTTGTAAGTTATACATTATACAGGGTGTCCTTTAAAATGTGTCCCAAAATTCTCAGGCAGATTCCTTAACCAAAAAAATGGAAAAAAAGTTCCTATAGACCTATGTCCTAAAGTGCCCCCTAAGCGAGCAACAGCCTCTCGAAATCATTTTTTTTATTTTGATTTTTTGAATTTTCTTAAAAATGGAAACAAATAAAAGAACCAAATTTTGGCTGTTAAATATGATCAATAATAGTGACCTTTTGACACCTTCAAAAAGAAATTATTTCGTCAGGGGTGTACTTGGGAATTTTTTGAAAATTTTGATTATTCATAACTTTTTTGTGTTTTTGGTAATGACTTATCCATATTTTTTTTTACATTCTACATTGAAAACTACGTCAAAAAGGAATACTTGTTTGATCTCGATTGGAGCAGCCGTTTCCGAGAAAACATCATCCAAAGATATTCGTCCACTTTAGCTTAATTTTCAATTTTCCTAAATTACCTCGGTGAATCTCGTAAATAAAAATAACTTTTTTAGCTCTCTCTAAATAATTGTAGTTCAAATGTCGTGGTGGGACTATTTTTATTTAATAATAAGAAACGGTTTAAAAAAATATTTATTCTAAAAAAACAAATCAAAAAAAATTAAAGCAGATGCTCAATGTGGCGACCATTGGTTTCCACACACAAGCGCAACCGTCGCATCATAGACTGTCTTACACGAAAAAATACTTCAGGATTATTCCTAAGAACTTCGCAATGATGAAAAACTCGTTCTTCCAATTCTTCAACTGTTTCAACAGGACTGGAATAAACCAATGATTTTAAATAACCCCAAACAAAAAAATCCATTGGATTTAGATCTGGTGAACGAGGTGGCCAGTTAACAGGACAACCTCTGCCAATTACTCTACCCTCAAATCTTTCGTTAAGGTGCTGTCTAGCTTCAAGGCTGTAATGTGGTGGAGCTCCATCATGCATAAACCACATGTTATGTCTGATTTGAATCGGAATATTATCAAGAAGCTCATGTAAGTTATTTTCCAAAAAAAGCCTGTATGCTGCTCCATTTAACCTATTCGGCAAAACAAATGGTCCAATAAGGTAATTATCAATAACTCCAGCCCAGACGTTTATTGAAAATTTATCCTGGTGGTGACGTTCAACAACCGCGTGAGGGTTATCTTCAGCCCATTCATGCATATTTCGAAAATTTATTATACCATCTCTAGTGAAACCAGCTTCATCGGTAAATAGCACTTTATTAAGAAACATTGCATCTTGATTACATCTTCCAAGAAACCATTCAGAAAAGATAACTCGCGGCTCATAATCAGTAGCTTTAAGTGCCTGAACTTTTTGAATGTGGTAAGGGTACAATTGTTGTTCACGCAAAACTTTCCATACCGTGTTACGTCCGACTCCCATTTCTGAAATTAAATGAGAGAATCTGTGTAGTGAATAGTTAAGAAAGAGAATCCATTGATTTGGGAAATCAGATTTTTTCTGCATAACGCAACTCTTTTTGATACGAAAAGTCGTGAAATGTAAGAGAAGCAATAACAAGTAAAAAAACTAGTTTTATACGATAAGGTACGGGGTAGCTAAAATAATAAATAAGTAATTACTTACCATTTGCTATTTTTCTGGTACTTGTCGATGGGGTTTCAGCTACCCTATCCAAAATTGCTTCTTCCAAAGCAGGAGTTCTCACATAATTTTGTCTTCCACTGTTACTAGAGTTTTTCTTAAATGTACCAGTTTCCCGAAGTCTATCGTCAATTCTAGAAAACGTCTTAGCGCATGGAAGATGCCTATTTGGAAAGCGCTCCTGATAAAGTCTGCGAGCTTCATTGGCATTTCCAGAAGCGAGTCCAAAACATAAGTGCATGTCCGTCATTTCGCCGAATGTGTAATCATTATTGTAGTTATTGTGAGCCATTTTAAACAAAATAATAACAATACAACGAATCGCACCAGAACACTTTTAGAAATAATGTTTAACTGAAGAAACATTTTTATCAGTGAGCGAAAAAAATTATCCATGAAACACAAAAACGCCAAAAAAATACATATTTTTACTTTTTTATTCTAAACAGCTAAATACAAACCTTATGGTCTTCATAATAAATAAATGGGAACTAAATTTTTAAATTTTATTTAGAGAGCTAAAAATAGTATACAGGGTGATTGATTAGTGTGAGGAAGCTCTGTAGATCTGTTATAATAAAAGTAGGCAGCTTTAAGCTTCACATTTTAAAATTAGTTACGATGTGACAGGGTGTTTCATAAGGCCGTGCCAAATCAAAGTTATGTTTTTTAAATGGAACACCCTGTATATTTTTATATTTTTAGAATCTGCTCGATAATCTGATTTCAATGATATATCACACTTGTTATCTAATATGAATAGTAAAGGATCTACAGCTACTCAAAAATCACATTTTTTCAAATTCAGGTGGCTGTTGTAGCCAAACAGTTGGAAATCGAGGAAAACGGCTTACAGTCCCTATCCTAACTTTTTAAGGTCTATTCAGTGACATAAAATACATATTATTTGATACAGGGTGATCAAAAATCCAAAATCACATCCGATTTTTGATCACCCTGTATCAACTAATATTTTTTGCCACTGAATAGACCTTCAAAAGTAAGGATAGGGACTGTAAGCCGTTTTCCTCGATTTCCAACTTTTTGGCTACAACAGCCAAAATTGAAAATTAACCTAAACTGCACGAATATCTTTGGATGATGTTTTCTCGGAAACGGCTGCTCCAATCGAGATCAAACAAGTATTCCTTTTTGACGTAGTTTTCAATGTAGAATGTAAAAAAAATATGGATAAGTCATTACCAAAAACACAAAAAAGTTATGAATAATCAAAATTTTCAAAAAATTCCCAAGTACACCCCTGACGAAATAATTTCTTTTTGAAGGTGTCAAAAGGTCACTATTATTAATCATATTTAACAGCCAAAATTTGGTTCTTTTATTTGTTTCCATTTTTAAGAAAATTCAAAAAATCAAAATAAAAAAAATGATTTCGAGAGGCTGTTGCTCGCTTAGGGGGCACTTTAGGACATAGGTCTATAGGAACTTTTTTTCCATTTTTTGGTTAAGGAATCTGCCTGAGAATTTTGGGACACATTTCAAAGGACACCCTGTATATTTACCACGTACAAGTAGTTTAAATACTATTTCTGCGGTCCTTTCTGTTTATTCTCTTTGTTACATTTTTTTTTATATAATTTTGTACGCATACCGTTGGAATGAATAAACATATTATTATTAAAAATTCCACTTTACTCAAAAAAATAACATTCACGAAAAAAAATTATAGATGAATTCTTAAGAAATTCACAAGTACATTTTTAAAAGTAAATGAAAACAAATTTATTGAGAAAAATCGTCCCGGGAAGTACCCAAATAGCACCGAACGGTTTTATTCAGTACTTCAAGGATGCTTTAAAACTGTAAAATAAAACTGCAGTTGAAATCAATTAGTTTTAAAAGGAGCCTTTAGGTTGTAATAAATACGCCTTCAGCATAAAAGGGCCCACTCTGATAGAGGCCAATAAAACCAAAAATAAAAACCATCATAAAACTATATTACCTTAAACAACTAATTTTAAAGCTGCTGTAGATACCCTTTTAAAACCACTTTAAAAACACGCGGTTTTGAAGTGGACTTAATAATGTTAGTTACATGTATACTTTTAAGGATAATTTATCTTATTGTTAACTTATTAGGTACGAAAATAGTTTTTTAAAACTTCAGCAAATAAAAGCAATTTATATTTGAAGATGATAATATGGTGACGCTCTAACCATGAACTATAAAATAATAAAAAGTTAGGTAGTGATTTCGGAATGTCAGGGTAGAAATACATACTGCGCACCCGACTTTATCTATAAATGTTAACGAAAAAGTCTTAAAAAACTTAGGAGCCTCAAAATTTTATAATCCAAAAAAACAAAATTGACAATTGAAAAACAAATTAGAAAGAAAAATAATTTTATCTATTATTTAAAATTTTTCTGTATTAAAAGAAATCGAAATTATACGTTTAAGTGGTTAACTTGTCGTTTTTATATAAGCCTAAATATTTTTACCTAACATGACTTCCACCATCTTGAGAAAATAAAATGGCCGGAAATTAAATAAAAACCATTTAGTTAATGGACCAGGAAACGTTACGATCAAAGGGTTTTATTTAATCGAGTTTTATACGGTTCCAAGAGCACATATCCTAGACAAAAGAAAGGTGCGCTTGTGATTTAAACGGTTTAGTTTTAATGCGGCTATGATAAATGCCGCTCGGTTTTAATGTAAACCTAACATTAAATTTTCAGTGTCATATTAGTCGTTTGTGTTTTGTGTAGTTTTAGATTAGTAATAATATATTGTTTTCAGTTTTTCTAATTATTGTAGGTACACCCCTGTTTGACATGATACAAAATGCGGGGTTCATTTGGGCCACGTAAAAATAGGGGATGAGTTTAATTTTCTAACAAGAAGTATAATTAGTCTTTACGATAACCAAGTTGATTTATTTAAGAGCTTTCCGTTTTAATATAGCTATCTAATTGCATTTAAGAAAGCCGTTATAAGGAAAAGTAATAAAATAGTTTTAAAACGCAATATTTACTGACCAAATTATCCTAAGATCAAGCAGATTTAATAATAGGTTTTATTAGTTACATTAAGAATCGTTTAAAAACTACTTAAAAACTAAAACGTCACAATCTAGAACATAATAAAACCAAACAACCTGCAAATCCTTCACAAAACTAAGTAGTTTTAAAGTTAATTGAAACTAATCCATTTTAAAACTACTAAAACAAGTCATACAAACTTTTAAGATTAATTAGCCTTTTTCCTGGGAAGATTTAAAAAAGATCCGCTAGGGGCAGCACCGGGGAGGGGGGGGGGTTACATATGTTTTGAATTTTCTATTAACAACAACGTCAAATGTATAGATTTATAATGGAAATGAACAGAAAATGATGTACCTGGAGCGAAATTGAAAGTTGCAAAAGTGCAAGATCAGAGGCTAAATTATTATTTAATTTGGATTTTTGATTACTATTAGCACTTTTATTACTAATTTGTAGTGATTCAACATCAGTAATAGTAGAACAGATAAGTTTTTGGTGTTTATTTTTTCCAGTGCTTGAGTCCTCTTCAATACATCGTTGCTGTCTTTTATATTTCATACACAATTAAAAAGAAGTTTAAGTTCATTATTTACTATCAATAATGATAATAATATGTAAACTGATATAAAATAAAACCTCTTTGAATAAACAATTACTAACCTTTGAAACTGTCGCTGGCAATGGATTTGGGTTTTCTATTGTTGGTCCATTTGAATTAATAAAATGTCTTGTACAAATAAAAGTATGTTTTTTTATTTTTTTAACTGTTAAATCTGCCCTTCGTGATAAATGTATCCACTCCAAACACTTTTTTTTGTCAACTTGTGGTTTTATAAAAGGCACACATTTTACACCATCTTGCTTGTAACGATTGTCAGACGTACAATTTGCATACGCACAATGTTTTGTAGGCATGACAATTTGTTTTTTAATTTTATTTATCACAATATTTATTTATTCTAATAACAATAAAACGTACGTTTGACGTTGTTGTCAATAGAGAATTCGAAACATATGTACCCCCACCGGTGCTGCCCCCAGTGGATATTTTTTAAATCTTCCCAGGAAAAAGGCTAATTGCCCTTATTAGCGAATCTTATTAGATACTTTAAAACCAGTATTAAATGCTAAACAGCTTTTAAGTGCCCGCAGTATATCTACAAGGTAACTTTAAAACCAGTATCTTCTTATTTACCACATTAAAACCATTTTAAAACTGAAATAAACCCAAAATGTTTTTATGGTGCTACTTGGGTATTCTAATATCACATTCCCTCATTGATCGTCTGTGTGTTAAATATGTTGATACACTCTCCCAAAACGAATTTTTTATTTTTTTTACTTTGGAGATTCAAAAATAGTCTAATAAGAAATTTTATAAAAATGTTGAAAAAAATTCCAAAGAATTTTACAAGAATTTCCAAAGAATTTCACAAGAATTTTTAAAGAATTTCCTAAAAATCCCCAAAGAATCTGCAAATAATTTCCAAAGAATTTCCAACAATTTCTTATATACTTTATTTTTCGGCACGTGTAACCGATAATATTTCGGATCTTCAAACTGATCCCATCTACTCAACATTAATGTAATCAACTTATTTTTTTATAGGCCTTCTCAGACTCCAACAGATTTACCAAGGATTAACACCGGGCAGTGAAATTTTTCAAGTCCAAACGGTTAGAAGAATAAATAATGTGAGCGAAGCTCTGGTGTTCCTGCGAGGAATAGAAGAGCAGTCAAGGTGGACCAATAAATACGTGGTTCTAGATTGTTCGACAGAAACTGCCAAAGAAATCGTCGTTAGCCATGTTAGGGATATATCATTGGGAAGAAGAAATTACCATTATCTGCTTTCGGGATTGGTAAGTTTTTATTTATTTATTTATTTATTTATTTATTTATTTATTTATTTATTTATTTATTTATTTATTTATTTATTTATTTATTTATTTATTTATTTATTTATTCTGCTGCCTAATAACAATATTAAAACAGTTTACAACAGTTTGAACCCAATTAATTTCATTAAAACCTCGCATCAACCCTACTTATGATAAAGTCATCACTTTCATATAATCAACTCATAAAATCCAAGCTTACAAGCTTACAGTGGTTTTGATACGGATCGGATGTCGATTTAAGCGAACTCAAAGTTGGAAATACCAAAGGCGTATATAGACCTTTTAAATTTATTACCTTGGACCGACGTCAAAAAGATACTTTAGAAAAGGCGGATGTCCACTTGTAAGTTATCCACGCATGGCTGGGTTCAATTTATGCATTTTGGTTGTCATAGAAAGCCATTCGTTCTTTGCGGGATAGAAGTAAAATATTTTTATGCTTTATTTTTCTGAGAATCTCTCATACTTTTAATTAAAAAAACAAGATTTGCTAGGATAGTTAAAATAATATAAATCGTATTTTATATAGTAAATGAACAATATTCTGGTAACAAAGATATAATTATGCTTTAATGCCTCTACTAATATATTTCCTCTTGGCTACAAATCAGCTGCATTACAGATATGTCCCTGTCGTCTGTTTAGTATGTTAAATCTGTTGCATTTTACTGTCTAAGGTTGAAAATAAATATTAAAATAATTTACGATATAAAAATAGTTATGTAATTTTTTAATCAATTTTTCCTATACTCGTCTTTACACTATCAAAGTTTCGGTACTGCCTTAAAGCTGTGTCTCTTAGGATGTGCGTAACGCCGGTAGCACTCCATATTCGCTCACATTTTTGCCGCCAGAGACGATAATATCAGTATCAGTAATGTCAGTATTGCTGTTAGTGATTTTACATTAAATAGGTGAGTTTTCATTATATTTACTTGATGTTTCCTCAACTTATGAAAAAATTAGTTCTTGCGTATGTTTTCATGTGGTAAAAACGGTCACATGGCCTATTTTTTAAAAAATCAAGCTTTAAATTAGAAAGAAACAAGTAAAATTCTCTCAAGGGGTATCATAATCTTATTTTATGTTTAAAAATGTAAACAATGCAGAGATAAAGTTACCAGATTCGCAAATCCGTATTATTGTAACGCCGGTCACAGTATCGCCGATCACAAAATTCAAATGTGAAAAACGTGACCGGCGATACGTAAATATGACCGGTAATATAAAATAATAATTTAATGTAAGTTATAGGCAAATTCAAAGAAATAACGGAAGGTATTATTATAAAAAAAAATACCGCAATTTAAACAAAATATATTTTTATTTATTTAGTTTTATTCTTCTAGAAAGAAATATTGATTCAGGTGTAACAACCGGGAAGCCAAAGGATCACCACTTTTCACTAAATGTCACCAAATGTAACAACCAACTAGCCTAAAGACCATTTGTAACTACTGATATAGGTCTTTAGCTACTGTTTGTTAATATACTATTAAGGGATTAGGGCAGCGCCGTCACCAGTCAAAGGGTCCTAGAGTCCAGAAGGAACATCAATTCACCAGTGGCAAATAATAAAAAAATTAAATTAAAAGAATAAAAATTATCCCTTAATAGCATAGTCGAGCGGTTCTTGGCAACTAGTTTTTAGACTATTTTAGTCCTAAGGGAATTGAAACGCTGAGGCATCACAAATGCTCGGAAAATTTGACTAATAGTCTTAAGAAAACATGAATAAAATTCCATTTAGGGAATAAAGCACTATAACTACATAATATAAAAATATGGATAAGATAAATATGATAATTCGGGACGAAAATGTAAAATTGGCATTTATATGTAAATCAATCAATTATTATTAAACAAAACACTTAAAAATTAAGTTAAAAATATTAACCCATAATTTACAAATCGTACACAATACTTTACTCTACACATCACATTGTTTTGGGATATAAAGAGTCCAAAAAAAAAACGAGATCCTCCGCACTAGGCGAAAGGTATGGACCTTAGTCCATCCTCAATTGAGAGTGCACTCGAGAGAGCTCCTTTCTTTCTGTCTCCTCTCGATATAAACCAACATGTACGTGATGGTTGTATTTTTTAAAAATGTCACGCTTAATGTAGCCATTGACGTGTCTTCCTTTTTAATTTTTAATTTAAAACAATAAAATACTTATTTAGAATTTTTGGTAAATTCTTTGTTATTAAGCAGGTTTAAAAAATGTTGCCCATAGATAATTACAAAGACTTAAAAAAGATCGTGAGAAGCGGCAAAAATACGAGACGACGAAAAAAAGCTGAAAAAATAACAAAGAAAAGGAAAAAACCTTATAAAATAAAACTAATGGCAAAACGCCAAAATGTAGAAACAAATTTATTTCCACGCGAGTCATTAATGCAAGAAAGAGAGAATTTACAAGCTCTATCGGCAAGATCAGAGTTTGAGACATATGAAGTTATTACTTCAAAGGACACATCCATAAATAGACCTTTAAACAAAATAGGAAAAGTTAACAAAAAGAAGCGTCTTTTGTCTACAAAAGCTTTGAAAGAAAAGCGAAAAAGTACAGGGAGAGGCAGAGAAAAAGACGGTCAAATATGTCCGCAGCAGACTTGGAAAAAAAGCGAGAAAAAAAGTAGCAGAAGGAACATGAAAAAAATTTAGGGCCAATATGGATGAAAGAGAAACACGTAAGGATCGAAGATTGGTTAGAATAAGGGTACAAAGATGTAGACAAAAAAAAGGAGGAATAACAACAATTACAAAATTTCATGGAAAATGACACTTCACCAAATAGCCTACTACCTTGGGATGGTGATGTTTTAGAGAATCAATTTAATTCTAGCCGGAATTTGAATGAATGTGAAAGAAAAATTAAATCGTTTAAAAGCATATAAGATGTTAAAAGAAACTCAAAAAAAAAACTTAAAAATGCCATACTACTTACAGAAAAGTATAAAAAACGCTATTAGAGACTAAAGGTACCATTTGGGTAGGCGCGTCAAGAGACAAGCAACCACTGATGCGACTCCAAGGTCGAGTAGGACGACAGATGCATAAATGTTACGCTTGGTGCATTTCACAAGCTTGAGAAGTGTCGCGCGACAGTTACAGGATAACCATTTGAGGAAACAATCAGCGTTGCCAGAACTACTGTTTTCACGTAGATCTACCGTTTTTGTCTCTAGCAAATTTTGTTCTTAATTTATTAAGTTTGCCTCATTCTTCAGCAAATGGTTAAAGAATATTTTCTCTAGTAAATTTTCTGCAGTAAAAGCAGCGTAATAAGCATCCACTACTCTAGGTTGGCTCCATAAAAAAAAAACATCAAGATAATCATTGTTTTTATTTAAAATGAAACGAAGAATTAATAGGGCATCATAAAAAGAACATGCATGCCAAACACAACGATTTTGAATTATCTGATTCAGACTGATCTAAAAGAAGTAGGTACCTATTATTTTTCATTTTTTTTTTTTTTGTTTCCGAACGTTAAGTATATATAAAAATGTTATTATTTGTGTTTATTCTTTGTTTACCTTCTAATTTGGGTCGAAAAAAGTTTATTTTTCGTTTCTTATATAATTGTTTTTTTATTTACTACACTGCAAATTTTAATTATTTCCACCTGTATTAAAATCTACTGTTAAGATCTACGGTTTTTTTTTACTTATACTGTTTTAAAATCTGGCAACGCTGCCTAGATCGAAAGAAATTTCCGACCAAATCACCCAAAAAAAAGCGATGCCGAGGACAGTGACCTCGAGTGCGATACGCAGTAAAGCTTTGCACCGAGAAGTGTTTCCAGGACGACACTTCTCGGTCGTGTCGCGCCGTGCGAAATGTGTTTCATATAATTGTATGTATTTTAGATGTGAAGCGACACTTCTTGGTCGTGTCGGCGGTCGTATGTCGCGTCGGCGGTCGTCTGTCGCGCCTACCGAAATGGTACCTTAAAGCAATAAAAAACCCCGTCACCAAATACAAAAATTAACAGACTGGCTGAGGGTAGACCCGTTCCAGAAGAAGTAAGGAAAATGCTTTTGTTTACTGTAACCAAAGAGTACAAAATATAACTATAAAAGAGAAGTCACTCGCGGCATTTACAAAGGAAATCGTGTTTCAAATGCGGGCCGACAAGTCGGCGTTTTTTCAAAGAGTACAGAGCTAATTGGGCTATACCGGGGTTAAGCGGTAAGACGCGCGCGGCGATGATAGTGGAATGTAATGGCCAATATTACAGCGGAATCTAACGTAGCGGAGCAAACGAGCCTTACGCGTTGAACTACACCGGTATACTGCCGATATTGCCGATCGAGAAATGACTATGGAGGACTGGCGGCTGATCGCGTTAGAATCTGGTAATTGGGCGAGTGACTCCTCTTTTATAGTTATATTTTGTACTCTTTGCTGTAACTGTTACACAGTGCTTAATTAATTAAAAAAAAGATCTAATTAAATCTCCAAAGGATTTAAACACCTTTCATATAATTATCTCCATCGATTTATTAAAAAAAAGGTCATTTAAAAAATCGAATAAGGCTAAAGACACACACGGCTGTTTTCGCCAAGTCGGCCGCCGACTCGGCCGCCGCCTCGACGGATGCTGTAATGTAAATAAATGGAGTTGTTCACACTATACTGCCCTGCGAGAAAGCGACGCTACACCGCCGCGCGTACCGTCGTTCGGCTCAAATGCATTACTTTTTTGTGAACCGCATCGTGTGTTTTGTCCAGCCGAGTCGGCGGAAACAGCCGTGTGTGTCTTTAGCCTTAAGGTATTTCTCGAACATGGAAATAAAAATTACTTTCTAAAAGAACAAGAGATAATGTCCTAAGATTTTATGAAGAAGGCATACATTCCAACATTTTGCCGGGAAAAAAGATTGTGTGACACAGAAAAAAATTAAAAAACAAATACGCATTCTTTTGCACTCAATAAAGGTAAAGGATCTTCATGTCAAAACAGCATATATAGTCCCAAAATATACTCCACTTTTAGATATTTTAAACCGTTTTGGATTGTTTACCCTAAAGTATCGGACCGAAATACGTGTTCAGGCATTAAGTGTTCCAACATCGAGTTTTTTTACGTTATCTTTAAAAATATTGCAATATCCGTCACCAAGGGTAACACCGGTCACAAAGGGTAACACCGGTCCCAATTTGTAACATCGGTCACACACACATTTTCTTACGTTGGACAGTTAAAAAGCCTTTAAAATTACAAAAAATATCAGAAAGAACTTACATGCAATTACTTTTCACAAAAAAAAATTACATTTAACAATTCTAGACTCGAATGAAATAATTTATTCTCAGATTAATTATTATAAATTTTAAAATACAAGATTGTGCCTACACTTCACTCAACATTTAGTTTCTTATTGTATCAAAAAATATTATTTGAAGCAAACTCTGCAATCTTCCAAGTGTAAAGCTTTTCTTGAATGTAGATGATAATTTTTTCTGTGTACAGAGTACGCTTCTATAGTTTGATGTCCAGGTTATATTGTTCTAATTAATATAATCGAGAATATTCAACGGCCCTTTTTTAAAACAATACCCTATAGAACTATGTTAGTACAATATTTTTCAGAAATTTTTAACATTTCAAATAATTAAAAATAATATTTGAGGTGATTTAATATCAGTGTGTACTAGGAGAATATTGAAGTTGCCTAAATTGTCAAAATTTAATCGTATATTGTAAAATCTGTTGTTGTATTTCAAACTGGTTACAAGCATTCGCTTTTCAGGAAAGTGTCTTATAGTAAAACAACCTGAACACCTATAAAATATGCAGAAATGCATAACTATCAATACACGATTTTAGTATTTCATCCTTATGCGGAAAACGTCAAGGCATAAAGTTATATATACTGTAAATTTATAATGATATCCCCATTGCAGTAAGTCTTAAATAAGGTCACGGGTAATATACTTATAGGATTATATATTACAAATTTCTGGGTCAAACAGGGTCGGGCCATTAATATTTTCTTTAAAAAAATATTAAGAATACTTATTTCATTAAAAAAAGTTGAATTTTATTTACTGCTCCACCATTCTCACTGTGTATCTAACAGCTTTTTTTCTTACAGTCCCTAGTCCATAAAATTATGAGAAAAAACTAACACTAGACAATTATTTATAAACATATTGTTAAAAAAATTCATGTACATGGAGCTACCACAGATTTATAGTCTCAAATAAGTTAATTTAATAAACTTACCTAAACAGTATCGGCTACCGAATACTTTTAACTACACTTTAAATAAATGCATGTAAAAACTACAGATTTAACTTTAGTTCAAGCCGGAAACAAATAATATCGTTAGTTTATACGGTCTGGCCAACCAACGTTACGCACTCGGGTTTGTATAAACTGGCAACGCTGATGTTATTGTCTCCTGCTTGTGCTAATGGCAATTCTCTGTAGTTTTCGCTCTGTGCAGTGAGAAAATCTTTCTGCCATGAACGCGGTAAAATGGAAGGTAGCTGATTGCTTCGGTTTAGTTTAAACAGATCATGAGTCACTCAGGACTCACATGAGAGCTTCCTTTGGCCTTCTGTGGATTAGATCTTTCGCACGAAAAAATAGGTGACACAGCCATCTTTGATCGTATCAAGAAATCCTATAAGAGTAAAACATGGTGCGGAACAAAAATGGCAAAATGAATAAATGGCTTGTGTAAAATATGTTGAGCTATTTTAACAAATCTGATTCTAACTGAATTTAGTCGATCATATCAGTAACTTAAACGGCGGGTAGATATTTCCCACTCATTTTTCATATTGAAACCAATTGGAAAAAGGCATTACCGAACTAGGATCTTCCAAACAGAGACAACTCTTGTTACAGGCTAAAAGAACCTTGCTGAGCAATATATTTAAAATTTACATTAGTTACCTTTTTTTATGATTCTATCATATTTTCAATCATATAAATATTTAAATTTAATTAATTCCATACCTCAATCCGATTCTAGAGTTAAAACAAAACAAATGAACTTTATTTAATAAACTATAAATTGTATATGCTATTGTAAACAAACAAATATAACCTTCTTCCTTGTCTCTTCTTTTAATTTCTAATTTTTTGCATTGAGCACATTTTCTGAGAAAGAAGCGTGCCCGCATTTTGCGGATTTTCTTCAGGAAACCTTATATTTAGTGAACTTAAAGATTTTGTGTTTATACTAAACAATAATCTCATCATTGTGGATAAAAGTTCCGAATATTTTAAGTCATCCAAGGTGAGTTTCTAAAGAATAACCCCTATAAAAAAAATGTTATTAAACATTTTATCATCCTAATTTTGGCAATATATTTTTAGGCCTCTTATGCAGACTATCACTTTCACTCTTAAGCAGACTATCATTCTTATGCTGATTTTCAATCTCATTTCCATTCAAATTTTAATCTGAAGTTTAATTTTTGATTTTACTATATCTAGTCTAGAACCTGGAGGTTCCTAGACACCGAATTATTTAAAGACACCAAAAAAAGCTAGTGGAGGTATCCAACCAGTCCATCTCTTTGGTTTAAGATAACTGGAAACTCAACTCATGGTTAACGACCAGAAGACCTAGAAAAACAGCTAAGAATATCTAAATACTAACCTTACTTATTGAAAGAGAATTGTTGTCCCCTTTAAAAAAATTAGATTCAACTTATATATTTATAAAAATTAATTAGTTTATTCAGTAAAAGGAGAAAATGTTGAGGAACAAGTAAATATTAAATTTAAGCTGGTAAATTTAACTTTTATATCTCCAATAATAAAATTAGCCACTATCTAGCTACCACTATGGTCTTAGGTGGTTTAAGGTGGCAACTTCCTTAAGGTGCGATTTCGGTGGTGCTGCTCGAGCTGCGCGACTAGAGACGCTGGCCGCGGCAGCTGTAGCCGCGATGAAAAGATGTTTTCGGTGACGCAGTTCTAGGCAGCCGTTGACTGCGGACTGTAGCATTTTTGCCATTTACATTTTTGCGGGGTTTATTAAAAAATATGGATTACGACGATTTGATAACAATAATTTTATTAGAAGAAGAAGAAGAAGAAGATGAAGAAGAATTTTACCAAATATTATCTAGAAAAAGGTGTAAAGTAGATGAAATGTATAAAAGGCGACGCGAGGAAGGGTATTTTCATTTATTAATAAATAATCATCTAAAAGAAGATGAAAAAAAGTTTAGGGAATGTTTCCGATTGAATCCTGATCAATTCCAATTTGTTTTGTCACTAATAGAACAAGACATTACAATCCATGGAACAAATTTTGTTAAATATCCTATCACATCCGAAGAAAAATTGGCTCTGACATTAAAATAAGAAAAATAATTATGCAAGTAATTTTTTTATTTTTACAAAATAAACTTAAAAATACAAGTAGCACCAGTAAAAATCCTTACTATTCCTCGATTAGAACTTTGTGGAGCTTTAATGCTTGCAAAACTAATGAATATAGTAGTCAAGGCTATAGACTATTCTTTACAACCAGTCTTTTGGTGTGATTCTCAAATTGTTCTACAATGGTTAAATTCTGATTCCAGTACTCTTCAAGTTTTTGTTGGAAATAGAGTGAGTAAAGTGCAGCGATTATCTAATGTTAGCTCTTGGTGTTATGTTTCCTCAAAGGATAATCCTGCTGATATAGCCACACGTGGAGTGTTTCCCGATGAATTACTTAGTAATAAAATGTGGTGGAATGGTCCAAATTTCCTCTATGATCTAGAATTTATTCCACAATTTTTCAAAACTAATGATTCTTTTCAACTCCCAGAAGTAAAATCAAATCACGTGTCTTTATTTTCAAAAAATGACTATTCTGAATTATTTAAAAAATTTTCTACATATACAAGACTTTTACGAGTGCATGCATATTGTTTACGATTTTTAACAAATTTGCGTGTCTCAATTGAAAAAAGACAATTATCTGCTTTAACTATTGCGGAACTGAAAAGGAGTCGTTTAAATCTAATTAAGCTTGCACAAAAAGAATGTTTTGACTCAGAATTACAGTTACTTCAGAATAAAGTTGGATTAGCAAACAAGAATAGATTAAAGGCTCTAGCTCCATTTATTGACTCTAACGGTTTATTAAGAGTAGGCGGTCGCTTGAGTAATTTTAATTTGGAATATAATCAAAAGCATCCAATATTATTAAATGGTAAACATATCTTCACACGTTTGATTTTAGAACATGAACATAAGGTCTTACTGCACGCAGGTCCACAGCATTTATTGTATACTGTCAGACAAAATTATTGGCCCACGTCCGGAATGACCTTAGCAAAATCAGTAGTTAGACAATGCATCAAATGTTTCAAATTTCAGCCTAAGTCAGTTACTCCGTTTATGGCAGATTTACCTCAATCGCGACTTAATATATCGTTTCCATTTGATCATACTGGAATTGACTATGCGGGACCCTTTATTTTAAAGGATAGAAAGGGTCGTGGCTGCAAAACTTTTAAGGCATATCTTTGTATTTTCATTTGCTTCAGTACAAAGGCTGTCCATTTAGAATTGGTCACCGCACTTACAACTGATGCTTTCATTGCTACACTTAGAAGATTTACTTCTCGTCGTGGTAAACCATCTAACATTTACTCAGACAATGGTTCTAATTTTGTTGGCGCACAAAATGAATTAACACGTCTTTATGATTTTTTATCAGTTTCTTATAACAGTTTTGTCGATTTTTTGTCAGAACAGAATATTGTGTGGCATTTCATACCCCCAAAATCACCTTCATTTGGCGGATTGTGGGAGTCAAACATAAAATGTGTGAAGGTTCATTTGTCAAAAACCATCGGGAATACCTTACTAACCTATGAAGAATTTATTACTGTTCTTAATCAAATCGAAGCAACGCTAAATTCCCGTCCTCTGTATCCCATGTCCTCAGACCCCAACGATCTTATCCCTTTAACCCCATCTCACTTCTTAATCGGAAGACCTCACACAACTGTTCCTGATCCAGAATTCGAAGAAAAAATTAAGCACAATCAGTTATCTCGATTTCAATTGCTACAACAGCTTAACCAGACGTTTTGGAACCGTTGGTCTAATTCGTACCTTAACGAACTTCAGACAAGGAAAAAGTATGCTGACCATACTATAAATTTAAATATTGGTACTTTGGTTCTTCTCAAAAATGAGGGTCTACCTCCATGTCAATGGCTCTTAGGCCGAATTATCGAAACCCATCCAGGAAAAGATGGACTCGTCCGAGTGGTTACAGTAAGAACGTCAAAGGGAGTTCTTAAGCGAGCAGTTACTAAGATCTGTCCACTTCCAATTCCAATTGAACGAAGCGTTCAAGGTGGGGAGTATGGTGATGAACAACCGACAACGGCGCACGGTTCCGTGCCATAACCCTCTTACGGCAGCGGCAGAGATGGTAGTAAGCGGCATTGAACCAGCTACCAAATTAAACTAGTTTTTTTCAATGTGTTTTAAAGTTTTACAATATATTTATGCTACAAAATAAAATAGTAAAGTTTATTTCTTCACCAATAATTTGACCAGCAGGGATTATAGGGCAACAGACAACAAATCAACATAGTTCCCATCGGCAAATAAAATGTAGGATCGATAAGGCAATAGACAACAAATCAATTGTCTCTTACAACGGTAAGGTTAGACCTGTTAAATAAACGGAAATCAAAATAATATAAAAATATTGAAGGTAAGAAAATCAAAATAATAAAGATATTAAAGCTAAGAGAACAAAATAGTAAAGATATTTAAAGATAAAAAAAATAAAGTTTGGAAGCAAATTTATAACAACACGATGAGATACGATAAAGAGTTCCATTCGTAAACTCGAAAATATCTGTGAGAAAACCGGTACACAAAAATTTTAAGATAGTTAAAGACATCTCACGAAAACATAGTCAAAGCGCAACAAAAAAATATAACAATAACGTATCTATCCAAGACAAGACAATAAATCAAAAATACTTAAAATAATTTCTCCAAAAAGGTTAAGGCAGTTAACGTGTTTAAGTTGAGATAGAATCCATAATTATTAAGAAACATCTACAAAAATCTAACATTAATGAAGCGAGATATATAATAAAAAACACGTTAAGTGTGTTTTAATAAAAAAATGTCACGTTTAACGTACTCTATAATAATTTTGGGACTATCTGTGTCACGGGGGTTATCAATCAAAATATACAAATTCATATCTCAATCGTGTAAGGACTCTATATTGCCTTACACTTGACTTAGTAGCCCTTAACTGTATAAGGGATCTACTCTTGATGTAAGAACCTAACACGTCTCTGGATAACGGCTGAAGGAAACACAATGTTTTCTTAAAACAAATATAATATTATAATTAAAAAATATGATACAAATATGGGCTCAATATAATATAAAAGACAATAAAATACTTACTTACAAACTCCACTAATATTAAAAAATGCAATTATTCAAAATACAAAATAAAGACTATAAAGATCATGAGCTGGAGCTGCTACTATGAATCTCCTACAAAGGGGACATCCTATAGGGAGAATCCGTTCTTGTGGCAAAAAGCCCTCCTCCTTAATTAAGGGCTCAAATTTTCAGGGAATTTTTTTTTTTTATAAAGGAAACAAAATGTTCATGTGACAGCGAAAAAAAGTATAATGTTCATTTTAAATGGAGCATCCTAGTAGAATATATTATGGTCTTTAATTAAATCCCTGTCAGAAACATAATTTTCAAAAAATATTGTTCACAAAACAAAATTTCTACAAATAAAAATTAAATTAAATAATAATGAACATTTGTAATGTTTCCTTTTAATAAAAGACATATTAAAACAAGTAATGCACTATAAATAGTATTTTTGAGACAAATTTTGTGAGAAATAAATATTAAATTGAATTATAATTAACTCTTATAATGTTACTTTTTAATAAAATCATAACAAAGACAATAAATACACGCGAAATAATCCTTTTATTAAAAGACATTAAAACAAGTAATGCACTATAAATGGTACTTTTGAGACAAATTTTGTGAGAAATAAATATTGAATTGAATTATAACTAACTCTTATAATGTAACTTTTTAATAAAATCATAACAAAGACAATAAATACACAAGAAATAATGATCACGAACAAAATTCGTATAAATAAACGAGTAAATTAAAATATATTCAACATACCTTATGTGATATTTTTTAACATGCTGTATATGATATATTTTTTTGAAATCTTACAAATAACTATGAAGACTAGAGATAAGGAGACGAATCGGTATACTCAAAATACAGTCTCAAAAAACGTATGCTAATTGAGCTTCTATAATTAACCACATGGGCGCTAGTACTGCATACGTTGTTCAAAATACATGACTTCTTATGGGAATTATACATAATTTTGTCAAAATAATAAAAATAATCTTGTTTACAGCTAAATAATGCATAGAACATACTGTTGTATTTATTTCTAAATAAGTCTTGCATGTTTTAATAGATACTTTAATCAGCTCATCACAGGATATATTATGGTGGGTGAGGTTATCCGGGTTTTCCTCACCTGTAAGTCAAATGGCACCATCAATCATCTTTAAGTCGCCCCGGAGCGCCACGGCAAATAATATTAATAGCCGTCCCTTTCCCCGGACAAGCTCAGCTTTTGGGGTTAAAATTCACTCGTAAGGGGGTGAATTAGGGAGAGTATTATTATTATTATTATTATTAAAGCCTAAGTTCAAAATTTGGTGTTT
Source organism: Psylliodes chrysocephalus (assembly GCA_927349885.1). Classification (NCBI taxonomy): domain Eukaryota; kingdom Metazoa; phylum Arthropoda; class Insecta; order Coleoptera; family Chrysomelidae; genus Psylliodes; species Psylliodes chrysocephalus. The sequence continues at coordinate 52,090,581 of OV651815.1, read as the reverse complement.
TTCTCTTCATCCGTTTTTAAGGTATTTTCAAAATTCGAAATTTGCACTTTTCATCAAATATCTCAAATTAGGTCCATTTTAGGAAAATCATGTATGGAAACAAAATAATAGAGAATGACATCATAAACAACTTTTATCATGATTCCTATACTTTTCTTATCTGTACACAGAGAGGAAAGTAAAAAATGGCTGTGACAGTATTTTCTTAGGCAACCCATTTGCGGTATATTTAAAAACATATTTTATTTAATAAAAAATAACTTTTATCCATTATAGAGATGGGTGAAGGTCGACCTTACTTATGGATCTGGACTATAAAGCAATTCAAATAATTAGTCATTTATAATTTTTTATGTGGTTTCTCCTTAATAAGCCAATTTTAAAAATGTTTAACCCTTAGAATCTGAGAGTCATACTATAGTAGTTACCGTGATTTATATATCGAGAGAGAATCCAAATGAATCTTCCTAAAACGCTTTCACTTTAATGATCCATTATCCCTTAAAATAAGGTTCGGTCACATGTGTTTTACTTCTTCCGATTACTGTTTTTGTGACATTTCTATCGCCTTTCCTTTCTCCCAACAATCTGAATGCGTCGAATAAAGTGTTTGTCGTAAAACGGGAACAGACGTAACCTTTTTCAAATTGCCTAACTTATTATATTCGAATGCCATCTTTATCGTCTTCAAAAACTTATCGGTTGCTGTTTAAATTTTATTTAAAGTTAGTATTTTTTAACACATACATAAATCTTTTTGAATTTATACCAATTTATTACATAGTTTTATAATGTTTTTTCAAATAATTAATATATTATGGATACTTGCATTATACAATAATAATAATAATTATTGAGTTGGAAAACAGATTTTATCACAAATATTTTTTTATTAAGAAGCAATATTTTTAAAACTTATTTTTTGATAAAAAAAAAAACATTTTTTTTCGACAGTGAAAAAATATTGTCCAAATCTATCTCCTCTATCAAAAGTTATAAGTGGTCAATAGTTTTAACGGGCAGCTCCAGACGCTATCTTGAATTTAGAAAATGTAGAGGGTTAGCAAAATGTTACTCGCTATAATCACGGTGTAACTATAAAGTTATAATTTTAAAAATAATGGCTGAAATTAATCAGGTTACGAGTAAAAATCCGCTATACGTATATCAAAGTAGCGACTCGATTTTTGGAAGTGCAATGTTATACAGGATGTTTCAAAATGGTATGTCATAAATTGATCCTCAGATAGACTACCAAAAAATAAGTGGATTTGGCTTTATTTAACTATATCAAAAACTGGGTCCCAACAAAGTTGCAGGGTGTTAAACTAACATTTAGAAAAACGTTTTTTTTTTGTAAAAAGTTTGCTGTTGCGATTTTTTCTTCGAAATTTTTGCCAGTGCTGTAGATTTGAAAGTCCAATATTCTAAGGAGAAAAAAATTTAAAGCGACTTCTTTAAAAAAAATTGGGGGGTTGGGTACCTTTTAACCCCCCCGTATTTTTTTTTTGATATAAAGAAACTTGCTTTATCGATCCTTAAATCAAAAAGAACTATGAATTTTTAAATTTTTTTTATAGAGAAATAAACTTTGTATCTTAGTTAACGAGCTATTTACAATTTTTTAACTGAATTTGTAGAGCAATTCGTCCGTCCTGGACTTAACATATCAACAAAACTAAGAGTAGGTCAGTAGTAATTATTGTAATAAAGAACGCATATAAAAATCAGTGGTGTGCCTAGGGCTGTGCTTGAGCCGCCCTTGCAAAAACTACCTCTTTTATTTATATTTTTGTAATAAAGGTATTTATAATATTGGATTGGCGCCATAAAAATGGTGTGGCTCATGGGTTCACCATGCCACTGATACAAATACACGTTAGTTGGGAATTGTATTTACTAAATTTAATAGTAAATAAAAAAAATATTTTTTTAATTAAACAATTAACAAAAAATAACAATTAAAAATAAACATTTGGTAATAATTATTATACATATTTTATAAACTATTTAATTTAGTAAAAATTCAACATATCCTCCTCGTTTATGAATACAAAAATATAAATAAAAGAGGTAGTTTTTGCAGGGGCGGTTCAAGCAAAACCCTAGCCACACCACTGATTTTTATATGCGTGTTTTGTACAGTAACTTCTGATCTTATCTTAGTTTTGCTGATATGTTAAGTCCAGGACGGACGAATTGCTCTAGAAATTCAGTTAAAAAATTGTAAATAGCTCGTCAAAAAGGAAAAATACAAAGTTCATTTTGCTCTAAAAAAAAAAAAAATTAAAAATTCATCGTTCTTTTTGATTTTATGATCTATAAAGCAAGTTTATTTATGTCAGAAAAAATACAGGGGGTTAAAAGGTACCCAATCCCCAACTATTTTTAAAGGGGTCGCTTTATTTTTTTTCTCCTTAAAATATTGGGCCTTCAAATCTACAGCACTGGCAAAAATTTCGAAGAAAAAATCGCAACAGCAAACTTTTTACAAAAAAAAAAGTTTTTCTGTATGTTAGTTTAACACCCTGTAACTTTGTTGGGAACCATTTTTTGATATAGGTAAATATAGCCAAATCCACTTTTTTGATAATCTATCTGAGGATGAATTTATGACATACCTTTTTGAAATCATATCAGTTTATAATAACTTTTTTCAATTGAAAAATTCAACCAGATTCTACGAGTATTTTCAATATCATTATTACCATTAGCTACATCTTAATTTGCAGTAACGCTTTTTTACATTCATGACAATCAAAAGTTTCTCTCATCATCACTAGGATTAAAAATACTACATCTACGGGCTTGTAGTAATTTGAAATGGGTGTTGATTTGTAATTTCTTCAAAACTTTGTACAAAGGCCAATGTCCTTTAAACCTTTTTTGGCTTCGTAGTTTTAATAAAATTAAATTGCGATCTTCTTACCATTCCTGAAATATGAAAAGATTGCATCACTTAGATGATCCATTCCAAGAAACGGTACTCGATAATTTTTACCGTATTTATTTTATCTGAAACTCTGATTTTTTTGTCAATCTAAACAATGAAAAGTTTTTTCTGTTTTTTTTTTATAAAATAGTTTTTATAGAGGAGTTTTTATAGAGGACTAACGTTAGAGCAGCTAGTGAATCCTAAAATATGCTTTTTATGATTCCCATAACGTTATGCTCTTTTAGTGAAGCAATTCTTGATTAAATTTGTTCATTACCTGGTTAGACAGTAGCCACTATACCCAGCCTGGGCCTTGTAAAGCCAAGATGAAAATAACTGATTTTGTTCCTATTTTTTCTATAGAACTGTTAATAACTTTATTAACTTACACACACTATAAGCAAGAGCAATCTTATAAAGAAAATTCAAATGAACCCCTGAGAAAGATAAGTGGATAATGACCACTTTTGATAAAATTCTCGTTTTCTCCGATTCTATGTAGTAAAAATTGCTTTTTACTACACCTACATGGATATTAGCTTATCTGAGCACAGATTACAAAACGAAAAAGTATGCTATTGCCTTCAACTGAACGATTATATTTCATATCCATTCTAAGTAGTGAGAACACTGCAAAAAAATTAAATCCACCAATCACCGTTCATAATTTGATTAACCGATTGCTATTATTTTTAAAATTTTAAATAGGTAATAATTCTGTAAAATTAATTGTCAGTATATTTTTTAGTTATCAAGGGTAAACATACATTAAAATGAGTTATTCTTGAGTAGAATCGATAAATAATAGCATTTTTGTTTTTATTTCATCTATAATTATAAATAATTTGTTAATTTAAATAAAACTATATGAAGTCAATTTAATTAAAGCAACAAAAATAAAAGAATAGGTGGTCCTGGGTTAGCGTTCTTGCCTTCCACAAGGAAGACTTGACTTCAATTCCCGAATGGGGAAAAATGAAATTAACTTTTTTCTTTTTTCTTTTATTTTATTTTAAAAATTATTAAAAGTCATAAATTATTTTAAAATTAGTTATTTTGTCTTAATAACCTAAAATATTTGTTTTATTTGTAAATTTTCTTTAGTGGGTCGTAGTAAAATTATACTGTACAACTCGAGTGGATTGTTTACATCGCACTCAGACGATTGAGCATCCGCCTGCGGCGTCGTGCACAATATTTTTTTTTTGAATAAGCTAAAGTTATTAAAATGTTTTATGTCGAGGGGACTAGATTATAACATTTTGGCCCTTAATATAGATATGATCTTTGTAATAAATCCTTTTTTGCTCTGATGACGGAGAAAACATCATTTGATTTATACCTGGTAGGGTATTGGTGATGAATTGTGGTTAATTCCTTTCGATTTTTGTGTTGATGTGCAACGAGATTTACAAAATATAATTGTCAAATATCTTGAATTTTGGTTTCACTATAAAATGAACTACTAGTATATAATCTTGGTTTTTTAAATATTATTTTGAGTATATACTTTTTAATATCCTCTAATTTGTGTATGTGTACTGTAAGGGGTTTTCTCGCCTCAGAGAAAACGATTACTTACAAATGACGCCTGTTGACGGGACGGCTCTCGGGCGCCAGATTTGATGTGTGGTTTACTCCACAATCTTTCGAAACGGCGTCGAAAGTACTCGGGCAGCACAGATGGAGATGAAAACTTCCAGGGGTCGTTGGTCACTCAGACACAGGTAATAAGTAACCACAAGTAACGGGCTTTAATCGTTACTTGTGGTGATAAAGAATTTCTCACTGCTGAAATAAAGGGGGAAGTAAATTAGGGATCAGTAACCTCAGTAATAGCCAAGGTAACGTTGACATAAAATCTAAAACCGGGATAGTATCTAATCCCATGTGAGCTTTCTCGCCACAACCAGTCCACTCGACATGAAAAATGATACTATTTCAACTTTCCAACTTTCGAACTAATCCTATTCCCAAGTAAAGAAATATAAATAAAAAAGTTAAACCAGATTGTGAATAAATAGAAACAAAATTTACGGTCGTAGTAAAAGTTTAGTAATTAACTATGTACGGAATTTAATTTAAATTTATTATTACTTAAAAAAAATTAGGAACAAAATCCACGGTCGCAATGAAAATTAACTAATCAACTGTATATGGAATTTAATTTGAAATTAGGTTTACTATTACTGTAAAATAGAAACACACTTCACGGTCGTAATAAAATTAATTAATTATTAAAATAGAAACAAAGTTTCTATTTCCTAGTAACCAAAAAAAAAAAAACTAATTTTCAATGTTTCTAAATAAAATCAAAACTAAATAATTTATCTGTAAATCAAAATATTTTTAACGAAAATCTGAAATCAATTATTATTTCTCTTAAATAAAATCGAAAACGGAATAATTATTTCAAATGAAACCGGTATTCGAACGTTTTTAACTCAAGAACCGTCGACAAAAAAATATGTAAACAAATTCGATGTACCTAACTACGGTATCGGCGATAATTTTCAGCGGTGCATATCGGAGCAGAAACAGGAGAAGCTAGTCGAATCGGTAACGTGAATTGAATGAATTTTTATACCGAATTCTGAATTCCAGTCTCTATGCCCAAGCAGGCTAGCTCCCCACTTGATGTGCGCGAAGCGCGCGCGCTTTCGTTACTCAGGTAAAATACGCGAATTTAAATGAAACAAAATTTTATATACAGGGTCTACCCATGAAGTTAAAATAAAATAAAAAAATAAAAATTGAAATTTATATCCGGAATAGGCCGAAATATAGTAATGAAAATTGACTTCATTACATCCCCCCCTCACTTCGGAAAGAAAAATAAAGGTGAACATCGTTTGCCTTTATTTTTCCTTTTATCCGCCTACCTAACTGTTACAAAAACTACTAAAATTTACAACTTCAAAAAAATATAATCTTCCCAATCTTCTTTCTTCGGTTCCGGAGTCAAAACCATACCATTTCCATACCATACCATATCGTCGGACTCGGAACTACCATTGTCGGAAACATTGAATGCCGACATTACGGCGTCGCGGGTGCAGGTCCACCTGCACTTCAATCGATCGGTACCTTCCAGACGGTACAGGGGCGGTGGGTGAGGTTGGTGTCTAGGCTGACTCGACGGCCGGTTTCAGGTCTTTTATGTGCACCTGATTGAGTCTTTTTCCTGCAGCATCTTTAAGGTTGTAGACGACGGGAGATACGACTTTGACAACGGTGTACGGACCGGAGTATTTCGGAGCTAATTTGGCGGCCACATGATCTACGGCTGATGACAACGTATGTTCGCGCTTCATCACTAGATCACCAATAGTGTACCTCCAGTCTCGTCGACGCAGATTGTAGTAATGAGCCTGCGAGGTAAAAGCTCGGGACAGGTTGAGACGGGCTAGGTCAAAACACTCTTTGAGTTTTCCTAGTCTCTTGACAAAATTTTCAGGACTTTCTTCCTCAATCGGTTCGGTTTCGGCAGATTGGTTATTTGTCTCTATTTCTTGTCTTAGGGATTTGGGGATGACTAACTCCCTTCCAAAATTTAAGAATGCTGGAGAGAAACCAATTGACTCGTGACGGGACGTATTGATTGCAAATTTCAAATCCGATAAATGAAGGTCCCAATCTTGATGATTGTCCTCGCAAAATTGTGCTATCATGGTTTTTATGGTTCGGTTTGCTCTCTCTACAGGGTTTGCTTGCGGCGTGTAAGCGGGTGTACATCGGTGACGGATTCCTAACTCTTTTAGCACGGATTCAAAGAGTTTACTGGTGTACTGTGTACCATTATCGGTTATGACTTCTTTTGGACATCCAAAAGTGGTGACGATGTCGTCGTAAAATACGGTGCTCACGTTCTTTGCGGTGGCAGTGCGGATGGCTTTGCATTGTACCCATTTGGTAAATCTATCCATAAACATGACGATGTATGCATTACCCCTTTTACTCCGGGGTAGTGGTCCAACAAGGTCTGTGCTAACAACCTCCCATGGTTGTCGATTCGGTGATGGGTTCATTTTTCCAGGTGTCTGTTGTTGTGACGGTTTGTATTTTTGACATTGCAAACAACTTCGAACATACTTGGTAATGTCTCGGAACATTCCTGGCCAATAATATTGCCTGGCGATGCGGGTGATAGTTTTGGCGATTCCGGCATGGCCTGCGGTCGGAGCATCATGATTCTCTTTCAGAACTCGGTCTCTTTGCGGCTTTGGTACACACAATTTCCATGGATCTGACAATTCTGGTTCTTTGTAATCATTTATGTCCCAAAAGTGACGATATAGACGGATAATCCATAGGGTTTCTTTCAACCTCGGCTTTCTTAGATAAATACCATTTGTAGTTGGTATCTTCATCCACGGCGCACACATCTGGTGCGTCTGACATAGTTTGTATTTCTGGCAACGGATTTCTGGACAAAGCATCAGCGATACGGTTTAAAGCTCCTTTTCGATATTTAATTTTAAAATCGTACTGTTGCAAGAAGATGCTCCATCTTGCAAGACGGCCGGACGGACTCACAATTGAATGCAACCATTTCAGTGATTGGTGGTCGGTGAGTACGGTAAAGTGGTATCCTTCTAGGTAAGCTCTCATCTTTTCAATACCCCAGACTATAGCGAGACATTCTTTTTCTGTAACTGAATAGTTCCTCTCGGCCGGACTCAGAGTTCTACTGGCATATGCGATGACATAGTCGATGCCATCCTTTTTCTGTGTCAGCGCTACTCCTAAATCATGATCAGAAGCATCAGTTTGTGACGTGAACGGTACGGTAAAATCGGGACAACTGAGTATCGGTGCCTCAGTCAAAATAGTCTTGAGTTTACGGAAAGCGGTTTCTTGTTCTTCTTCCCAGCGCCACTTGTAGGTTTTTCGCAGTAACTTTGTGAGCGGTGCTACAACTTGCGAGAAGGACGGGACAAACCTGCGGTACCAGGATGTAACTCCCAAAAATCTCCTGAGTTCTCTAATATTTTTCGGTGCTTCGAATTTTACAATTGATTCAATTTTTTCGGGGTCGGTACTAATTCCATCTCCGGTGACTATATGGCCTAAATATTTCATACTCGGTAAACAAAAATGACATTTTTCGAAGTTGATTTGAAGTTTAGCCTCTTTCAGGCGTCGGAAAACTTCTTTCAAGTTTGCTAGATGAGATTCGAAAGTCTCTCCTAGAATAATGATGTCATCTAGGTATGCAAAAGCATGCGGATCCATATCTGGCCCAATTATTTGATCGATCAGTCGTTGAAAAGTAGCCGGAGCGGAATGAAGGCCGAATGGCATAACTCGGAACTGGAATAATCCTCGGCCTGGTACGGTAAAAGCAGTTATCGGCTTGCTGCTGGTGGAAAGTGGAACTTGCCAATATCCACTTTTCAAGTCTAAGCTGGTAATAAACTTAGCAGACCTCAGTTTATCCAAAATGGCATTCATGTACGGCAGTGGATATGCATCTTTCATGGTGACTTCATTCACCTTCCGGAAATCAATGCAAAATCGGTGCTTACCATCTTTTTTCCTAACAATCACCACTGGTGAACTCCAAAGACTTTTTGAGGGTTCTATTACTCCTTCGTCCAACATTTTGTCTACTTCTTCGTTAATCACCTCTTGCATTTTCGGATTTTGTGGTCGGTATCTTTGTTTGATCGGTTCTTTTTTAATTAGCCGTATCTCATGTTCTACGAGATCAGTCGGTCCACGAATGTCGTGAAAGGCAGGGAGTTCGGCTTGCAAGAATTCTTCCAGCATATCGGATTGTTCTGGAGTCAGTGACCGATCAGTAAGGGGCGTGATAGTCTGTATCGGACAGTCTATTCCACGGATCTGGACTTCCTTTCTGGGTTCATGGTAGGTTTCAGTAAATTTGGTGCCTTCGGTTTTGTCTGTAATTTCCTGGGGCAATCCTGACTGAAAATCGACTGACTTTCTACTTGTCGTTGGGGTTGCGGCCCGAATCGGAATATTACGTGGAGTGGAACTCTTTGGCTGCCAAATTTGTATGCTGTCCTCTTTTATTATTATGGACTCTTTGTCCAGTGTCTTTGGAATCTCGGTTTGACTACTAGTTGGCGGATAGAAAACGTCGGGTTCATATTCGGCGTGAACTAGGGCTTGTACTACTCGGGAGTGGTTTTCGGTCATCGACCTTGTGTCGGCGGATTCTAATGTAGCGGGTTCTATTGGTTCGATTACCCCAATGGGGTAACAGACTACGGCTTCCTCAATAGGTGGCATCGGCATCTCACCTATCGAAATTTGTCCAGTTCCCAGTTCTAGACGAAACTTGTGCTTGGCTAGGATGTCCATCCCCAGCACTATATCAGCACTCAAGTTCGGAAAGTGGACCAGTTCCTCGGAAATTTTCTGGCGGCCAAGTTGCATCGGTACGTGGTAAACATCCTGGACGCGAATTAAGTTTCCATTAGCTAATCTGGCAGAAGAAGATACTGCTTTGGATTTATGCCCTCTTTGGGAAAGATGTTTCGCTAGTCGGTTTCCAACGTAGGATTTCGAAGCTCCAGTGTCGATGAGTGCCAAAAAATGTTCACCTATTATTTCCAGGGATAGGTGTGGTCGGGGATCGTGTGCGGGTGTGATAACGGATTCTTGAGAGGCTAGTGTCGGCTGAAGCTGTTGGGGCCTCCCTTCCTTACAGCTCCTGTCTCGTTTCCCGACTGGTTACAATTACAGTCCTTGGACAATACGCCTTCTTTTAGGCAGCGAGAACAGAATATCTTTACTGGATTCTGGCAATGTGTTCTCAGATGTCCTTTCTGTCCACATCTCCAGCACAACACTTCTCCACGTGAGGTGGATGGTCGTGGTTCGAATCTTTGAGGCGGATTGCGGTCGGCGGGTACGGAAGCAGATGGGTAAAGGGGTTTTGGGTCGGACGGCGGCGGATTAGCTTGATATAAAGGGGATGAAGCAGGACGGGAATAACGTAGAGGTTCAGATGTCTTAAATCGGGTAGGTTCGGGGACTGAGTGTCGGAATGGCTCGGATTGTTGGGAATAACGGGGAGTGGTATTCATCGGAACGGAACTAGTTAACGGTATGCTCTGTAACTCCTTTCTAAGCAGCTCGAACTCTCGGACCACTTGGCAAAAGGTGGTAAAATTGGAGTAATCCGTCTTTCGGATTTGCTGTCTGTATTCGGGGAGCAAATTTCGGTATAGCCATGTTAGTTGTTGCTCATTACTCAGCTTTCCATGTCGTCTCATCAGTGTTTGCAACTCTGTTATGTAACTGGTTACAGATTCGTTCCTTCTCTGTAACCTTCGACTTATTTCCACCTCTAGGTCGATCTGGTAATTAACGGAGAAAAAGAATATTCGGAAATCTGATTCGAAGTCCTCCCAGTGGTTCCAAGAGGATCGATTGTTTCTAAACCATAATGCAGGTTCTCCGGTCAGTAGTTCAGGCAAGCAGGGCAGTAGTTGGTCTTTGTCTATACCTTTAGCAGTGCAGATTTCGTCTAGTCTTTCTAGAAAAGCTGCAGGATCCTCGCGGTTGCCAAATGTTATTTTCCAATCCTGAGTTTTTATTGGTTCAGGTGTAACGGCGGCTGGGGGTGTCATTGTGGTGCGGGGATTTTCACAGACTGTTACTGCTCGATTTGGACTCGACTCTCCTTTGCGTAGAAAAGAAACAAGTCTTCTACGTTTTTCGTCTACGGTGCCGTCGACAGCTAGTTGCCTCTGTTTTAATTCGGAAGTCAATTCGGGTTTTCTCAAATTATAGATCCAGCCTACTCGGAGTACTGTTGATCCTTGAACCTCTTTCGGTTCCTGTTGTACTACCTCTGGTTTTTCAGAGAATTCTGTTATCCAACCGGATTGTATGTCGTTTCCCTCCGTGTCTAACAACCACAAGTTGTCTTCTTTTATTTCGGACATAAACTCAAAGAAGAAACGGACGCGAGCGGGTTTTCAGAAGAGGGTTGTTGATAGAAGAGAAACAAAAATTCTGCGAGATAGAGGAAGAGACCGGAAAGAGTAATAAAAAAAAAGGTAGCCGGGCGGCGGTGAAATTCTAGTACTGAGAAAAAATATTTTAACAAACTTTACTATACTACTATACTACGGTTAGTCAACGTTAACTGGCGTTCGACTGGGTTACTATGACAATTTCGGTTTGAGTGGCGGAAAATGGGATAGCTCTGGTTTAGAGTGGAGCGGACTAGACAACGTTCAATGTGTACCGGGGTAAACAGGAGGAGAGAGAAAAAAAAAATAAAGCCAAGACAAGAAAAGAATCTAAAACGGCAGGGTGTTACGGGTTTTATTCTCCCTAAACCTAGACTAGTCTAAATTACCCTAGTTTACACTACTCTAAACTATTCTAACCTATCCTATTTCCTAGCCTACCCTATTGTAACTTATTCTAAACTTACACTACTCTAAACTAGGTTTTTCTATTCTAAACTATCCTAAACTATTCTAAACTAATCTAAATTATTCTAACTTATTCTATCTATCCTACCCTATCCTAAACTAGTCTAATCTATCCTACCTATTCCTATTACTATTCTATACTTAACTATTTACACTATTCTACTTCTATTTAATTTTAACTTACCCTAAGCTATTCTAATTACTAGACTAATCTATTACTTACCTATTCTACTATAACCTATGCTAATCTCTTTAGTTACCTTTAGATTTAAGAGTGTGCGGTATATAAATGTATATAAATCAATGAAATGAGTCCATTAAATAAATTCATAAAATATCCATTTTTATCAAACATATTTTGTAGTAAAATATAAAATAATATTTTGTAATAAAGTATAATCTCACCTGGAGTATACTCAATTATAATTAATACCTTATTAAATAATTTAAAATGTAAATAGATATATTTCGCTACTTTGAACAATAACTCTAGCTCATTTAATTACCAAAAAGCTTTATTTTTATTGTTATTGTTTACATGTCAATTTTAACTCTTTCAGTTGTCAGATTCTTCTAAATTTATAAATATTGACCACAGTCTTACCAGAAATTATCCTATTAGCCTTTTGTAGTCAGGGCCTTCTTGCTAAGACATTGACTTTTGTTGGCCATTTTGTGGAACTTCCTTCCTGGCCCAGTTTTTGCTTGGATTCTGATCGTGGCATGTGCCAAGATTTTAACTAGGATTTTCTAGGATTTATTCTTGGGCAAAAACCAGAGATTCCTTTAGTCCGATACATTGCTAGTGATCTTTGTGATTCATACACCTAGTGGTGGATATAGTATCGGGCTAAAAGTGTGAATTTAATTATTAATCATCTAAAAGGTCACATACCATCAAGGGTGAGTTTTTCAAAATGAGTTATTATTTCACTTACCTATATTCCCAACAGCCTTCTGTATACAGAATAGTTACAATCGTCAATGTTTTTCAGACCTCCTTGGTTCGCCCCTTTCATTCGTGCGAATCGTGCGTTCCTTCGCTCATTCAGCCTTGTAATTCTGCATACAGACTTTTATTAGAGGAGTACTTCTGGGGACTGTGGGCAAGTTCTCTCCACCTCTCCATAAAGAATAGGGCTTCTCCCCGTCACCGTGCTAGCAACAAAGAACCGACAATTGGATAACCGAACACGAAAGAATTTTCATAGCGGTCTACTTACAGACATCAAGAGGAAGCTACCTCACTGGACATCGTCCTTCCTTGAGTGCACTTAATCCCAAGTAAGACGGTTCCTTTTTTTCTAACCCTATATTTCGGAGGGCCCCCATCTACTAACGCGATTAGGTTGTTGAGACTCAGCCTACAACCAACATAATATTAAGTACCTTATTTAATAATCAAATTATTTTGTATATATACTTATTAATTGTAATATTCACCTACCGGTTTTTTTTCCTTTGTAATACGAAGAGCTCTACGTACGTAACCGCACTTTTACCACCCACTTGGAGGGTTATATATTATAAGTGTATGTAAATTAAAGGTGAGAGTAGTTGTTGAAACGCCTTGTAAATAATAATTTTCTTTTGTTCCTAATAATAGTAATAATAATCCACATTTCGTAATATTTGGTACGCATGGGAATTTTTTGGTTATAATTTTGACAACCGAGGTTATAAGAAAATAAAGGCCCGTTCACATTCCATCAATCAAATTCTTTTTCTTCTTTCTCTTATTTACAGGAACCTACCCCCTGAGGATTACTAGTCAACCTGATTAGGGAGTTCGGTAATTTGGAACCCCTTAATCAGGACAGGCTAACCGTAATAAATTGGCACCCAACCAGGTGATTTGATTGATAGAATTGAGACAGTAGGCCTCCTACGGAATTTTGGGGTGAATTAAAAAAAAAAAAAAAAACAAATTTTTTTTTCTCTTCTTTTTGGAATTTCATAAATTTCAACTACTGGCCTTTTACAGTTTTACCTTTGTTGGCTGTGGCCTGCGCCTAGTAAGCAACTTTGACAATAAAATAAAAGCCCAGAAAATAAAATATTTTTATTCAGAAACAATACAATAAGAATAATTAGAACATTTTTATTAATACATTTAAAGGTGGATTACTTTTTATTACAAATAGAAAATATTTAACGTAATTTTGCTGATTGAACATATTTTACGAATTTATATTTGAAGCCTATTTTTTTTTAAATCTATTTACAGGGTGACCTCTGTAATTGTTTTTGTGGAATTTTGTGAACATCCTTTTGAGTTTACAGGGTGAACCGAATAAGAGTGTACACAGGGGAAACGAAAAAATATATTAAAATTTAAATAAGTTTGGTACTTATTTTTTTGGGTTTTCGTTTTTTATATTTGTATAGGTATACATACAGGGTGGCATATGGTGAAATTTAATACATAATAAATCGAGATATACAATTAAATTTAATTAAATAGATTTGATATTGTGGTTTTTTTTAAGGTATTTGTATATTTAAATATACAGAGTGGTACTACTTGCCACTGATTCATTGTATAGATTTTCTTATAGATTGTACATATATTTTTTACCCTGTTGGTTTGGGTTTATATAGGTTTAAGTTGTATTATTATTAGATTTAAGTAACTAACCATGGACGTCGATAGGCTATTGTCTGATGAATTATCATGGGAATTAAAATTAAGGAATTTGCCAACTACAGGAACTGCCCGTGATATGAGAGTTCTTCTGCGTGGTGCATTGCGAGGAGAAAAAGCAGGTTTTTCTCCAATGCGGGTAAATCTTTCGGTTGATATAATGTCGGAATTTGAGATTTGTGGTAGGAAATTGATTGATTTAGAGAACGATATTTTGAGTTTTGATGAAGATGATAGAGTGAATGAATACTTACGAATAACTTCAAGGTTATTTCATGTGCAGGGTCGACTTAGTCATATTAGGACAAGTGATGATGTTGAGTCTAGGATTAAAACTGACGTGCTAGGGTCATGCATGAGATTATTGGACATGGTAGGTCAACGCTTTGAACAAAGTCCAACCGTACGGGAAACAAGATCCATCCTGGATGAGGAAATTGTATCCGAACAGTCAATCTTGGACGATGATATTCCGTTAATCCCAGATTTAATCCAAATGGATGAAAGTCCAATGGATATTACTACTGTGCAGCCATCAAATAGTCAACCATCTCTGCTTAGGGAAAATAAACTACCTTTATCTAGAGATAGTCCACCTGTCATGCGAACGGAGACTCAACCCTCCTCATCTAGAGAGTTTCAACCCTCCTCATTTAGGGAGAATCAACTCCCCATCAGTCAAGCGATGTCGTCAAGGAGACCATCTGTTGTCAACAGATGTTGGGAATCTGCTGTGGGTTCGAGGTCCAACATACCTAGGAACTCTATATTAGGGGCTGCACAGATGCAGCAAAGAGCTCCTAGGGTGTATTTTCCTATGTCGGAGTCCTCAAGGATTGAACCACAGTCTCGTTTTCAGGAACGTAACGATCCCTCTCCTCAGCTACATCAAGACTTAGCCCAAATTTTGGCACCTCTGCTTCAAAGGCTGACTATGTCTGACCAATCTTCTGTCGATCAAAGCAGGTATGTGGAAGTCGGTCGCTGGGGTATTCGATTCGATGGTGAATCAAGCGTAACCACTTTCATCGAAAGAATCGAGGAGATGCGAATCTCGCGTGGTGTTTCTAAAGAGAGAATTCTGCGGTCTGCTCCAGAGTTATTTAGCAAAGATGCTCTTACCTGGTTTAGGACCAACAGTTTTGCGTCGTGGGATGACCTACTCATGCAGTTAAAAGATGCATTTCTCCCCTATGACTACGAGAATAGCTTATGGGAAGAAATTCGCAAGCGCACACAGGGAGATAGGGAGAAAGTGGTGTGTTATGTAGCTTCGATGGAAGGATTGTTCAACAAATTAGGTGTTAGTCGCCCTTCAGAGGAAAACAGAATCAAACTGATACGAAGGAATCTTCTACCTTACCTCCAAACGGCTCTAGCATTGCAGACTATCCCCTCGGTATCTGAGTTAGTGAGACTATGTCGCACTCTGGAGGAAACTCAAGCACGAGCTAGAACTTTTCTACCTCCACCCGCAAATTTCAGACAGCTTCTAGAACCAGAGTTAGGTTATAAAAAGCCTACCCCTCACCCAGTCTCTGCCGTCAATGCGAGGTCTGCACCATGTGCCGAGAACACTGACACATTAGCACCTCTTCTCACTCACAGTCCCGTTCAGTTTCCTTCTTTTTCTCCGGCTGGTGATAATTCCAACCAACCCTTGTGCTGGAACTGCAAGGAGAATGGCCACCGTTTTCGAAAGTGTCCCCGTCCTAAGAGATTATTCTGCTTTCGTTGTGGATTGGAAAATGTAACCGCCCACAATTGCCCAAAGTGTCGTTCAAAAAACGGCGACCTGAGGCGCTAGATGCCTCGTGTCTAGTGTCCTCGGCTTCAAATCAATCTCTCCTGCATGACAATCGCGTTTTGCTAGATTTTATCATTGCTCATGCTAAAAATGATGACAGACCTCATCTGCGGGTGAATATATTTGGAAAAGAGTTTCTGGGGTTGCTTGATTCCGGTGCTACTCGTTCCGTCCTTGGTCAACCAGGGTGGATACAACTTAAAGAAATCACTACTCTTCAACTGAGTTCTGTTAGTGCATGCAAAGTAGCGAATGGAACCGAATGCGAGATTTTGGGTGAATTATCTCTACCTATTACCTTAGAGGGTCGAACTAAGATTGTTGATGTTGTTGTTGTTCCTTCCGTGCCACAACCGTTGATTTTGGGTATGGATTTTTGGGTTAAGATGGGAATTGTCCCAGATTTATTTTCAGAGGTATGGAATTTTCGGCAAGAGAGTCTTTCAGGGGATGAGATAGACGTTGGAGCTATTCAGTCCTATGAGATGTTAACGGTTTTCCAACAAAAACAATTAACAGAGTTAGTAGATGCAACGTTTGCGAAAATGGGACCTACTTTAGGATGTACACAGATGGTGGAGCATACGATAGTCACAGATTCGCCGCCGATCCGCTTGAGGCACTATCCAATCTCTCCAGTTCTACTTAAGCAAGTGTACGAAGAGTTGGATGGTATGCTCAAGGATGGAGTGGTTGAACCATCTACATCAGCTTGGTCATCACCGATTTTGCTAGTTCGAAAATCAGACGGCCGTTATCGTTTCTGCGTCGATTTCCGACAACTAAACAAGGTGACCAACCGAGATGCTTACCCTATCCCATTTGTTAGTCAGACACTGGATAAACTGAGAGACGCTCACTTTCTGACAACACTGGACATCAAATCAGCATATTGGCAAATACCCCTTTCAAAACAATCAAAACCATTGACCGCTTTTGTTGTGCCAGGGCGCGGACTGTTCCAATTCTGCCGTATGCCTATGGGGTTACATAACGCTCCAGCTACGTGGCAAAGGTTCATCGATCGAGTGATCGGAATAGATCTCGAACAGCACGTTTTCGTGTACCTCGATGACGTCATCATCTGTACATCGACCTTTGAACAGCATGTCCAGATTTTAAAAGAGGTATTGACTCGGCTGACAACCGCCGGTCTTACCCTAAATCGCGACAAATGCCACTTTTGTAAGCCAGAACTTAGGTATCTGGGTTATGTAGTCAACTCTTCCGGTCTTTTGGTAGATCCAGAGAAGGTGAGTGCTGTACTACAGATTCCCATACCACGTACCGTCAAGGAAGTTCGTCGCCTGATTGGCTTGGCTTCTTGGTATCGGCGTTTTGTACCGAATTTTTCGGAGTTAGTCGCCCCATTGTGTGAATTAACCCGTAAAGACAAAAAGTTTATTTGGTCGGAGAAGTGTGCTTTGGCTTTCCAATCTCTTAAAGATGTACTGGTGTCTGCCCCTATTTTGTCCTGTCCCGACTATACCTTGCCCTTTGTTGTCCAGACAGATGCTAGTGACTACGCCCTAGGTGCGGTGTTGAGTCAAAAGCATGCTGAAGGCGAAAAAGTAGTGTGTTACCTTAGTCGCTCCCTTACTGCTGCAGAGCGTAAGTATAGCACAACGGAGAAGGAGTGTTTGGCGGTGTTGTTCGCAATAGAGAAACTCAGACCGTACTTAGAGGGAACGAGATTTCAGGTGATCACCGACCACTATAGCCTGAAGTGGCTGAATTCAATCCGTGATCCGGTTGGCAGAATAGCACGTTGGGCAGTTCGTCTACAACAGTACGACTTTGAGGTCATTCACCGAAAAGGGAAGGATAATGTAGTCCCGGATATCCTGTCTCGTGCCATTCCACCGGATCCTATTAGGCTAGAAGTGATAAATTGCCTCCCCACTAAGGACAAATGGTACCTGCGGATGCGCGACCAAGTACGCAAGGAGCCTCGGCGTTACCCCTTGTGGCGAGTATCAAACGATCAGCTCTTCAAACGAATGAAGACTCAGTACCCTGATCTGCAGGATAAAGCTGATGGCTGGGTGCAAGTTCTGCCGAAAGAACAACGCTCCGATATTATCCGGCAACACCACGATCCTCCTCACTGTGGTCACCTAGGTGTTTACAAGACCATGAGCCGCATCAGTCAAAAATTCTATTGGCCCAAGTTGCATGCTGATTGCGTCAACTATATCCGTCGCTGTATTACCTGTATCAGCACCAAGCCAGACCAAAAGAAAGCCATAGGACATATGCGTAGTCAAACCCCATTGACTAGCCGTCCTTTCGAAGTCCTGTCCATCGACCTTGTTGGACCTTTACCCCGTTCTGCCTCTGGTTACTCGTTTATCTTTTCCGTATGTGACGTTTTTAGTAAGTTTACCCTGTTCTTTCCTCTTCGTAGAGCCTTAGCTCGTGTGGTGTCTCAGACCCTCGAAGACCAAGTTTTTATGGTTTTCGGAGTTCCTCGTCGAATTATTTTAGATAACGGCGTTCAGTTCCAAAGCGAGGAGTTTCGTGAATTGTGCACGGAGTACGAAGTGGAATTAGGCTATATTGCGAACTACCACCCGCAAGCGAATCCCGTGGAGCGTGTTCATCGAGTTCTCAAAACCATGCTCAGTGCCTACGCCTCGGATAACCACCGAGAATGGGATGTATACCTCCCCAAAGTTGCCTGTGCGTTGCGTTCAGCACGCCACGAGGTTACCCAACTAACCCCCAATTTCGTTGCCTTCGGACGTGAAATCGTTCTATCAGGCAAACAAGACCTTCCCTTAGACGCGGCACAAAAATCTCCTGATTTTGAGGCCAGCATTCGTGCCGAAGCCTTGAAGAAGGTATTCCAAGATGTGTCCCAGAGGTTAAAAGCTACTTACAATAAGAGCAAACAAGTCTATAACCTGCGACGTCGCCCCGACAAGTTTTTAGTAAACCAGCGTGTGTGGCGTAGGAATTACGCAATCTCCGACGCTGCCAAAGGAGTAACGGCCAAGCTCATGCGCAAGTTTATTGGCCCCTTCACAATAATAAAAGTAGTATCACCTTGGACATATGAACTGTCAGATGAAAAGGGAAAAGCATGTGGTGTCTGGCATGCTAAAGACATTAAGGCACACCCACCAGACCAGGAAGCCGATAATTCTGCTGATGAGTGACCTGTGATGTCATCATCATTCAGTTGGTGTTTTTTTTTTTTTTTTATTAGTTAGGTTTTTTTTTTATAGATATAGGTTGTTTCTTTTTTTTACACAGAGTGTTCTAGTGTGGTTCTCCAATTGTTTATTGTTCCTTAAAAGTTTTTTTGGGAAAAAAAACTTTTGTTAAGGAGAGGGGGTGTGTTACGGGTTTTATTCTCCCTAAACCTAGACTAGTCTAAATTACCCTAGTTTACACTACTCTAAACTATTCTAACCTATCCTATTTCCTAGCCTACCCTATTGTAACTTATTCTAAACTTACACTACTCTAAACTAGGTTTTTCTATTCTAAACTATCCTAAACTATTCTAAACTAATCTAAATTATTCTAACTTATTCTATCTATCCTACCCTATCCTAAACTAGTCTAATCTATCCTAC
This sequence comes from Psylliodes chrysocephalus, assembly GCA_927349885.1. NCBI lineage: Eukaryota > Metazoa > Arthropoda > Insecta > Coleoptera > Chrysomelidae > Psylliodes > Psylliodes chrysocephalus. The sequence goes on along the minus strand of OV651815.1, from coordinate 52,071,191 downwards.
CTATTCCTATTACTATTCTATACTTAACTATTTACACTATTCTACTTCTATTTAATTTTAACTTACCCTAAGCTATTCTAATTACTAGACAAATCTATTACTTACCTATTCTACTATAACCTATGCTAATCTCTTTAGTTACCTTTAGATTTAAGAGTGTGCGGTATATAAATGTATATAAATCAATGAAATGAGTCCATTAAATAAATTCATAAAATATCCATTTTTATCAAACATATTTTGTAGTAAAATATAAAATAATATTTTGTAATAAAGTATAATCTCACCTGGAGTATACTCAATTATAATTAATACCTTATTAAATAATTTAAAATGTAAATAGATATATTTCGCTACTTTGAACAATAACTCTAGCTCATTTAATTACCAAAAAGCTTTATTTTTATTGTTATTGTTTACATGTCAATTTTAACTCTTTCAGTTGTCAGATTCTTCTAAATTTATAAATATTGACCACAGTCTTACCAGAAATTATCCTATTAGCCTTTTGTAGTCAGGGCCTTCTTGCTAAGACATTGACTTTTGTTGGCCATTTTGTGGAACTTCCTTCCTGGCCCAGTTTTTGCTTGGATTCTGATCGTGGCATGTGCCAAGATTTTAACTAGGATTTTCTAGGATTTATTCTTGGGCAAAAACCAGAGATTCCTTTAGTCCGATACATTGCTAGTGATCTTTGTGATTCATACACCTAGTGGTGGATATAGTATCGGGCTAAAAGTGTGAATTTAATTATTAATCATCTAAAAGGTCACATACCATCAAGGGTGAGTTTTTCAAAATGAGTTATTATTTCACTTACCTATATTCCCAACAGCCTTCTGTATACAGAATAGTTACAATCGTCAATGTTTTTCAGACCTCCTTGGTTCGCCCCTTTCATTCGTGCGAATCGTGCGTTCCTTCGCTCATTCAGCCTTGTAATTCTGCATACAGACTTTTATTAGAGGAGTACTTCTGGGGACTGTGGGCAAGTTCTCTCCACCTCTCCATAAAGAATAGGGCTTCTCCCCGTCACCGTGCTAGCAACAAAGAACCGACAATTGGATAACCGAACACGAAAGAATTTTCATAGCGGTCTACTTACAGACATCAAGAGGAAGCTACCTCACTGGACATCGTCCTTCCTTGAGTGCACTTAATCCCAAGTAAGACGGTTCCTTTTTTTCTAACCCTATATTTCGGAGGGCCCCCATCTACTAACGCGATTAGGTTGTTGAGACTCAGCCTACAACCAACATAATATTAAGTACCTTATTTAATAATCAAATTATTTTGTATATATACTTATTAATTGTAATATTCACCTACCGGTTTTTTTTCCTTTGTAATACGAAGAGCTCTACGTACGTAACCGCACTTTTACCACCCACTTGGAGGGTTATATATTATAAGTGTATGTAAATTAAAGGTGAGAGTAGTTGTTGAAACGCCTTGTAAATAATAATTTTCTTTTGTTCCTAATAATAGTAATAATAATCCACATTTCGTAATATTTGGTACGCATGGGAATTTTTTGGTTATAATTTTGACAACCGAGGTTATAAGAAAATAAAGGCCCGTTCACATTCCATCAATCAAATTCTTTTTCTTCTTTCTCTTATTTACAGGAACCTACCCCCTGAGGATTACTAGTCAACCTGATTAGGGAGTTCGGTAATTTGGAACCCCTTAATCAGGACAGGCTAACCGTAATAAGGGTTGGGGCAGTACCGGATTACCTATCGGAAAGTAACCAGGTATTACCTATCTGGAAGTAACTAGGTATTACCTATCGGGAAGTAACCAGGTATTACCTATCGGGAAGTAATCAGGTCCCTGCTCGGGCGCCAAATTTGTAAGGGGTTTTCTCGCCTCAGAGAAAACGATTACTTACAAATGACGCCTGTTGACATGACGGCTCTCGGGCGCCAGATTTGATGTGTGGTTTACTCCACAATCTTTCGAAACGGCGTCGAAAGTACTCGGGCAGCACAGATGGAGATGAAAAATTCCAGGGGTCGTTGGTCACTCAGACACAGGTAATAAGTAACCACAAGTAACGGGCTTTAATCGTTACTTGTGGTGATAAAGAATTTCTCACTGCTGAAATAAAGGGGGAAGTAAATTAGGGATCAGTAACCTCAGTAATAGCCAAGGTAACGTTGACACATATATTGAATTTTTAACTATTTACAATAAATAATTTGTAAGTATTATTTCAACGCCCACCCCCGCTCGTAATTTTAAAACCCTGAACAAAATAAAAACAAACAGATCGGCCAGTAATGATTAGTCTCAATCAGACGGTAGAATTAAAATTAGAAGAAAGATGCTCGGTGGCAATAGTATCTAATTAATAAATTTGTCGGATCGGTGGTTGAGCCAAAACGAAATCAAAACAAATAATGGCAGTCGTAGCAAAAATTAATTAGTTAACTCTTAAAGCGGCATAAAGATTAAAGTTAAATATTTTGTTTCGTAAAAAAAAAATAAAATCACGGTCGTAGAAAAAGTTATCTGGTTAACTCTCTAGTCGGTATTGAAACTGAAACAAACCTCCTTGTTTTAGTGAATGGGGAATAGATAAATGATAAGAAAACGGGATAGTATCAATCCCATGAGGAGTGCACTCGCCACAACCAGCACGCTCAACATAAAAATGATACTATCATTTTAATCACGGCACGGAGGTAACTAAAAGAAAATAATCAAAATCCGGGTTAGTATTTAATCCTATGATGAGTGTACTCGCCACAACCAGCCCACTCAAACACAAAACCAAATATCAAACCGGGTCAGTATTTATCCTACGATGAGTGTACTCGCCACAACCAGCACTCTCAAACATAAGAAAAACACTAATATGTTAATCACGGATAGGGGTTAATTTAAATAAAATCTAAAACCGGGATAGTATCTAATCCCATGTGAGCTTTCTCGCCACAACCAGTCCACTCGACATGAAAAATGATACTATTTCAACTTTCCAACTTTCGAACTAATCCTATTCCCAAGTAAAGAAATATAAATAAAAAAGTTAAACCAGATTGTGAATAAATAGAAACAAAATTTACGGTCGTAGTAAAAGTTTAGTAATTAACTATGTACGGAATTTAATTTAAATTTATTATTACTTAAAAAAAATTAGGAACAAAATCCACGGTCGCAATGAAAATTAACTAATCAACTGTATATGGAATTTAATTTGAAATTAGGTTTATTATTACTGTAAAATAGAAACACACTTCACGGTCGTAATAAAATTAATTAATTATTAAAATAGAAACAAAGTTTCTATTTCCTAGTAACCAAAAAAAAAAAAAAAACTAATTTTCAATGTTTCTAAATAAAATCAAAACTAAATAATTTATCTGTAAATCAAAATATTTTTAACGAAAATCTGAAATCAATTATTATTTCTCTTAAATAAAATCGAAAACGGAATAATTATTTCAAATGAAACCGGTATTCGAACGTTTTTAACTCAAGAACCGTCGACAAAAAAATATGTAAACAAATTCGATGTACCTAACTACGGTATTGGCGATAATTTTCAGCGGTGTATATCGGAGCAGAAACAGGAGAAGCTAGTCGAATCGGTAACGTGAATTGAATGAATTTTTATACCGAATTCTGAATTCCAGTCTCTATGCCCAAGCAGGCTAGCTCCCCACTTGATGTGCGCGAAGCGCGCGCGCTTTCGTTACTCAGGTAAAATACGCGAATTTAAATTAAACAAAATTTTATATACAGGGTCTACCCATGAAGTTAAAATAAAATAAAAAAATAAAAATTGAAATTTATATCCGGAATAGGCCGAAATATAGTAATGAAAATTGACTTCATTACAGTACCTTATATGTACCTCCCCAGGCAAAAATTCCATAAGATAAATGGCTTTGAAATAGTGAGTAATATATTATTTTTAGTTGCTCTGTATCGTTATACTTAGTAAGATATTTTAATTTATTTGACTGTTCTTAATTTCTTTAGTAAATATTCGATGTGGATATCCCATTTTAGGTGTGAATCTAGTATTAATTCTAAGTATTTTATTTTCGAAACAGATCTAATATCCACCCTTTCTCCATCCAAATCTATTGACAATGTAGTATATTGGGGCAAATAACTGGAATATGAAGCGAATGCCCTGAAGTGAGTTTTATCTGTATTGATTGTAAGTCCTTTTTGATCAAATAATTTAATTATATTTGCGAAATCTATTTCTACTAGATTTTTTAGATCTTGCCAATTTTTGTCTTGATATATTACAGCCGTATCAGCCAACATTTGTAAAGTATTTGTTGAAGGAATCAGTAATTATTGTTTTATCAGATGTAACTAGATCATTATCAGTTTTTATTTCACTTATACTTTGAGTTTTATATATTTTTTTATTTGTTAAGTTATTTATGGATCTCCATAGTTTACTAGAATCAGACTTGTTTATTTCCAAATCTTTTTCATAGTACATTCTTTTTGCGTTTTCTACCAATTTGCCAAATATGTTTCTGTGATTGTTATACTCATTTATGTTCTCTTTAGTAGGATTATTTTTCATTTTATTGTAAATCTTTTTTTTTTTGTATCAGCTGATTTTTAGTAAACCGTTTGTCATCCATGCATTTCTTTTTACTTGATTTCGTTTAAGTGGTATTTTATTGGAGCTATTTTCAATAATTTTTCTGATTTTTAATATTAAGTTATCAGTAGCAGTGTCAACATTGTTTATTGAATATAAGTCTAGCCATTTTTCATTAGATGCATTGTAAATTAATTTGTTTTTATTTACGTAAATTTTATATTTTATGGTTTAATTATTGAATTGGATTATCTTAGCTTGTGAGATTATTTGAATTATTGTAGAAAAATTATCAGTTATATCTAAATGCATAACAAAAGGGTTATAGTCAAAGGAGTTAGATGCATCAGCAATGAGACAGTAATCTAAACATGTTTTTGAGTTACTCTTGTGTATTCATTTATATATGAAATATATATGCCCTTGTTAAATTTAAATAAATATTTTTTACATTTGAATCTGATTTCAAATCTATGTTACTATCTCCTAAAATTAGATAAGCACTTACTTTATGTTCAAATTTATTTAGAAAATCATCAAGATTATCGAAAAAATCGCATTCTGACGAATTTGGAGATCTATATAAAGCTGAGATGGTAATAAGTTTATCAATAAATTTTAGATTAATTTCGGTATTATTTATATTATTTGGAAAATGGATTATTTTTTCAGAAAAATTAATATTTTTTTTTTTAATATAGACCGGGACTCCATCATTTAGATTAAAATTACCAAAATTATATACCAGTTGATATCATTCTATATTAAATAAAGATATATCTTCAATTTGTCTCGTCTCAGACAATACAATTAGATCAAATTCATGTTGTATTTTTTCCAATTGTACCAATAGTGAATTTTTCTTTGCACTTCTTATATTCATGTGATTTATTTATTTAAACAAGCAGAGTTCAAATAATCATTTACTTCGTTAGTAGTTGAAGCCATTTTTGTTTTAACTTCTAACGCTTTAAAATAATTTATGTAGTTATTAATGTAGTTATTAATAAATTAGTATAACTGGTAAAAATTAGACTTCAGTTATATTTTATAATTTTATAACATTTAATAAACGATCTAACCATGTCGAAAAATCATACGTTAGTAATATAATCAATCTGGTGAGCTTCTCCATAATTATTGATTCAAAGGTAATATTTAACAGGGAATTATCTTTTATCTATATCTATTTCTATATCGATAAACGTTGATGTTGTCATTCTGAGGGAGGGAATTTAGGCTTTTATGGTTCTTTAAAAAGAATACAAATTGTATAAAGGATTCCAAAACAATAAAATGTTTGCACAATATTTGGGTCCAGGAGCCAAGAAAACCACACGAACGAGAGCCATGGAAGTTATTCTTAGTCTGTACTTCTCTTCATATCTACATCAGTTGTAAACAAAGGCAATTCAAAAAATAAATAAATTATTAGCTTCCAATTGATTATTGTTGGGGTTGTAGAATTTGTATATTTGTTTGTATTGTTAGATGCTTTTATTTGTTTACGTTACATGAAAAAAAAATATTTATATGTGTTTAAAAACTTTTATGTCAAACTCACCTCTCTACTTATTTTCCTTAGAGAGGAAAAAATAAGTGAATGCAAACTTAAAAAATGCATTTTCATGGAACAACAAAGTTGTATGTTTTTTTTTTTAATAAAAAAACATGCTTTTTCAATAATATTTATCAAATTAGGAAAGAATATTGACAGGAATTTTACAAATTTTACCGAAAAACAATATGAAAAGTTTGATTTTTCTGACACCTAAGATCTATAAAGCGCTTTTCCCAAAAATACAAAATATGCTTATAGAACCTTTCAATATTAAGCCGACGATTTATCAAACTGTAATTTAATTCCTAACAAATTTAATATCTAGCTATACCTCGCTAATACCTTTAGTGGTTAATATAAATAAAAAAACAATCAATTAACACTAAGACATTTGGTGAAAAATCCATATTTGCTATGTGGACTATTTCACCTTAACGTGAGGGTAACTACAAGTAACGCCTAACGAGTCGGAAAGATGAAGTTTTTAAAAACCTAGATTTGATTTGACATTAATGGATTGTTCAGAAGTTTTTTTCCAAGTTTCAGTTTGTCATTTTATTTCACCGTTATACTGTTTATTAGAACTGTCACATGAGATGTTTCCAAGCCAACGAACGTGTCGTCTTTAACTACTAGACTTTTCGTTTACGGCGACAATTTAAACTATACAGGGCATATATTATTTGCGGTTTGTATTCAAGGGCTAGTTTTTCAATCAAAGTTTAAACTGAGTTTAGCAAATGAACTGCGTTCAAATAAAAGATGTTGTATTTGAAATGTAGATTACGCTTGAACTTAATTTAAACTATCAAAGTTGGGCGTTTAAACTAAGATCAATGTTGAGACATTGGCATAATATAAGTGTATTTTACAATCTTGTGTATATTTTATGTTTGAAGTAATGTGTGAAGACGATGGTGACATTACTGCCCATTTACTGAATGTAATTCTGACTTATAGATAACAAAATTGATAATAACCTAACAAAATCTTTCATAGTTACCACCGGCTACTTCTATAGAGAACATAAGAGTACAGCAAGCAATATTTAACAACAAAAATTCTTTTTCGATGCTAGAAAAATTGGCGGTCTGTCAATTTTTTACCATTTCGTACAATTTTTCATCTTCGCTCTTAATATGTTTCTTAAAAACGTCAAACTGACATAGAGCATTAATTTTTGTCAGAAGTCCCTCGATTCAGAATTACCAATATACATTAAACTTAGATCACCTAAACTGTGATACTGACATGATTGATGTTAATCTCAGTTCTATATTTAATTAAAGTTCAGGTGAAGTAAAGTTAAAACTGTGATTGAAAAACTCGCCCTAAAACGTTCCAATCAGTATCAGTAGTATCTGATGTTTATTCTATGAATTACATTAACAAAATTAATTAATAAACAAAATTGGATATTTTTTTTTATTTTAATCAAAGTTTTAATTTTCAACTAACAAATAATCTGGAACTTTATTGGAAGACTAGGAATTTAACAATATTTTACAGAAGTTAATCTTAAATGACCAGTTAACAATGAGACATTCTTTGCCGCATGCGGCGCTACGCAGATCTGACTGAAAACTTTCTCAAGGTACACAAGGCCAGACACACTGAGACACCAACTGTATACTTTATATGATGTAACTAATGATATTCCTAATATAATAGATATCTAACAAAGAAACCATAATATGTCCCCTGTTGGTCCTTGCTATGGGCATTGATACTGTTTGTCACAGACAGCTACTGGAATCCTTGGAATAGACTGGGTATAGGGCGTACCATGTCAAAATCTCCTAGATAAGTATTTAATAGAAAGGATACATGCCGTAAAAATTCACAAATACCTAAGATCTCAATTCTAATGAAGTGTGAATGAAGTTCAGTTCACTTTTTATTATTTATAAGTAATTTATTATTTAATAAAAGAAGGAATGTTCCTTAATAATAGTCTTCCGTAAGCCATATAAAGTTATAACAGAACAAATGGAAGAGCCGGAAGTGGCAGGTACGATTCATATCTCAGGATGTGAAATATACTCTAGATCTTTAAACGTAAACATAAAACAGACTGTGAGCAATGGTGCCAGTGTAGTTCGAAGAGAGCTCACGGGGATTCTCAAAGCAACAAAAGAAATTACCAGGAACAATATCACTAAAAGAAACATGCTAATATATACAGATAGCAGACAAGCACACTCACCCTGAACAGACCACGAATTTACTCAGGGTTAGTACTAGAATGTGTAACGTTTTATTTTTGATTATATAACGTTACAATTTGGCGTTGGTGCCAATTTGTAACCTAATTAAATTAATAACTGAATTTAGCTGAAATATAGTAACTTTAATGTCATCAGACCCTCAAACTAGTTCATCTCAGGATCATGGAGTTCGAGCTTAGAATTTTATAAGAAACCAATGGCATCATCTTTAATTAAAAAGACAAGAAAGTGTTAAAAAAAAGGTTAAGGATATTAGGTATTTAGATCGTTATTAAATACAAATTATGCCATTATTTTGCTAGTTAAAAGTAAGGAATAAATTCAAAGAGTGAAAATAAAATAAAGTGACTTTAATTTTTATAGGAAACACTTAATAATTTTTTGAGTGAAAGAGTTATATCGAAATAATAAATGGTTACTTTAAATCTCAATAAATTAAAAGATAGTAGTGATTCTTTGGTTAAACAAATGCTTGGATTTCTGGCTGGCACTTAGCTGGCTTGGGTTAACGGTCAAAGAGCTATGGCCTTGACTGGACCATTAGTGAAAAGTTATTTTCCCCTGGAGACTTTCTCTGGTATCCACCTTCTCCTGGGCGGTATCTCTTTTTGCACGGCTCAATTGCTGGGAAGATATCTTTATGTATTTGCCACCCTCTTCTTAAAATATAGGCCGCACACTTCTTTAGATATAAGCCGGTCACCTCTTCCCTTGTACATATAGGCCTCTCGTCTTTTCATATAGGCTCTCTTAATATAGGCCTCTCCTCTTCTAATAAAGAAAAAAAAACGGTGTTTCACTAATAAAAAAAAACCTTTCCATCTCTTACACAAAAGAAAGTGAAAAATAAGTACTTTTAAAATACAACAATTATTAAAATTGCAGCACAAAAAAAAACATTTAATATAGAAAAATTATTAAAATTGCAGCGATTGATTAGATTCGCAACAGTATTCAGTATTGTTAAAAGATGGAAAAAAACAAAAAAAACTAGATATACAGGGTGCCTGTAAAAGGTCTTTACAAAAACATACCACATATTCCTTAGACCAAAATAAGTCGATTTAAGTAAAATTACTTTTGTACAAAGTTGCTTCGTTTGGGCACCAGGGGGCCTTGAAGTTACAATTTTTAAATCGTTTTTCCCATATAAATTTAAAACGACATATGCGATTTTGCTGAAATTTGGTATATTGGTAGAGTTTTATGTGGCAAAAAAAATGGTATTAAAATTTTGTCCGATAATGATACATAGGCGTAGAACTTGATTTTTTAAATAATTGCACCTATAAAAATTCTACGCCAATGAAAGAAAAGGAGTTTGAGTATGAAATTTAGATTGCGCAACTCATTTACTTTAAAAAAGGTACTCTTGATAAGACTCGATTACTATCATGGTTTTGACGAAATTTGCATTTTCGTAATTTTAGAACATAAACAATAATTATTAAAATACAAACTTTGTCAAAACCATGAGAGTAAATCGAGTGTTATCAAGGGTACTTTTTTGTAGTAAATGAGTACCCAATCCAAATTTCATACTCAAACCCCTTTTTTGCCATTGGCGTAGAATTTTTAAAGGTGCAATTATTTAAAAAAGTTCTACGCCTATGTATTATTATCAGACAAAATTTTATACGATGAAAAGCATAAAAATGTACTTTTTTCATATCTTCTTCAACACCTGTAATCGAGACTTTTAACAACAATACTCGATTCTTGTCATGTACGATTTTTTGAGGAATATTAATTATTTTCCTGCAATACGTATACAAAAACATTTATTGTTGGTTTCCATAGTTTCATCTAAATAAAAATATTGTCAAGTTTTAACACCTAATCTCTTGTTAACGATTGAAAGTGTTCTATTTGACTCAATAATTAAAAAAACAAATGCATGGTTTATTAATATGGTTGTACAATATACCAATGCAGAATATACCGATATGTTACTGACATTAGGATTTTGTGAAGGAAATGCTGCTCGAGAGAGTATCAGGGTGTACTCTGAAAGGTTTCCAAATCGTCGTATACCTAGCCACCCAACTTTTGCTGCTGTTGAGAGACGTTTTCGTGAGACCGGTTCCTTTGCTCCCAACACTGTTGATAATAGAAGAGAACGTTTTATAAGGATTCCTGAAGTTGAAGAAGACATTTTAGAACGTGTTGAAGAAGATCCAGAATTAAGCACCAGACGAATTGGAAGGGAACTAGGAGTAAGTAAAGATGTCGTTCATAAAGTGCTTAGAGAACAATTGCTATATCCATACCATAAGAAGCCAGTACAAGAATTATTAGTCCATGATCCTCAAATTCGTTTGGGTTTTTGTCGATTTGTTAATATGCAAATAGAAAGAGATCCAAACTTTGTCAAGAAGGTTCTCTTTACCGATGAAGCGGGTTTTACAAGAAGAGGTATAACTAATACTCATAATGAACATGTTTATGACGTCGAAAATCCGCATGCAATAAAGGTAAATCATTTTCAGCACGAATTCAAAATTAATGTGTGAGCTGGAATAATTGGTAATTTCATTGTTGGTCCTGTCATACTCCCACGAAGATTAACTGGAGAAAATTATTTGGATTTTCTACAAAATACGTTGCCAGAATTGTTGGAAGATTTACCTCTCCAACTTCGGAGAGATATGTGGTTTATGCAAGATGGAGTTCCACCACATTTTTCTTTAAACGTTAGAAACCACTTGAATGAACAATATCCACACAAATGGATAGGCAGAGGTAATGACGCACCTGTAAACTGCACACCACGTTCCCCAGACCTAACACCGATGGATTACTTTTTATGGGGACATCTAAAATCCACAGTTTACAGGGAACCTGTAGAAAATGTGGAACAACTCTGGCAACGTATTCAAGATGCAATAAACAATCTTAGAGGTGATGAAGAAGTTATGGAAAGGATACATTTTAATTTTCTTCGACGTGTAAATCTTTGTATGCGTGAAAATGGTGAACATTTTGAACAATTTTTGTAAAATCTCTATTTTGATTATGTTGTAAATATATATTTTTGTGAAACCTTTACACTCTAAATTATTAAAACAGAAATTTAGCGAAAACCATGAGAGTAATCGAGTCTTATCAAGAGTACCTTTTTTAACGCAATCTAAGTTTCATACTCAAACTCCTTTTCTTCCATTGGCGTAGAATTTTTAAAGGTGCAATTATTTAAAAAAATCACGTTCTACGCCTATGTATTATTATCAGACAAAATTTTAATACCATTTTTTTTGTCACATAAAACTCTATCAATATACCCAATTTCAGCAAAATCGCATATGTAGTTTTAAATTTATATGGGAAAAACGATTTAAAAATTGTAACTTCAAGGCCCTCTGGAGCCCAAACGAAGCAACTTTGTACTAAGGTAATTTTACTTAAATCGACTTATTTTGGTCTAAGGAATATGTCGTATGTTTTTGTAAAGACCTTTTACAGACACCCTGTATAAAAAATTAAGATACTCACTTTTAATGGCATAAAGTATATAAAAAAAAAACATTTTAACCCACATCAATTCGTGGAACTCACGTAATAATCTACAACCGAAATATTGAACCTGTACTCACTGATGAAACAGTTCTAAATAATCAAATATATTAAATAATTACCTTTTGTCATCGATCAAGCCAAGCATTCACAAAAACAATGAGATATGGACTAAAGTTAATATTTCGAAGTCACACCACGGAAAGGACGAGAATATTCAGTAAGCTGCCTTAAAAGGTAAATTGCATTGTCCGATCATGCGCAAAATCCAATTTATTGATTTTACGAACGATCGGTGGGATGGTTGAACACAAACGAGATATTTGCACCAGCGGCATGACGAAATATTTTTCCCAGGGAGTATTTATTAAATGTAGGTAATATTGCGGAAATAAAACTGAAACGTTATTTATAACGTTACAAATGTCACGACGATTTGGCCGAAGTATCCCATCAACAATGTGGTCACCATAACATAAATGAAAGGTCACGCCACATCGAAAGGTCTTAGTGATTCACTGGTCAAGAAAGCAACCAAGAAAATTTTGTTTTGGACCTGGCTGTTCTATTGGCGACAAAATCGGTAGTGACAGACCTAATGAAATAATATTCCCTTGTGAAATTCAAAGAAATATGTTGAGTTGCCAGAGAGCTTTTAAGTTATCTTGATAAAACTGCAGCAAACAAATACTAGACCAAATCTGCGCTTGGTCACACGCATTCTGACTGGTCATTGCCAAGTACGGAAGCATCTCCATATCATGAGGTTGTCAGAATTTGAACTCTGCATGGGTGCAAACAGATGAAGAGATCATCGAGCATATTCTCTACGATTGCTCGACGCTATCATTTATTAGAGTATCGGCTAACACCGGCCGATATAAAAGAAACACTCTTGTTAACTACATTAAATCTGTAGGCTGGCTCACGAGCTAGGAGGTGCTTTGGAAGGATGCACAATAGGCCTAGTGAGGCATAAGTGCCGTGGGGTAACCCACCCTTCACACATATACAGAGTAATCTACCAAACAGTTTTCTAAAGTAGGCTATGACCGACAAATACAAGGATATGGGTAATATTCGTGATAACTACGCGCGGCTCTAAATTAAATGCATACTGACATTAAAAAATAAAACATGCATTTTTCCAAGGCCTACTTTAAAAACAGTTTTTATGGATCACTTCTTATATTCAGTCAAATCCTGGGCTTCAGTAATGGAAATATGTGAAAATTATCTCAAAAATGTGATTGATTGGTTTACATATAAATTAACATAAAAAAAAATATACAGAAATTATAAATAAATATACCAAACAAAAAATATTAAAATTAAATGTGAAACATAATATTTTAGGAATAGCAATTGATTCCCATTTGAGATTGAAACAACAAGTCAACAATTCTGCAAATAACTTAAAATCTATTTTACATAAATTTCTGAAATTATTCAGACATCATGAAGAGTCGACTTGAGTAAAGTACACACTAACAAGTTGATGAGATTTCAGCACCTCTCGCAAATTAATGAAAAGATATTTCAGCGAAATCACTTTTCTCCCAAGGTTTCTACAGTGATACTTCCAATTAAAACATTCGTCAATATGACTATTAAAGACTAATAAAATATAGGTTATCTTTAATTCAGGGGCCTATTTCATAAAACTTATTAGTCTAATAATATTGGCTAAAATTTAATAATATGAGTAAGAAATATTAGTTTTAGTTTCATAATATTTTTAGGTAATAAAATTAGTTATTAGTAAATTTAGTCTTAATATTAGTTTATTATATTTGTAAAATTTGAAGTATGTTTCATAGTTAAAGTAAACAAATAATTTTAAATAATATAACTACTAATGTTTTTTTTGTGTGTCATCGGCTTCAACTGCTAAGGTTATTTCGCCTCGTGTTCTGTGTAGGCTTTGTTACTGTTTGCTTTGTTACTGTTTCCCAGCGCCACTTTAGGAACAGCACTGTTAATTAGAACCCAACAGTGAATGGTCGAGTGGGGAATCCTACGAAGGCATCAGAATTAATTTTAAATAATTAAATTAAATGAAAAAATTCCGGCCAACGGTAGGATTCGAACCTGGGACCCTTGGATCCACAGGCAGAGGCTCTACCACTGAGCCACCCACCCCCCAACTACTAATATTATTACTTAATTTGCACTGATATTATGTGACATATTTAATTTGAAAATTATGGATTCAGATTCAAGTGACGATGAAATTATAATTGTAGTTAGACGACCGAGAATTTTCAGAGAGAGAATTTCATGTGTACATTTAGAAGAAACCTACAAATTCAATGAAAGATTAAGGTTACCTACTGGAAGTTTTAATATAATACTGCAACGGATAGAACATATTTTATCTTTTGATACTCAAAGAAATTATGCGCTTACAGCCAAGCAGCAATTGAAAAGTGCACTACATTGGCTTGGAAGTGGGACGCAGTACCATGGTGTTGCAGATATGTATGGTACTAGTAAAGCTAATGTATGCAGAGTTGTTCACAAAGTTGTTACAGCAATTAATCAAATTTTAATAAACGAAACAGTTTGTTGGCCAGTGGATGTGGCTAAAGTAATTCATGGATTTAGTGAAATGGCTAGAATGCCCCGTGTGTGTGTGGAACAGTGGACGGGACTTTAATTAACATTGATGCTCCAAGTCAATATGAGCCTGGTTTTGTGGATTGTCATGGTAATAATAATAATAATGTTTATTTACCAGCAATATATACATTCAGATACAATAAAATAAAATCCAATAGGAAATAAAATGTAAATAAACAAGAAATGTGTCACTGAATCTGCTCATTGTACAAAGTACAATGACAGATTGTGTGTGACAAAAAATACGACAAAATAAAATAAATAAAACTTATAACAATACAATAGTAAAAATTTAAAAATATGAAGCAATTAAAATACAAATTATTAATATAAATAAAAGTTATATAAGTACAATCTTTACACTTTGATAATAAGTAAAATTTATTTCCAATATACCTCGGCATAAGTATCTCATACAACGAACATAACTTCTACATTTTTAAAATATTCAGATTCTTTAACGTTTATAATATACTTTCTAATTATTTAATTTCTATTTTTTTTTATTCGATTATATTACGGAAAAAAGTTCGCGGTGTTTTTGTTATAAATTCTTTTACACATCTTTTAAATTTTTTTACTGTTTTTATTTCTCGAAGCTCCGTTGGAATGTTATTAAAGATTTTTGGTCCCAAAAACCGATAGCTATTTTGTCCAATTGATTTATTCGTTCGTGGTAGCAAATAATTGTCTCTATTTCTTGTATCATATTGATGCAACGGTGTTTGCAGATCATCTTGATTTTGAAATTGATGGGTGAGTGCTGCTTGACAGAATAACTGTCGTAAGTCAAATATCTGGGTTTCTTGATACACATTTTCAGTAGGATATCTTCTATTTTTGTTTAGCATTATTTTTAAAAAACTTTTTTGAATGATCTCGATTGGCTTTAAGTGCGTTTTAGTGACTCCACCCCAACCAATTATTCCATAGTTGAGATGAGATTCGAAAAGGCTATGATACAAAATTCTCTTCTGTGGTAATTCTAGCATTGGTGATATTTGTATGAATTTAAATAAGACACTACGTAATTTTTTTAGTAAGTATTGAGTATGTTTGTCCCAGCGCAAGTGGCTATCTACTATTATCCCTAAATATTTAGTTTTATTTTCAGGTAGTATATATGTGTCGTTCTCGATAGCGATATTTTGAAATTGAGGAAGACCAGAGGCTAGACTGCAAAAAGGTAGGTATACTGTTTTTTTAAAATTTATAGATAGTAATCGGTAGTCAAACCATGTTTTTATTTTGGGGAAATCCTTCTCTACCAATGTTTTCAAGTTATTCCAGTAGCTTCGTAATGCATTACTGTGTCATCTGCAAAGCTAATAATATTTGCTTTACTTTCCACTAAAAAGAGATTGTTCAGGTAGACTATAAAGAGTAGAGGCCCTAATACTGTTCCCTGAGGTACACCACATGAGACTATTTGATCGATGCTGGTAATATTTTGTATTTTGGTTTTCTGTTTTCTGTTTGTTAAGTAAGACTTCATTAATTTATTGGCTATACCCCTTATACCCATATCTTCAAGGGAATTTAATAAATGACAATGATTGACGGTGTCGAAAGCTTTAGCCAAGTCTAAAAAGATTCCTATTGATGGTTTTTTATTGTCAATTGAACAGTAAATTTTATTAGTTAGTTCCCTTATTGCGTCTTCCGTTGAACTTCCCTCCCTAAATCCATATTGTCTTTTTGATAACAATTTGTTTTTTTTTTCAGGAAGTCACATATTCGATGTTTTATCACTTTTTCTAGAATTTTCCCTATTGAAGAAATCAGGGCTATCGGTCTGTAGTTAGTTATTTCTGTTTTTTCGCCATTTTTATATATGGGAATAATTAGAGACTGCTTAAAAAGTTGAGGAAAGGTGCCTGTAGAGAGGCTTGTGTTGATTATATTTGTAAGTGAGGCAGCTATAAAGTCTGAAATGAGTTGCAATGTCTCTGCAGTTATGTTATCCGATCCTGGAGCTTTCTTCTTTTTTAAACCTGTTATTATTTGTTTTACCTCGGTTATAGTTGTGGGAATAAAAAATATTGAATTGCTAGAAACGTGCTTTTTTTCTTTATAATTTTTTGTTTTTTTAATGTTTTTTGCTAAATTTATCCCTACATTTGTAAAAAAGTTATTAAACTCATTTGCTATGCGATTTGGATTAGTGATTAAAATTCCATTTTCTGATTTAATACGTGTTATAATATGTTTTTCTTTATTTTTTGTTAATTTATTTATTTCGAACCAAAGTTGTGTAGAATCATTCTTTTTTTTCTCAATCATATTTTTATAATAGTTGATTTTTGCTTCTTTAATTTGGATATTTACTTTTTTTTTTTTTTCATTCATTAAACGTGATGCTTGTATGTGGTCCAACAATGAAGTTTTATTATGTAAATGCCAATTGACCTGGTAGCGTAAGCAACGCACGAGTTTGGAGGCAAAGTACACTTGGCATCAGAATGGAAGATGGTTGGAGACCTTTTCCAAATGCCGTACTCTTAGGTGATTCAATGTATCCTTTAAAGCCTTGGCTTATACCACCTGTACTTCGTAATGCAAAAGATCCTGAACAACAAAGATTTTTAAGAACACACAAAAGTACAAGGTGAGTTATTGAAGTGCCATTAGTATTTGTATGCATTTAGTATTAGTATGCCTCAACCATTTAAGATTAAAACCAAGATTTGCCTGCGAGGTAATAAAATGTTGCGTTGTACTCTGCAATTTAACAAAAGTAGATGTTGAGAGATATAATAATAAAGAATAAAATGATATTAACATTGATATGGTAGACGACGGCGAACAATTAGCTAGAGAAGCAGTTAGCGAGGAAACATAACATTACTTTTGTAATCACTTTCAGAATGCCTGAAATAATATCTATCTCTAAATGTAAAGAAAACATTTTATTTTTCAGCATAGTGGAAAATTTATTTTGTACATATTTTTTGTTCTGCAAAATAATAAATTAGTAGGCATTTGAAAAGTTGCTACTTATTAAACTTTCATTAGTTGTAGTAATAAAATAAATAAAAGTGTAACATACGTTTTATTATAATGCTTTTAAAAATATTAAAATATCATTATTTTTCTTTAACATAAATAAACTACCCTTAGTCACAATCAGTAGAATTTACAATCATAACCTGTCCCATTTGTGTTTCGCAACCACTGATATAGTTGGAGGATTCAATATTCATGGTATGAACAAAATGTTTAACATTAAGTGAGCACTCTCTTTTCCAAACTTCCAGTTCCAACTTCCAAACCTCAAGCTGAAGTTTCTTTATTTTAAGAGATTGAATGTTCTAAGCATCTGGTTGTTGAACGATAACTCTTTTCTTACCTACAAAAATAATATATGTAATCATCTGAATTAGAAACTAGGTTGACTGGTTTTGAAATAATTTTAGTCACTTTATAGTCTTACCTCTATATGAACTTTGTTGAAGCGAGCACTTGCTTTTTGTGGTGCCATTATCATCGTTTTTATTAGGCATAGAATAACTAAAGTCCTCGGTAATGTCTTTAACTTCGTAAACAGTTTCCATTGAATCGGGTACGCCAATTCCTTGAACAACAGGAGATTCCTTTCCAATTATTTCTATCACTAGTTTATCCGTATCATCTAATTTTGATTCGGGACCTCCTTGTGCGCCAGTTTTATTTGATTGGTCAATTTTTGTCTGTAATCAAATAAAAATCTTTTATATGCTTTACAAATGAGGACGGCTCAATAGTAAAATTAAAAACTATTAGCATTAATTACACAGGATGCAAAAAATATTTTTAAAATTGTCCAAATAACTGATTTATAGTGTATTTTTTGGTGCTGATTTCAAAAACAAAATTAATTTTTTCGGCTACCTCAGAATATCTCACAAGAATGGTTTATTTTGGGTAAAAAACTAAATTTTTCGTTAAAGTTTCTAAATTTTAATAAGAAGATAAAAGATGGCATGGTTTATATATTACACACAACAGAATATTAAAAAAATGCATAACTATAAAGGCAAAAGTGCTTGTAAAACATAACAGCTTCTTTGAAGATATTTCCAAAACTGTATTTGATTGAATATTTTTAAATATTTTCCCATAATCAGCACTAAAATTTTTATAAAAATTATTGATTACATTTGAGATCATTTTTTTGTTGCAGACCTTTTTTTATAAAAAAATTAAAAAAATAATCAGAAGTTTTGCAGTACTAAAAGGTATAATACACCTTAGGCTCTAATGTGATGGATTTTTATTACAATGTTTCCATTATTTAGACACACTAATGTTGAATAAGCTTTACTAAAGCATTACGTATTAAAAACGAATTCTTAAATGTGGGGATATCTCATAGAATGCAATTGAAATACAATTAAAGTAAATAATTGCATTTATGTAGTCGTATTATAAATAAAGATAACACCGTTGTTTTGGACCTTAGGTTAGGCCAAGTTGCGTCGCGCAGAATCCGATTACAATAAGAAGAACGAACACAGCTACTTCATAACTATTATTTTGAATTTCAAATATAAACCATCTATAACTATCAATAGATAAAGAATATGTGAGTTGTTAGATTTAAAATTATTATTCCTACATTCCTATAATATTAACACGCCACTAAACCCCTAGTAGGTGGCTATAGTTAACAAATTACTCCGCCAATTGATGAAGTAGTTGTGTTCTTCTAATTGTATTCGGACTCTACATAACATAACTCTTTGTCGCTTCCTATTAGACAGATTGAAACGGCATAATCTCTTAAATTTATCCATGCTGTTTTCCGTGACTCTTTGGTAATAGTAGTAGAAAACTGACCAAAAAGTTCATTCTTTAATTCTAATATTTTTCTTAAAAAGTTTTCATTTTCTCTTTTTCCCTTTTGCTTAATTTAGGCATCTTTTATTTCCATAAGAATGTCACTTCACAATTAAAAAATACTACCTTTTGACATAATAATAAGATGGTGTTTATAACACTTTAGTATATCGTAGATAAGTGATGGGTATAAATTTGATAGACGTAAGTTGCAGAGCTTGTCATAGAGCACCCGAAACTGTTATGCGCCTTCTATCAGCTTGCCAGACCTATGCTAGCACTAATTATATCCATCGCCATGATGCGGCTTTAAAAGTGCTATACTATCACCTGAGGCACTTCTACGGTATAGATGAGGCACCGCTACTACCATACGCTCAAATGGATATGGAGTCTGTTGTCGAAAATGAAAGAGCCAGGATATATTGGAATTACCCGTTCCCAGCCCTCCATCGAATTCAGGCTAACAAGCCCGATATGGTGTTTATTGATCACCAACTAAAAACCATGAGCGTAATTGAGTTTTCGGCACCAGCAGAGTCCAACATAAACATCAAGGAAGAGGAAAAAAAGACAAAATATCAACCTTTGTTATTCGACCTCCGCAGACTGTACCCAGAGCTTTCAGTAAAAATTGTCGTGTTGGTAATTGGCTGCTTGGGTGGTATCACAAATAATCTGGTTCCTAATTTAAGATTAATGGTGGCGTGCCATAATAGACCCGAAAACATAGCCGCCGAAATGCAGAAGGCTGTCATCCTGGGCTCACTCAGGTTGCTCAGAGCGGGGAGAAGTTGTGAGTATTTTTGCCAGTCAGGACTCGTGTTGTCGGAGATACGAGATAGCCTGGTCTGGAATTTACAACAAAAATAATAATAATAATAATAATAATAATAATAATAATAATAATAATAATAATAATAATAATAATAATAATAATAATAATAATAATAATAATAATAATAATAATAATAATAATAATAATTATTATTATTATTATTATTATTATTATTATTATTATTATTATTATTTTCCGTGGCGCTCCGGGGCGACTTAAAGATGATTGATGGTGCCATTTGACTTACAGGTGAGGAAAACCCGGAAAACCTCACCCACCATCATCGAGACGGTAATGTATGGCGAATTTTTTTAATCTGCATGTCCTATCAACAGAAATTGAATTTCTATTAATACGCCACACATCAAATCCTAAACCGAACCATGCAATTTAATTAAAAATCCACATGGTATGGGCTGGGATTCGAAACCCAGCAGTCTCAGACTCATAAACTTGCCTATAAATGAATATAAGCGCGATAGACCGCTACACCAGCGTCCGGATATCAACCAAAGTTCAATAAGTAGGTAGCTGCTGCCATGCTGCTAATATATTAGAAAAAAATTATGTCACTAATAATATGTGTAAATTAAAATATTCTCTGAAACAGAAAACAACCAACTTATATTATTATTTTATGAGTCTAATATTATTTACTAATAATATAAGTCATTTTTATGAAATAGGCCTCTAAGCATTTTTAAATTTTCTTTAGTTTGTTTCCCCTTTGATATATGGGGGTGTATTTTTCATAATTTCGTAGGGAGACTTGGGGATGAATATTTTTATATTTCCAAAATGGCATTTTAGTTTTTTGATCTTATACCGATTTACCTTACTTTTCTTTGTTATTTCTTGTTTAAGAGAGCTGGGATGGGATTAGATGTTTGTGCTAAGCGGAGTCGACAACTGATTAACTTTAAATCTACGAGTTTCACTGCCGAAGCCATGTGCCTCGATATCTCACCTAGTAGAGGCGCAAAAGGCTCTAGTCTAATAGATCCAAGGTTCGATCCCTGGTGGATGCATTCATTTTTTCTTTTTATTAATTCCCAACTTTTTTTTTCTTCTGTTCTTTTCATTTTAGGGATATGGAGGTGTATTTTTCATAATTTTCTAGGAGGGTATTTTCATTTATACAAAATTGCATTTTTTTTTTGTATCTCAATCAATTTTTAAATAAAACTTTTATATACATTTGCTTTGTTTTCGTAAGATAAAGTCAAAAATTATGTCTATTCTCTAATTAAAATGTATATTTTAAAAACCATTTTTTTAACATTTTCATCGACGTTTCGCAGGATTGAGTAAAACTAATGCACCATTTAATATCTTAAGATCGTTTAAGATATACTTTGTTTTTATTGGCTTTTGTTGGAATAAAAAGTATTTTGTTGATGTATTATAGTATTAAATAAACAGAAAAGGCAACACATTAACACTATTACTTCAATTTTTGAATAAGTAACCAAATAAATTCAATTTTACCATGGAATACTGTCATAAAAGTATCGGATTCTAACGAAGTAATTCACAAATTTTTCTCGCAGTTCTTTTGAGGAATTTGAGAGATCGTTACTGCTTTGTAGCGCCAGTGACAAATTGCGTTTCGCAATTTCCCCATCTTACCAATTTTCATGTATTATTTCATACGTGTCTGGATTTCGCTGGGCCAAATATACTTTCGGCTCTTTGTTGAATATCAATAACAAAGCGAAGTATGTGTATATGATGAAAGTGCATAACTGGATTATATTTCAGACGTAAAACATTTATTATTATACAAGTATTTGTGTTCTTTTCTGGGTTTAAAACATTTGGTTTCTTAAATGTGATTATTTGATTAGGGGCCTTTACGGATCTACACTGATTCTTAATACCTATAAAATAAGATTTCGAATAACGTTTACTTTATTTTTTATAAAGTGTAAATATTGGGACAAGCACAAAAGTTACGGCTTTCTTTGACCCTTTCACTGGATTGTATTGTTGATTTTCTCTTTCTTTATTGAGGCTTCTGTCTCGGTTATAATAGATTTGTGATTTTAATTTTACTTGTCAATCTCTTGGAGCCGATAACCTTATTGATTTGCACACTTTTCGGTATAATTTTAGTAATTTAAATAATAACAATATTTTTAAACTGCAACGTATTTTTTATGTAGCTTATTTTTGCACTGCGGCACAGATACTTATTTACTACGTAGCCATGTTTGTCAACTATGTAGAAAAATCTATAAGAAAAATTAGGAATTTATAGGAGAAGAAAAAAGGTATAAAAATGAGAAAAAATAATGTTCAAAGGCAATTAATATTTTAAAGTTGGGTTATAAAATGGAAGCATTATAAAGGAAATACGTTATTATAAATTACATTTTTAATTTATTATCAGATTAGGATGGTTATGACTTATATAAGATGGCTTCTAAAAAGTCAGGTAAAAATTTCCTACATACAGATACAACTTATAAAAAAAACTGCTTTTGTTTTTTGTCTTTCATTAAACAGGAATTGCAGTCTCGGAATAATGTGACGCGTCTTTTATTTGTATCACTAAAATGTATGCAAAAGTCTAGTATTTGTTACATCTGGATTTACCGCAAAACTCCATCTTTGTTCATGTCCAATTGTTGCCAAAAGTAATTGTAACAATACGAAACCACGGCATAATAAAAAACAATCGGCAGGCTAACTTGTCTTGGCGGCAACGCTACGCGCACATCTACGCGCATACCGCCATTTTGGGGTCCAACCTCTCAATCAAGCCAGTGGCGTCACTGTCGTTGTTTATATCGACAAAAACAAACAAGTTGCAGCAGCTCGGAATCAGTAGCGTGGGTCTTAAATTTATTTTGTTTGGGATGTGTGTATTATGTAGTTATTATTTTTTTAGAATTATAGATATTTTTTGACACTTTTTATATAGTAGTTGTTTTCCAGTGTTAGTTTGTTAACTTTTACGTGTTTTATTATGTCTGGGCAAAGTTGTGCAGCAAAAAAACTATATGAATAAACTGTATCAAAAGATTTTTTCGGTTTCTTAAAGATACTATTAGGTAGGCGTGTATGGTAGACTTTAAAAAAAAATACTAGGTTATGGGTCAGTTTGTCAGTTATAAACCTATTAGTAAGATGTAAGTAGGTGCCTAGTTAATGTCACGTAAAGTTTAGCGTCAATTTATATTTACTTATGTAGGTATATTATTAAGATTTAAAGTAAAATGTTATATTTTAAACATCTCCCGTATGGAGTTGAAAAAATGGAAAAATGTTTATTTTTATTTTAAGGCAAAAGTCATTATAAAAAAATTCTCTTTGACGAAAAAATAGGTTTACTATATTAATATGTTAGGTCAGGTGTACAGGGTCCTTAATAAATGAAGAAACTTGAAATTGACAAAAATCTGTATTACCTATTGATTTTACGAATAAAAGTCACAGTTTTCCTGTCGGTTTTCCTTCATAACTTTAAAAGGAAACTTTTTCTTGTAATTTTTTTCAACAAGCAGAATTTTTTGTAAGGAATGACTTTTTTTTCTGAAAAAATGAATATTAATCGTAATTGTATTATTCCCAAATATTGAAATGCTTAACAAAAATTTAATTCTGATATTCATTTTGATAATAATTATTCTAGATCTGCAAATAACAAAGCTTTATAATCTTGATAAATCTAAAGTATTTTCAGTACAAAAAGCAAGAAAATCTTAATTAGCCATTAAAGAAATTATAAGTAGTAAATTAAAAATTAGTAATGAGTCACACGTTATACATCGTCTTCTACCTGCACGGCCAACGTCACTAAGTTTGTGTTCATTTTCCATAGGGACTGGTGCGGTGGCAGTGAAATCCCCCAAAAGGCCCCGAATTACCTCTTTCTTGAATTGGGTAATCGTCATATTATCATTGGTAATGCATTGATGTGCGACACAAGCGTTTGTGAGTGCTGTACCGGTCTAGAGTTCCATCGACAATTTTCTGTACCATTTTATTCCTTTACGTAAAGACGAATTATAGCTCTTCATTTAATCTGATATATCTATAAAGCTTTTATATTTATTATATTCGATTACATTCCTTGGCCCATCACCGCTTGCCCTCTGGATTTTCACCATTTCGTCGTCGAATTTGGTACTAATCATTAGGACATCGCGTTTGTCCTTCCACTTCTGAACAACGATGTCTCTGTTACTTTGTTCAGCTACATGTTCGTCTACTTTCAGTTTCTTGGAAATGACATTTTGTGGATTAAACTTGCGATTTGCGCGCAGTGTACCAATCATATGAGTTTTTCGGTGCAGGAGTTCATGTGCAAGCGTGACTGAGGTGTAGTAGTTGTCTATCGCAAGTGTTCGTCCTTTGTCACGCAGCCCAGCCATGAGCTTTATCACTACATTTGTTGGTACGCTGCTACCTTCGACGTGTTCTTTTCCACAACATACGTTAAAATCGTATGTATAACCACTTTCCTTTTGAAAAGTTTTATCCCAAACTTATGTCTTTTGTTGGAAATATACTGCTTGAAATTCAGTCGCCCTTGAAAGGGCACCAACGTCTCGTCAATGCAAACGTTTTCGTTTAGAACGACGGCAGCCTTGAATTTATGCTTCAGTCTGCTAATCAGTGGAGCAATCTTTTGCAGGCGATCATCGCTTATGACTGAATTGTCGTTGAAATGCAGCGTTTTTCATAATAATTGGAAGCAGTTCCTTGAAATTACATTTTTGATATTGTTCAAATAAATATCATTCTTTGACCAACACAACTGCAAAGATGAGAAATTGCATAATCCCATCCAGATAACTATACCAAAGAATCGTTTTATTTCTGCGATATCAGTGTGGTACCACGTGGTAATACGTGCGCTTTTTTTCGTATTTTTTTCTTCACACTGCAGAGCGTAACGATTAGTCTCTTTGACCTACAAAATCACAAAAATCAAAATCGACAGGAATAAAATAAAGGTAGATACCTACTATCATGGATAAAAGGTCATTGACTGGGGATGATGCTGCTGGCTACATCCTCATCACGAGTGCCAGTTCTTAAACTGGCCACAGCTCGGTTTTGGTTTATCTTTAGCTGCGTCAATAAAATAAAACTGCGAACTTTGGTATTCGTATATTACCATGAACAGGAACAGGAACACATTAACAACTATTCTTTTTATTATTTAATACAGGGTTTTGAATATAAAATATTGAGATTAAAAGAATGACTTTTTTTCGTTGACTTCTGCCCAAACAACAACTTGCCTAGGGACCGTATTCCTACGTCCCAAATGATTGTGACGCGCGAATGTTGCGAAACGGGATACCCGGGTTGCTCATAAGAAATGTGTCGTCATACATCCATTGTCAAAATTCCTACAGTCATCGTCTACAAAATATTCTTAAAATTCAAAAGCAGATTTGTTGTAGAAATTCTTGTACAATTGCGCATTGAATCCTGCAGAATATTTGTCCTCACGTGAATTTGACAGGTCCCTACATAATTGCTTCACTCGTTGCATTGGACAGCATTGGAACGTTTTCTTCTACAATTTCCTCTTTGAAATCTTTAGAACATTGGGCAATGACGGATTCGATAGTTTCATCTAAATGTTCCCCGAAATTTGCGTTTTCCTGTTCTTTACTGGTGGACGGCACAGCTTGTCCTACAGAGCACTCGATTCGTATTCACTATCACTAGAATCAGTCGGTTGATAATCGTCTGAAAGATACGTGTCTCCTTCTTGTTTCTCGTACGACTGCATTGTACCTCTCTAATGTGCATACTGACAAGAAACAACCGCCCGCACGATGCTCGCCACATGGCGAGACAAGAACCGACAAGTCAAGGCGCGACGCTACGTTAGACTCACGAAGGCATCTCGTACTAAAAGTCTTGCTGGTGGCCGTGAAACTCCAACGTGGACTCACATTTTGAAAAATGAATTTGTCGGCTAAAAGTCGCACATGAGGGCGTAAGAGTTTCATTTGAAGTTGCAGAAGTATATAGAAATTCTACTTGATAAGAAAAAGTGATCGGCCTGTGGGGACGTTAAAATTATTACTATGGCAGCACTTAACCTGTTAAACTATTTTTATATGTATTTTAAATTTTGACCTATCTTAAAAAATAAATAGGTGTATAAATATAAATAAAATAATAAAAAAATGTGTTCTGACTTCCTCACAACAACCGGTGGAAAAGGACTGAAAACAAAAACAAAACTGTCAAAATGTAGTCCGCTTGATTGAAGCAGGAGTTTTGGGTTAGTCTCAGTTTTGCTTCTGTTTTTCAAGTTCCAGAAAACACAAACGAAACATAAACTTAATTGTCTGTTTAGTGGAAAACCGTCTTTATGAAATAAAACCAGAATCACTGATGGGTATTTGGTCGTAACATTCATTAGAAAATTCATGAATTTACATTACGTAAAGTTTAGCTTTAAATATTATATGACTTCTTACATGAAATTGATTTTTATATTTTTTTTACCATATAATATTTTCTCATTTATAATATTAAATCATTAGTTCTTCATCAACAAGTTCAAGCAATCCTATTGAAACTAAATTATTAAAAGATTTCATTTGTACCTAATACAATACTTAATACAATTGATCAAAAAAAAAAAAAGAAAATTGTTCCAGAAAAGAAATAATCTTAACATAATGGGCCGATTGACTGTTCGGCCGTTCTCTTTAATCCTCTATTAAATTGAATTATCGGAGCTGTTATCCTTTTTTCCGCTTCCGATTCCTCATAACAAAGCTTATTTCCTAATTTTCTCCATTCGGTGTATTCGTTTTGCTTGATAATTGGTGATTTTTGACCATTTCTAACAGAAAAACTGTAGTATCATAGCTGATAGAGTTATAATAAAATTTGCTTTTAAAACTGACAACGCCTTGTTCTGTTCGCAAAAATTGAGTTTTCATCACAACAGTCATTTAAGTTTCTTCCTTATATAACGGCTTATATGCAATTTTTTAAAAATCCAATAAAAAGTTTAAAATAAAAATCAAAAGCCCTTAAAAACATTTTAAAGACACTAAAACTTTGCCTAGTTACATTAAATTATAACAAAAAATAATAACACAAAACAGTAATTCCACAGACAATTTACTATCTCGCTATCTCGCTGTAAGTTTAGATATATTAAATTTCATTAATAATTTCAAATCCGGTAAAATGATAATTAGCAAAATTCAAATAGGTATCATTTTAGTCGTACCTACCTCATTTAAAAATATTGTATATTAAACTTTTCTACGGCAGTTTGGCATATGACTTCGAACGTTGTACATTTGATCGTTGGCCATATTTTTATAAAAATCTTCTACTTAGGTTATTTAAATTTGGTATGGGAAAGGGTGGTACTTTCGGCTACTTATCCCAATAAATAACATAATTTAAAAAAATAGTGATCAATTGAAAAACTGGTATATCCAAAAGTTAACTGGCACATATTTTAACGTTTTCGCATGGTGAAAATCCTATATCTTATCAGATATTTTTTTAATGAATTAAAAAGAAAACACCTGCAAATGGGTGTATGTACCCCACCAGTAAGGTAGTTTTGGCCATCGGGTGGGGTACATTCATCCAGTGAAAATTAAAGACGAAAAATAAAATATTTTATTAAGCAAAAATGAAATTATAAAAATACGTGTGGCACTCGGGGACTGCCGCGGTAAAGCTATTGCATCAACTTATGCAAATATAATTATTTATTTATTTTATTTATGCAGTATTTTTTTTTCTTTGATATTAATTTAAGTTTTTTTTTTGATATTAATTCAAGTTACACTTTTTGAACATGGTGACCGATGAGAAAACATTTTTTTTTTCTTTTATTGAATAAATGAGAAGTTAATATTGTTTAAAATATTTTTATTATCTTACAATACATGTAGGTTATTCAGGAATTTTTATCATTGAAACTATTGGTTTATGGTAACTGAAATAAAAAACATATGTTTGAGACTTGATATCCTCTAAATATCTGGAAAATACCGCGTCAATGGTGGTCCCATATTTTGTTGTGGATTCTTGTGGATCATTATTCATTTTCAAATTCAATTTTTTCAAAATTATGTCTAAAAGAGATAGAATCAGTTATGAGCAGTTAACAGCTAGTCTACACGCATACGTCTAGTCGCACGCACACAAACACCGTGCCGAAGTCTGCCAAACTGAAACGATGTTAGACGTTTGCTGTGGTTTGAATTTATATCTTTCTAGGACTCTGACATAATTAGAAAAAAATTCCTGTACTCTGTCTTTATTAAATGCCATTGCCCTGTTGAGGCTGGTACTCTCCGGTTTTCTTAAAGATAACTGTTAATTTCTGGACATGAAGCCCTTAAGCCATTCAATTCCTATAATTCAAATTAATTTGGTAATAAGTAGTATATACAGAAATAAAAATAAATTACTTACCTGCTAACTCATTTGTTTTCCAATTGACTGGTGTCTGACACCCTGGCAGCATTTGTGAAGATTTGTAGGCCAATTTTCGTATTTGTTGATACGATAATCCGCAATTTAAATTAGATGACTTCCTAATATATTCCACAAGCTCTCTTTCCTGAGATATTGTAAAAACTTGTTTAACAGTGTATTTACTACTGTATTTATTTTCTTCATCACTGCTTTCATTTCCAGAATCTCTGTCAATGGTAGATAAGACTTCATCTACTTTTTTTTTATTTAACAAGGTTTTTATTCTTGACTGCAATGTTGATCTTTTCACTTCATACCGCCTTGCAGCTTCATGGATACTCAACACTTTTCTAAAGAATTACCAATAGCTTCCTTCATATTATTCTCGTCTATGTTCCGCCGGTTGGTTTTACAGACATATGTACGTGGTATCTGAAAAAATATAATATGAAATTGTCTAAAAATTTCAGTTAATAATATGTAGACGTTATATTCCTTTGATGGGAGTACTTTCGGCCACCTGGCTGAATGTACCCGGACTACTTCAGCCGAATCTACCCCACATGACATTTGAGCATTGAAATTAAATTAAAAATAACAATCAATATTTGAGGTTAGATTTCGTATTGAAATCATTTATGAAGAAGATTACACTGTATTTTTTAATTTAATATACTTTATAAATTTGAAATTATGAACTCATTACAGTAGGTGAAAAAACTTACCTTTTAATAGTGAAAATGTATTATAATTATTATAATTTCTTAAAAAAAAATAGCTGCACACACAACTTGTGACACTTCTTATACATAAGAAAACTGCATTACCAACATAAATATGCTAAAGTTTGGCGGTAGATACTAATGAGGGCGGTATAGGATAAGATGGACGAATCTACCCCATGGCCGAATCTACCGCCTCTTTCCCTACCTAAACATAAATTATGCAGAGATATTAGCAACAAAATTATTTACTAAAATATTATACACAATTTATTATAACAATTTTTTCGAACCATAACTGCCTATATTAATATTGTAACTATGGTTTATATTAAAAATAGTTTATTTATTGAAATCAGTTTATTTATAATTTACTTACACTAAGCACTAAATAATTTATGTATACTTAGGCACTATTATAATTCATGCCTCTAACTTATTTAACAATTTACCTATACTTGAAAACATGTATATTAAAATATAAATTAAACGGCAAAAGTATTCGTTTATATACAAAAATGTAGCAACATAAAAAATTAATTATTAACTAGAAGCTCGAAGATGGCCTAGAAGTTCTCGCAATTCTTCCGCCAATCGTAGGACTGCGTACAGAGAAAACATTCCACTCGATTCTGTAGCACCAGCGCCAAACGCAGCCCACTCTTTGAGAGAAAGTTCCTCCTGAAATTAAATGGTTGTACTTCCAAATGGACCATCTTTTAACAATTGTTATTTGCATGGATGTAACAAGGGACTTTTCTGTAATCTGGACACTGGGTGAATGACTGCAGATCGGTATTTAAACCTCGGTAGCTTGGAATGTTGTTTTCACTATGTTTCTAATGATCCTCTAATTCAGTCAGCTATACTCTATCTTTGCAATGGCGAGTTTATGTACATTAGAGTCCAGTACGTGCTTCCTTAGACTAAGTGATGCTTCCCATACATCATCATAAGTGGCTCGATTCCGAAAAGTGTCCTTTGTTATTAAATAGATAGGGTAAGACGATTTATCTTAAAGTTTCAAGGCCTCTCTAGTTCTGGCAATCGACCAACCTTCTTTCGAAACACTTATGCCAAACTTTTATGCTGACGGAAGTACTATGGATCAGCAAGCAGTTTTTAGGAACCGTGAGTAAATCTTGTTGTTGCTTGGTCGTATCAGCTTGTCTTGCTTTTCCAGTACCTCCATATGCACTCATAAATTCTTTAAAGACAAGGTCAGGTATTACAGCATATTTTTAATTAATATCATCGAAGATATTTTACAACTATGAATATGTATTAAATAAAAATTTGTAATAGGGTGCCTTAGATTTTATTTAGATACAATTTTTGATAACAACTGATTTCAATATCATAAAAATAATATGCTTCTTATCTAATTAGACCCAAACCAAAGATGGGGAAATAAAAAATAACCGAAGTTTTAAAAACCTATTTTATGCTATTAAAATAAAAGTAATTCCTTTTTTTGTATTATTTCAAATAATGGAAAATTGCTTAATTATAATATCTATATTATTTATTTACTAGTACTCCATGGCAATTATGACGTATGGCCCCCGTATTATAAGTATTTAGAATTAGATCAAAGAAAGGTCTCTGGATAGAAATTAAGTTTGGGAAATTCAGTAGAATGTCAGTATTAATTTACTAAACTAGTGGCGAGAAGTTCAGACTTTCTAAAGACAGTTGTTCATGTACAACTTTCAGCGACCACGAGCAAACATGCCCGACTAAGCGTATCATTAAGTTCTCAGCATCGGTCGACTAAGATATCGTTAAAGAGAAAAGAGAAAAGGGTAATTATGGAGATTTCATATTTGCACTCCTTACCAATTTATGTCGACAGATATTGAGATATTATTATAAAAACCTTTGAGATTCTTATTTTTATTGTTTGGTTGGATTGGTAAACACAATAAGTCCCATATAGACTATAGACGTATTGCCTAAATTAAGCTTTAAAAATTGTTAGTGTCGCCACTGAATTTAATAGGTGGTTACCAACGCAGCAAATCGAAAAAGTTTTTTTAGAATCTTCTGTTATAGCATTTTCGTTTTTCGCGTGATGTGCTTTATGTAAATAATTCATTTTACAATTTAATCATTCTGTCAAGTAGATTACAAACTTTTTTGATGGACGTTTCCATTTTGTTTGCCTAACTAATTCGATTAAACTGTTTTGGTTTTAATAAATAGTTACACCGTAACGGAATTGTATTTCTAACGAGGTTTTATGAATAAAAATATTAATCATCTGGGAGAATAATTGTCCTTGTCCCTATATATATCGAAAATGTATTTAACAGTTTTTAAAGATGACCATTTCCATGTTTAACTTAAAATTTTGAAAGTCAGAGTGTCTAGTCTACAGCGCGGAAAACGAATTCGCAGAGCACATTCTATGAACCTGCTCATCTTTGGAGAGAACAAAGTTCCAGATATTCGGATTTAAGAAATTTAGAAAATTTAGGAAATTTAGGAAATTTAGGAAATTTAGGAAATTTAGGAAATTTAGGAAATTTAGGAAATTTAGGAAATTTAGGAAATTTAGGAAATTTAGGAAATTTAGGAAATTTAGGAAATTTAGGAAATTTAGGAAATTTAGGAAATTTAGGAAATTTAGGAAATTTAGGAAATTTAGGAAATTTAGGAAATTTAGGAAATTTAGGAAATTTAGGAAATTTAGGAAATTTAGGAAATTTAGGAAATTTAGGAAATTTAGGAAATTTAGGAAATTTAGGAAATTTAGGAAATTTAGGAAATTTAGGAAATTTAGGAAATTTAGGAAATTTAGGTAATTTAGGAAATTTAGGAAATTTAGGAAATTTAGGAAATTTCGGAAATTTAGGAAATTTAGGAAATTTAGGAAATTTAGGAAATTTAGGAAATTTAGGAAATTTAGGAAATTTAGGAAATTTAGGAAATTTAGGAAATTTAGGAAATTTAGGAAATTTAGGAAATTTAGGAAATTTAGGAAATTTAGGAAATTTAGGAAATTTAGGAAATTTAGGAAATTTAGGAAATTTAGGAAATTTAGGAAATTTAGGAAATTTAGGAAATTTAGGAAATTTAGGAAATTTAGGAAATTTAGGAAATTTAGGAAATTTAGGAAATTTAGGAAATTTAGGAAATTTAGGAAATTTAGGAAATTTAGGAAATTTAGGAAATTTAGGAAATTTAGGAAATTTAGGAAATTTAGGAAATTTAGGAAATTTAGGAAATTTAGGAAATTTAGGAAATTTAGGAAATTTAGAAAATTTAGGAAATTTAGTAAATTTAGGAAATTTAGGAAATTTAGGAAATTTAGGAAATTTAGGAAATTTAGGAAATTTAGGAAATTTAGGAAATTTAGGAAATTTAGGAAATTTAGGAAATTTAGGAAATTTAGGAAATTTAGGAAATTTAGGAAATTTAGGAAATTTAGGAAATTTAGGAAATTTAGGAAATTTAGGAAATTTAGGAAATTTAGGAAATTTAGGAAATTTAGGAAATTTAGGAAATTTAGGAAATTTAGGTAATTTAGGAAATTTAGGAAATTTAGGAAATTTAGGAAATTTCGGAAATTTAGGAAATTTAGGAAATTTAGGAAATTTAGGAAATTTAGGAAATTTAGGAAATTTAGGAAATTTAGGAAATTTAGGAAATTTAGGAAATTTAGGAAATTTAGGAAATTTAGGAAATTTAGGAAATTTAGGAAATTTAGGAAATTTAGGAAATTTAGGAAATTTAGGAAATTTAGGAAATTTAGGAAATTTAGGAAATTTAGGAAATTTCGGAAATTTAGGAAATTTAGGAAATTTAGGAAATTTAGGAAATTTAGGAAATTTAGGAAATTTAGGAAATTTAGGAAATTTAGGAAATTTAGGAAATTTAGGAAATTTAGGAAATTTAGGAAATTTAGGAAATTTAGGAAATTTAGGAAATTTAGGAAATTTAGGAAATTTAGGAAATTTAGGAAATTTAGGAAATTTAGGAAATTTAGGAAATTTAGGAAATTTAGGAAATTTAGGAAATTTAGGAAATTTAGGAAATTTAGGAAATTTAGGAAATTTAGGAAATTTAGGAAATTTAGGAAATTTAGGAAATTTAGGAAATTTAGGAAATTTAGGAAATTTAGGAAATTTAGGAAATTTAGGAAATTTAGGAAATTTAGGAAATTTAGGAAATTTAGGAAATTTAGGAAATTTAGGAAATTTAGGAAATTTAGGAAATTTAGGAAATTTAGGAAATTTAGGAAATTTAGGAAATTTAGGAAATTTAGGAAATTTAGGAAATTTAGGAAATTTAGGAAATTTAGGAAATTTAGGAAATTTAGGAAATTTAGGAAATTTAGGAAATTTAGGAAATTTAGGAAATTTAGGAAATTTAGGAAATTTAGGAAATTTAGGAAATTTAGGAAATTTAGGAAATTTAGGAAATTTAGGAAATTTAGGAAATTTAGGAAATTT
Source organism: Psylliodes chrysocephalus (assembly GCA_927349885.1). Classification (NCBI taxonomy): domain Eukaryota; kingdom Metazoa; phylum Arthropoda; class Insecta; order Coleoptera; family Chrysomelidae; genus Psylliodes; species Psylliodes chrysocephalus. The sequence continues at coordinate 52,037,417 of OV651815.1, read as the reverse complement.
AGGAAATTTAGGAAATTTAGGTAATTTAGGAAATTTAGGAAATTTAGGAAATTTAGGAAATTTCGGAAATTTAGGAAATTTAGGAAATTTAGGAAATTTAGGAAATTTAGGAAATTTAGGAAATTTAGGAAATTTAGGAAATTTAGGAAATTTAGGAAATTTAGGAAATTTAGGAAATTTAGGAAATTTAGGAAATTTAGGAAATTTAGGAAATTTAGGAAATTTAGGAAATTTAGGAAATTTAGGAAATTTAGGAAATTTAGGAAATTTAGGAAATTTAGGAAATTTAGGAAATTTAGGAAATTTAGGAAATTTAGGAAATTTAGGAAATTTAGGAAATTTAGGAAATTTAGGAAATTTAGGAAATTTAGGAAATTTAGGAAATTTAGGAAATTTAGGAAATTTAGGAAATTTAGGAAATTTAGGAAATTTAGGAAATTTAGGAAATTAAGGAAATTTAGGAAATTTAGGAAATTTAATTTAGGAAATTTAGGAAATTTAGGAAATTTAGGAAATTTAGGAAATTTAGGAAATTATTTAGGAAATTATTTAGGAAATTTAGGAAATTTAGGAAAGAACCAGGCAGCCGGCTTATGGAGAAATGGGTTCCGGTTAATATGCCTGAATTTTTGGTATGTTAAATATATCGACTTCCTGAACAATGTCCATGGGCACAACTCAAGCCAGTTTTCAACATATAGGGTGATAAAGTTGAAAAATGGCCATTTTTAAAACGTATTAAAATGTAGTCTTCTCAATATATTGAGGATTTTATGCTGTAATAGTATCTGATAACATCATTTTTTAATTTTTTGATTTTTTGATTTTTTGATTTTTCGATTTTTCGATTTTTCGATTTTTCGATTTTTCGATTTTTCGATTTTTCGATTTTTCGTTTTTTCGATTTTTCGATTTTTCGATTTTTCGATTTTTCGATTTTTCGATTTTTCGATTTTTCGATTTTTCGATTTTTCGATTTTTCAATTTTTTGATTTTTTGATTTTTCGATTTTTCGATTTTTCGATTTTTCGATTTTTCGATTTTTCGATTTTTCGATTTTTCGATTTTTCGATTTTTCGATTTTTCGATTTTTCGATTTTTCGATTTTTCGATTTTTCGATTTTTCGATTTTTCGATTTTTCGATTTTTCGATTTTTCGATTTTTTGATTTTTTGATTTTTCGATTTTTCGATTTTTCTATTTTTCGATTTTCGATTTTTCGATTTTTCGATTTTTCGATTTTTCGATTTTTCGATTTTTCGATTTTTCGATTTTTCGATTTTTCGATTTTTCGATTTTTCGATTTTTCGATTTTTCGATTTTTCGATTTTTCGATTTTTCGATTTTTCGATTTTTCGATTTTTCGATTTTTCGATTTTTCGATTTTTCGATTTTTCGATTTTTCGATTTTTCGATTTTTCGATTTTTCGATTTTTCGATTTTTTAATTTTTCGATTTTTCGATTTTTGAATTTGAACCGCTTGTCTATACCTGAAACACCGAGATATAATTGGGATTGCGCGCGCGGTAAAAATTCAGAATTGATACTGATTCGGTCATGCGCTCAAACTATGAATTACTAATTCTTAATTAGTTCAGGATTGTTACCGCGAACGAAGCTATTATGTATAATTCCCATAAGAAGCCATGTATTTTGAACTACCAGCGCCCATGCGGTTAAGTATAAAAGCTCAATTGACGTGTAATTTTTGGGACCGTTTTTTTGAGCATGCCGATTCGCCTCCTTATCTCTAGTCTTTATAGGTCGGATAAAACCTTCCACGGCTTTCAAGTTGAAAGTTTCAACGCCGCACCGCTCTGCCGGTCGGTGTGGGGGGTGTTAGGTTTATTTTCGTTACGGTGTTACGGAATTTCTTGATTCGGTCGCTGCGCTCAAAGCCAGCGATAAAAGCTATGCAATAGCTTAAAAATTATATAAATATACTTATAATAAATATTGTAAATTATGCTTACTTTAGTCATTAGAAAAGTTGAATTAGGAGCCTTTTTGAGAAAAGTTATTGAGTGATCTTTTTAGCCTTGTACCCCTTGCTTTTGTTTTTTACAAAACTAACTAATTTATAATATTTTAATATGTCAATATTATTTTTGATTTTAAAAATTGTTTTTAACATAGAAAATATCGACCATGTTGTGGATGGATTATAGTGTTTTAATTCACTTGAAAAATATACCACCAGGACATTCTCAGAATATTTGGTAATTTTATTTCTTTTACTCCATTCCATAAAGAAATTATATTTCGACTTACAAATGTTGGTTGATTTTTGGGGCAATAAATCTTTTGAAGCATTCTGTGCTGCATTCAATATATTCGGTGGAGTATTTTTGAAATAATCATCAGAATTAGATGAATATATTGTTAAAATGTAGTTTGTGTAGATGCCTGTTTTGTTTTGTGAAAAAAATATCTACAATAATATCATAATAATAATTACCTGAATATTAAATAGATATATTTTTACTTACCTTATTTCAGTTTAAATGTCGAATAGAATAAAAATTTTAAGAAATATCTCACAACACGTACTAAATGTCAGTCAATCACAGCCAACTTAGAAAGATTGTTAGAAATCTTTAATTACAATTTTTGTAACTTTTATAATATTTTTGAATATTGATATTGTTCTTAATTTTTAAAGTTAAAATGTCAAATTAAATAAAGAAGTGTCAGTCATCCATACCCAACTTAACTGGATCGTTAGAACCTTAAATAATTTTCGTCAACAGGTAATAAGATTTCACAATAATTTTTATTAATATAATATTTAAACTGGATTGATATAACTATAAAAATATATGATTAAATTGAAAAAAAAATTAAATTAAATATTTAATATACTCAGTATTATTTTTATAAGAACTGTCAATACTAAAACTTACTTTTCTGTGGTCAATACACTCAAATTTCACAATTTCTTAAAATTTATATCTATAAAATATCTCTCGTTAAGAAAGTCAACAACTGCCAGATATCAAAAATACTGCCATGTTCTTTATGACTCACCCTATATAATAATTCACGTTATGCTGAAAATATTGTCTAATATTATCACAGCTTTATTCCAGAAAATATCTGTAATCATACTAATTAGTTAAGAGGCACGTCCTTTTTATAAATTGGTCAATTTGAAACTTCTTTATATCAAAAGATAGTCATGGAATTGTTGTGCGCATTGACACTATTATTCAGCAAGTCGACAACTAGTTTGCAGTTGCTTTGTTAACGATTTAAAATAAAAATATTTGATTGGCTAGACAATATGGTTGTAATGTTTTCACTTCAAAAAATTACCACATAGTACACTTTAGCCTTTCACACGAATGCTGATACGTAAATGGATTAGAGGATTAACGGGGCATGATGTTTATACTCAAAGCAATTAGTCTGCGTTTACCTATATAAACAAACTAGCACACAATTACGCTAATACATTAGTACCCATTGAAACCCTTATTTATACCAAAATAAAACTGTGATGTAGAATGTCTTTTGTACATCCAATTTAAATGTTGCTGTGAATCGCTATTTCTTTTCTTACAATGGATCTGTTTCGATACTTAGCAGGAATATTTCCTGTTTTCACAAATCAATTTTCAATTTCTTTAACCTCTACAGTAACTTTGTTTTGTTAATTTTCAAAGTACCCAGTATTTATCTTATTTCTTGGGAGGAGAGAAAATAATTTTTCATTATACCTCTCTAAAAACACTATCTTTACATGACTATGTAGTGTATTGAAAATGGACTTCTTTATTGAATTTGCCTAGCAACACGAATACCTGTATTGTTACAGCAGTTGTTAGATTTTTTTATTATTTTTAAACATATTTAGTTTTTCTTCTGATCAGGAGCAATATTCTGCAACTATGAGGAAGGGAGTGTGGGTACTCTCTCACGATTTGGCCTTGCTGCGCATGTCACTCACAGTGTATCAACTCTTACCGTAAAGGTCAATAAGACTTAAGGTACCATTTGAGAACGCGCAATAAGCGACACAAGACCGAGACAGCAGTAAGGCGGCAAATATTGCCTTACTAAATCTGCTTTCTCGTCTACCGAAATGTCTTTCATATAATTACATGTGTTCAGACATGAAGAGACAGTTTTTGGTCATATCACCTTTTAAAGTCAGTCTCGGTCTCGGCTTGTGAAATGGAATCTTAAAGTTTTAAACCCCAGCCGCCGAGAGGTCGCTGCCGTCGCCGTTATAGGACACGCTTGTGCTGCGTTGCCAACGACCATGATTTACCCGATTTCTGAGTATTCTTAACCAACCAATGAACTTTTTTATGAATTGATTTATAGTTTATTTATCCAAGATTATAGCGTTTTTCATTTACTAGTATACACTATTGCTGAAAAGTCATGTTTTAAAATATGTTCATCGTCATTATTGCATGTATTGGTGACTTCAGACGTTGGGGGTAATTGATGAGAATTATCATAATTTAACAGTGACAATACTGCCTACGTAAATCCTATATAACCACAAATATTTCGTATTTCTTCATTATTTTTATGAATTTTATGAGTGATTTGTTTCTGTTTTTGAACTGTTTGTTACATAATAGAATGGAAATACAGCACAAAATCAATACTACAGCATGAAGTTTATTATTAGGTAGTGTCGCGATTAGTTTTAGCATACACTGACTAGTGACCACCATGGAGGAAGGATCCTTGTGACAACATTACATTTGAGATAATGGTTAAACTTTTAAAAATGATTGTAAAGTAAATAGTTGTGTTTCGGGTTCCAGGTTGTTACAATAATTTATTGGTAAAATACTTCTTCTAGCTAATACAAGATATCTATAATATAAGAAATAAAAAAAAACAGATGAAACTAAAAAAAGAAAATGAAAAACTTGAATATTTTTTATTTTATCTTAATATTTTGCATGTACCTATTATTATTGCCTTATTTTTAGCTATTTTTAATTTTTTTAAATTATTAACCGAAATTTACATTTTATAAATAAATTGTTATAAATATAAATAAACGGTTTCATTTCGTAAAAAAAATGTAGCACCAAAACATGACTAAACCATTATAGTTACGATTTGTTTACTTATAATCAAATTCTATGTTTAATGGGACACAAATAATATCAATATTTAAAAAATGTGCTTCCACTACTTATTTCAAACACATTTAAAAATTGCCGCCATCGTATATTTTATACCCCAGCCGCATTGAGGGCGCTAAAATCAGCTACGAAAATTATACATTGAGTGTACTGTCTATAAACAATATATAAAAGGTCTGTGATGTCACTCGACCAAAATTATGAACAAGCTTCTAGAACCAGAGACCTCTTTGATGCAGGAATAAAAATTAATTCGCAGTGTTGCCAAGTTGTACGAAATTTATAATGCACAATGATAAATCGCAAATCGGTCGTCATGAATTTGTATGGGGACTCAAGACACTCCCAGAGAGAAATGTTTTAATGGTCTTTGTATTGAAGATTATTGTATTTAAATTATTGTGTATTTGTGTAATTTTAATAATCAAATTGTTTCTGTCCAATTTTGTGTCAATTTTAATTTCGTTTGTTTTGTTTTAATTTTGTAAGTTGTATGCCTATAGGTATTTTTGAAATATTTCCTAAAATAAAAAAAAATATACTTGAAAATACGTTTGTTCATTTTTATCCTATACCAAGGGGGTCGGATTATATGTAAATAGTTGGTTACAAGTTTGCTTGACCTCGACAGTAGCGCGCTAAGCGCTTACGGTTAAACTACAACTGTCAGTTTCAGTCGATAAAGTAGGACACTACTATGTAAAGCGATTTAAAAATTGGCGGGCTTCATAATTTAGATATTTGAAGCAATTTAAAGTAGCATTTTCCTATTTGACAACTTTTACTTACAACTACTAAACAATTAATAGGTTTAGTGAATTTTTGTTGTAGATAGATGTTGAAAAATTGAAAATGTCACTTGTTTTAACTGAAAAATAAAATTAGTTGAAAAATAAAAAACATTTTTATTAAGTTTAATTTATTTAAAATTACCATGTACTTACATGTGTCTCATTATCTTCTAACTGCATATTCTGAACATAACAAGCACTATATCATACACTAAATTACTAAAAAATAAAAATATAATATGATAACCAGCATAGCACATGACAATGATTTTGTTATTAAAAAACCGGATATAGTTTTTTTAAAAAGTCGAAGAAGTTAATTTAGTCCCCACTTGACCATTCACTGTTGGTTTCTATTTAACAGTGCTGTTCCTGAAGTGGCGCTTGGAAACAGTAACAAAGCCTACACCGAACACACATGATTGAGAATTTAAACACAAACTGAGACTGGCATATTAGGTTTATACACCTAGGCCATAAATCTAAAAAAAAATAAACACAATTGTTTTAAATATCCCTAATACTGAAATCATTCTAATTCTAATATTCTTATACTTATTGTCCTTTTAAGATTTTTACCCATCTATTTCAATCTAGAGTAGTTGTAATGCCTATTTCGGGTTCAATAAGCCTCCAGCTTCAGTACAGGTGGGCTTTAAAACACACCCTAATTTAGATAGATATGTATGCACATTCCAAAAATTTATATACCCAGGAATATCTAAAACAAAACAAAAATAATGGTTTAGTGTGTATCTTAAAATTGAAAATTAACACGAGTTATAACTTTTATAAATTCTTGCATATTTTCTTGCAATAAAAGGTATAAAAATTTCAATTAAAATAGAAAACATCTGATTTTTAATCTTAATAGGTGAACTGTGCAAAAATTAACAAGGTGACATAAATATCATATTAGTTTTTAAACATGTTTGGGTATTATTTAATAAATGTAATATTGAATATTACCCAAAAATTGAACAATAACTTTTTGAGCACAAATCATTCGCCTTTTTTCATCATGGTCTTTATGAGTTAAACTATGAAGAGGTTCTATATCTCGGGTTCTAAAATATCTGTTTGTAAATTGACTTCACACATTTCGCTTACAACTCTTTTCATTTTTTTGACCACAAATGTTTCAAATGTGGATCCATTTATCTCAAAGAGTAATAAATAATAGCAGGAAAAATATAAAAGTTCTTGTTAGTTTGTGAGAAAAATATTTACTTCTGCAATTAAAATTTAAATAATCCGAAATTAATGACATTCCTATAATAAGAACCTCCCTATAGGTAAATTAGTTAAATCTAACTTACACTAAATTATTACAATTTACTCACCTACATTTGAAAAAAAATATCACCTACATTTAAAAATAAAAATAATATCAGGCTGACATATTTATGGCAACATAACCTAATTTATTTTCAAAGTCAGATTTACACCATCACATAATATTTAAATTTAGCTTTAACTTTACATTTATTAACGATTTTCCCTGTTTTGAAAGAATAAAACCAAATTTGGTAGATTTTCACACTTTTATTTTAAAAATAAAAATTTTTAAAAAAACACTAACATGACATATGTTTCGAAGTACAACTTCTTTTTCAAATGTGACTATTTACAATTCGGTATCCAATATATATACGAAATAATTTAACAAAACAAAGTACTTAAGAAAACATCAATAACATTACAAAATAAACTAACTATTTAAAGTAAATAAGGGTACTTAGGTAATTATAATATAAATCAAATAACAATAAGATAGCCCATTACCGGGATTATCTTACAGAAAACTGGGAAAGAGATTTAATAAGGGTGAATTATTAATATCTAATTGATCATTTAGTAAATTATCTGAATTTTTAAATCTATTTATTTCAAGTGTTTCTAAATGGTTTAATTTAAGGCTCTTATTTTCTACATGTAAAATTTTAAAGTTGTCTGTAGAAAATAAGAGCCTTAAATTAAACCATTTAGAAACACTTGAAATAAATAGATTTAAAAATTCAGATAATTTACTAAATGATCAATTAGATATTAATAATTCACCCTTATTAAATCTCTTTCCCAGTTTTCTGTGAGATAATCCCGGTAATGGCCTATCTTATTGTTATTTGATGGATATTATAATTACCTAAGTACCCTTATTTACTTTAAATAGTTAGTTTATTTTGTAATGTTATTGATGTTTTCTTTAGTACTTTGTTTTGTTAAATTATTTCGTATATATATTGGATACCGAATTGTAAATAGTCACATTTGAAAAAGAAGTTGTACTTCGAAACATATGTCATGTTAGTGTTTTTTAAAAATTTTTATTTTTAAAATTAAAGTGTGAAAATCTACCAAATTTGGTTTTACTCTTTCAAAATTAAATGGATTTTCATCAAGTAAAGGCCGAAACAATAAATGATTTTCCCTGTATTTTAATCACACATTATATTAAAGTAAAATGTGAAATTATTGATTTCTGTGTCATTATTTATGAAAACATATTTTTATATGGATGTAAAACGGGTTTAAATTTAGTGATAGCGCGCTAAGCACTTACGGTCGAACTATCAACAAGGAAACAAGTCCCACCATTTATCCAAACCTCTTTTTATTTTTCTATGCCCTATACCACCTACAACTCTGCCATCAAAACTGTTTTTATTTCTCCACTTCTATAAGTAACATATACATAAATTTACAAACACATATTGGGTGTCCAAATAAAGGCTTTAAGATACAGCCGATATCTTGTAGAATTTGGTGTAAAAATTCTTAATGTAAAAGTAGTCAACAAAACTGACAACTTTTGCGCCACAGAGAAATTATTTCTTTGAGTTAATATATACCGGTTCACAAATTGTTTCAAAAAGGGCCTTATATTTCTATAGTGACTTTTGAGTAAGTTAATATTGCTACATTAGATTCTAAAATATACCGTTTTCAATTACCTACAAAATATATATATTATTTTCTCATATTTGTGACAAGTTTTTATACACGGGACAATAAAGTTGCAAAAATATAGTATGATTTATTTGTTAATCACCCTGTAACAGTAAATATTTTGAACTGCCTCTCTTTATGGACATCTGACCAAAACTTATATTAAACTTATATATGCTACATAAAGTCAATTTAGCTTTCCAGTTTAAATAAAATATAATTAAAATCAGCAATTCTCCACTTTAACACCCTGTACCTCGAATTTAAAATTCAGATCCAAAAAGGTGCATTATATACTAAAATGGCTACATTTCACCAGGGTTTTTGTAGGTTTTTTAAAATGGAATATATTCCAAAAAATTAATCACCTTATATATTTTGAAGCTGCAATATTACCCTGACACTTTGCCCGCCATTTTGTAATATTATTCGTTAACTTTTTGATAAATGTAATTTCGAAACACTTATAGAGATTTTTACTAGCTCAGTGAAATTTAATAGCAAATGTTACTTACCTTAAAAATTAAAAAAATAAATGAGCACATTGACCATACTTTTCTCTGTCGTGAATTCGGCTTTTCAAATAGACAATTTTAGGGTAATAATTTTTCTAGGTAATGTTGGGCACCAGTAATTCTCTTTGTTTATTTTTAAAAGCTAGTGAGAATTATAAACTGTAGCTTTATTAATAAAAAGAAGTTAACAGAAACTTATTCAGAATTTAGTGTGAATAAAAGAGAATTTTTGTAACCTTTAAAAAATAAGATTCATCATATATACTTATAAAAATTAACGATTTTATTTAAAAAACAAGAAACCGTTCAGAAAACAAATTATTTACAGTTAGGTATCAGGTATCAAATTTTGATTCGTACATAAATAATTTTAGTAACTAGTAATTACCACATTTTTGCTTTTTCCCTAGCCACTTCATAGGTAGTCATAGGTAGTTGAGATTTCTGCCCCTCAGGATTTCTGCCCCTCTTCTTAATAACTTCGAGTTGTAGCTGTCGCTTTTCCAATTAACTCAGCTCGATCAAGAGATTTCTGTCTCTCTGGAACCAACGTTCAGATTACTGCATGTGGTTTACAGCGGTTGATTTATGGCAGTTGAGTTATGGCGGTTGTGTTATGGCGGTTGAATTATGGCAGATGAGTTATGGAGGTTAAGTTATGGCGGTTGAGTTATGGCGGTTGAGTTATGGCAGTTGAGTTATGGTTGATTTCATTCGTTTTCTAGACAAAAATAGATTTTGTTTTTCACGTGGCTCTGTACGATATATAAATTTAAAACATCTACATTTTTAAAAAATGAACCAATAGATAATAAAAACTAGTGACTATACATATTGTGCCGTTCTAGCAACCAGAATGAATCATAAAAATATATTTAACTTTACTATTAAAAAAACTATTAATTAACAAAATGTTTAAATAGTACTTCTACTGAGATATTTAATAAAGACATTATACTTTTTATGCTTACCACTATAACAGCCAATGTACCACCAGATACAAGTAGAAGGTAATAAATAGTAAATGAAATTTAAAAATCTAATGCGAGATCGTTTGGTTAGTGGTACTTCCACTTCAAGAAATTTCCATTTCTTTAGATTATGGTGTTTGCCGATAATTGAATTATACCGGATGGCACACATTTAAAATAACATTTTATAATTAGACTTTTAAAATGTTACAAAGCTTATAAGTACACATATTTAATTAATTAATTAATTAATACCTACAGGGTTATAAATTAATCCTAAAAAAAAATAATTTTATGTTGTAGTTCTCTCTATAAGAAATGTGTATTGTGTATTCTTTTATTTTTTAAAAACATGCTTTCCTAATGACATAGTAAAATTATTCATATAATGTGAATCACCCTGCAACTAAAAATATTTTTAGTTGTACATAGGTACTACTGTAATAATATAAAATATAGTTAACGTGTGAATGCAACAGAACTTCAATCTAGCTCGAAATTTTAAAAATAAAAATTTCGAAAATATAAGCAATTTTCAACTTTAACACCGTGCATATAGGAAACCAATCATAGGATTGAGATGAACCTATTAACACCTTTGGATACTAGGTTGAGTACAATAACATACCCATGTTTCACAAAATTTAACCGGTCGTCACTTTACATAAGAAAATGCGGGAATCCTTTGTGTAAGTTTCACACCTACAGATGAAATAAAATTCACAACATCTTCAAAAATGTATTAACAAAAACAATTAAAAGATCAAAATCAGAAAGGATTACAAGAAGGAAAAATTATTTCTGAAGCAAGAAAAGGTTAAGTTTTTCATATATGTTTATTCAATAAAATTATTATAAAAAATACCCCAACCCTAACTCTATAAACTCTCAAATTAACCAACCTTCGATAAAATTGCACTAGTGAGGTTTAATTGCAAGGAGATGTCCACAGGGAGGGATGCTATCACCTCTACTGTGGAAAATGGTCTTTGACACCCTCATCAGCCGCCTAAATAATGTCAGTCATTACACAAAAGCATATGTAGATGACCTGACCTGGTCATTCTGCAAACAGGGAATTTTGAGAACATACTCTGCGAAAGAATGCACGTTGCTCTCAAAATTATAGAACAGTGGTGTAAGGACCATTCACTGTCTATCAATCCTAAGAAGACTGAAATGGTCTTTTTCACAAGGATAAGGATAAAAATGGAATTAAAACTTCTAGAACTTCTAAAGGTGAAATACTTAGGTCTCATCTTTGACAGCAAGTTAACATGGAACTCGCATTTAGAAAACAGAGCATACATTGCTTATGAACAATGCTTCTGAACCGTGGGGCGCACCTGGGGTTTCTCCCCCAAAGTCGTCTCATGGACTTACACGGCTATCATAAGACCTATGCTAACATACGGTGCAGTTGTCTGGGTACCGAAAACCCAAAAATTTACAGCTGTCCGTAAACTAGAACAAATTCAAAGAACAACAAGTCTCAACATAACCGGAGCCATGAAAACAACATCGACCAAAGCCACGGAAGTAATTCTTAGTCTCACTCACCTTGATAATTACATCAAGGAGGATGCTCTGATGACAATGACATGCCTCCGCACGGTTGAAATAGAACCTGATGTAGGATCTGGTGAGGCGAGACGTTGGTTTTGACAGGAAGCGAATATGGACTCCATCTTACCGAGATATATCCTCCATAAGTCACATATAGTTATAATAGAACAAATGGAACAGCCGGAAGTGGCAGGTACGATTCATATCTACACCGACGGTTCTAAAACAAAACAAGGTTCAGGATGAGGAATATACTCCAGATTCTTAAACCTAAACATAAAATGGGCTGTGAGAAATAGTGCCAGTGTGTTTCAAAAGAGCTAACGGGGATTCTCATAGCACCAAAAAAATAACCAGAAACAATATCACTGGAAGGAACATGCTCATCTATACAGATAGCAGACAAGCACTACTCACCCTGAACAGATCACAAATTTACTCAGGGTTAGTACTAAAGTGTCACGAAGCTTTGGCTGAAGTACCCATCAATAATGTGGCCACCTTAAGATAGATCAAAGGTCCACTCTATATCGATTCACTAGCCAAGAAAGCAGCCAACCAAATACTTTTTGGACCTGGCCCTTCTCTTGGCCTGACAAACCGGTAGTGACAGACCTAATTAAAGAAAAATCTCTTGTGAAATTTAAAGAAAGATGGGATGAAACAAGAAACTGCAGTTGCCAGGGAGCTCTTAAGTTATCCTGACAACAATGCATCTCCATATCATGGGGCTCTCAGAATCCGCACTCTGCAGAGGGTGCGAACAAGAAGATGAGACCATCGATTGCTCGACGCTCTCATTTGTTAGAAGATTTGTATTCGGCGAGTATCGGCTAACACCAAACACTATAAGAGAAGCACCTCTTGGCGACGTTGTCAACTACATTAAATCTGTAGGGTGGCTCACGAGCTAGGACGTGCCTATCATCTCAGGAGGATGCACAGGCCTAATGCGGCCTAAGTGCCGTAAGGGTAACCCACCTGTCACACGTTACCGATACAGAGATACAGATACTAGTGAGGTCAGTTTGTACGATAAAATCATGAAAAAAAAAACGATAATTTCTACACCATGGTACAATATGATTTTGGTCATTTGGCGACACTGGTGATGAAACACTCGTGTAGGAGCACTCTCCTAAATTTGAGAATAAGGTACCTGGGCTCGTGATTCGCCGATCCACGCGCCTTTGGTGTCCGCCTTAAGAGTATCATCTATTTTGCAAGTGGTATTAGCAAAAAAATATTAACACACTAAATTCTTTAAAAAATATATATTTTAGATTATTGAGACAAAATAACTAAATTTAAAATAACTTATGAATTTTAATAATTTATAAAATAAAATAAACATGATTAATTTAATTAGTCCTTAGCCACGATTCGATCCTGGACTTTTCGCGTGAAACGCAGAAGCTCTGTCCACAGTTCTACGGGCGCTTTTAGAAATTTAGTTTTAATACTCGTAAATTAATTTGGTATAGTTTGATTAAAATTGATTTTTTCTTAAATGTGGAACAAATAAAAATAAAAATCGATTCTACACAAAAATAGCTCATTATAATGTATATTTAATCTCAATAACTAATAGAGCAGAATTGCTACTTATTAAAAATTTTAAAAATAATAGTAGTTGGGTGTCCATATATGAACTGTGATTGGTAAATTTAATTTTTTTGCAGTGTTCTCACTACCTAGAATGGATATAATATATTCCTTCAGTTGAACGCAATAGCATAATTTTTCGTTTCGTAGAGCTAATATCCATGTGGGTGTAGAAAAATACGTTTCCCGTGATTGCATGACTTGTAACGCTTGCACAGGAAAAGCGTATTTTCTGGACTTCTAATAAAATATACTATTTTTAAAATTAAAATTTACAGTTTCAAAAAAAAAAAAAATAAACCGCACACACACATGAGAAATTTTACAAGATATATTTTGATAACAAAATAAACTATTTGTAAATATCCAGCATTCGATGATATTTTTTTAAATAAAACTTAATTTCAACTTTTCCTGAAATCCCAAGTAACATGTAAGTTTACGACCAAACATACACAATATCTCAATTTCAGCAGAGAATTAACTCAATAAAATAAAGTACAAACTTTAATAAGAACCGGAAAATAATACAAAAAAAAATATATACACTTTTCATTTTATTCCTTCCAGAAAGCAATTTCTTTGGAAAGCTGGGATTACTACGTATTTTCACCCAACCCATTCTAAAGAAACTTTGTGGGCAGTTTGCTTTTTGGATTATTTCTGCGCCATTATTCAGGGTCGCAGTCACTTTATAAATGGTGAAAAATATTATAGACACGGCAATAATTAGAGTAATACATAGTAGATAGATATTATTCAACTACGAACAGCTACTAGATTATTATATTCATTCTCTTCGCCTTTATTTATTGCAAGTATTTAGATTGTGATTTAGGTTAGGAAGACAAACCTATCCCATCGACAGCCACAATAGAAAGAGGAAGACGATTGTTAAATTAAGTTGGTGTGGATTGTTCGAGATTGTTTATCTGTGGCGCGGGAACCCGTTTTATGATTGAACCAGATTGTACAACCATTATATAAAGAACTAATTGTAGTATCATCTTATATAAGTTTCATTGGAACGAAATGGATACTACACGGAAAAAAATGTGACTAGAAAATTTTACTACAATGTTGTAGTAGTAGACTTGTACAAAAATACTTAACAATTTGTAGAAAATTTTACTACAATTTATAGTTAAAAACTATTAATTATTGTAGCAATTGAATTGTCGAATAAAATGCTACAACAATAGGAAAGAAGTCTACAATGTTTAGTATATTTTACTATTGTTTGTAGAAGTAGAAATTTATTACAATTATCGTAATTACTACTACTTACTTCTGTAAAAATTTGTACAAATATTAATAATTATCTCTACAAAAAATAGTAATTTTCTCTACAAAAAATAGTAATTTTCTCTACAAAAAATAGTAATACTTTTCATCCCTTCTTCAAAAATATTCTATAATATTGTAGAAATTCCAAGTCATGTGAACAAAACAGAATTCTGCTATTGGCCAACGTTTTCTGACGTCAATCATAAACGGCCAGACAGCAGTAGCCGTTCGCCATGTTCACATAACAGAGCATGGTACATATACGAGTACCTATAACACATTATTATATTATAAGCACCGATGCGTTTGAGAAAATTTTAATAATAAATTCTATTGGTGGTAAGTACATTTATTATTGTTTCTGAATAATTTACCTTTAGATAACTAATTTAAATAACCTTAGTAGATTATTTTAAAAAAATAGTTGTGGCCAACGATCGAATGTTGTGCCCAACGTGCCAAGTTCAATGATGTTTTTTGTCTTAATTGTGACATACCTACTTTCTCATTTTTGTTAGTTATCTGACTAAGTCATTTAATATCCAAATCAGTGTAAAGGTGATAAATATTCCCGTTTTAAGGGTATGAACAATTCAATTGGTATTAATTTTTATTTAATATTTTTCAGGTGCAGAAAAGCCAACTGAGACTGAGAGGGCGCTATTATTACTGTTATTTATTACATAATGTAATTAAGAATTTGTATCTTTTATATTAAAACAATAAATTGAATATTTTATTAAGGAACATTTTTTTCTAGGTTATAATTATAATAATTATGGAATACTACTACAAATTTTATTAAAAATTACTACAATTTGTATGAATTTTTACTATTTATTGTGTAAAATTTTCGTATTTATTTTCATAAAACGCAATACATTTGTAATATAAATTCATACAATGAATAGCAAAAATTATAACAATTTGTAGAACAATTCTAATGATGCATTTGGATCTTTTTACAAAATATTGTAGATAATGGGTCCTATGATTGAACGTTTACGTTATCCGTAACGTACATGTTAGACCAAGTTTTAACAGTAACGAGGCAAATTCGTATGATGGAAAACTGTTAAATTAGAATATAACAGACGGAAAATAACAGTAATGTATTGGAAAAATTTTTCCTTCATACGAACTTGCCTCGTTACTGTTAAAATTCGACCTAACATGTACGTTACGGATAACGTAAACGTTCAATCATAGGACCCAATAACTCTACAATACATTCTCCACAAATATTTGGAAATTTTTACTACAAATTGTCCCTGTCCCTATATGTACTATTTATTGTAGACAAAAAATCTACAATTGTAGAAATTTGTTCTACAATTTTTTTTCCGTGTACCAATAGATGGCGCTAGTGAATTTGGATGTCGAAAAACGTTTGTTTTGAAGTGGACATACTTGAGGGTCGAGCTGAAAGTTTTGCGGATGACGGAGACCGATTGGTTTCTATTTTTAACTTTTAGATAAAATCATCCTTAACAGCTTGAGAAATGGACAGAAGAAAGCAACTGACTTAAAAGTTGTTTGGTAATAGCTTAAAAATAAAGTCACATCTACTTGGCAAGAAATAGCCAAATGCAGTGGAACTATAAAAGGGTACTGGACTCAGTGGGTTTCCCGATGGCCTATATTGCACCGGAATTAGTAGAGCCTCGATGGAGTACAAGTAGCCTGCCAAGTAGTACTACCAAAATCACATTTAAGAAGTGTGTTGGAGGAGATTCATTGCAGCTGTTCGGGAGGACATTTTGGTACCAAATGGACACTGGCACGAGTTCAGGAAAGATTTTATTGGGTTAATTGCCGACGGGATGTAGCGGATTGGTGTGAAAAATGTTATAGCAGAAAAGAGGTCTACGGATTCACACGGGAACGATGAAAGCCAACAGCGATAAAGCAGAAGTTAGAATCGACAGGCGTGTCACACGGACATATTTTGAGAGAGGCCACCCAGTACGGCTGTGCAATCCCAAGCACAGAGGAGGACTTGTTCAGAAATCGCAACAGTACTGGGAAGGCCCCTACGGTACCCTTTAAGGAAAATCAACGACCTGATCTACCGCATTCAGCTGTCAGCGGGAAGTAAATCCAAGGTAGAATACATTTAGCGCCATGTCACGGTTCAGATCCTCTGCGTTAGCTCCAACCAGGTCTTAGTAATTAAGATATTCAAAGTGAATAACAAAAGAGGAGGAAGCAATGTTACGTAGCAGCCTGCAGCGTGCTGCAGTCGTCATAAGTAAAGGTCAGAGTAAAAGAAGAAGGGGGAATATTCGAGAAATGTCATTACACGTCAAGAAAAGTGTGGAGAGTTCGGAAAGGTTCGAGAAGGTAGAAGCAAGCTATATAAGTCGGCAATCATGATGTCAGGGGTCCATTTTAAGAAATGCGTTATATGTTAATGTTATCAGGTGTATAGTTATTGTAAAAATTGAGTTGAAATAAATGGGGATACCAAAAACCTGTGTAACAATATAATTAATAATAAATAACTAAGAGTAATATTACAATAAAACAAATTGAGTTATAAATAGAATATTTAGACAAAACAAAGAATAAACCCTTTTTTTATTTATTTTAATCAATCCTACAGATTTCAAAATTGTCTATTGGTTAAACAAATATTTTGGATGGTAAGACAACAATCTATAAGTAAAATTATTACCTTCATTAATAAAACATAACATTATATTTTTAAATTGTTTTAGAACATACGATAAATAAGAAATGAACTTTTATTATAATTAGCCCTCTTTTGTCTATAGAAACGTTTAGACCCTCTCTGTATAAAATGTGATAGAGCTTGCTTTTGAATAAATAAATTAATGCTTTTTTAGCGTGATAGTAATTTAAAAATAATTCCATGATAAAGTAAATATAAAAATGCAATTTTTTAGTAACTTGTGACTCACTATGTATTTTTTATTAATTTTAGGGCCGATCTTTTCACCTCTGAGTAAAGTAACATGTATGTATACTTGACAGATTAACAAACAATAGCCCTTTAGTTTAATCAGTAAGTAGTTTCCTTCAACTTTACTCAAAGATGAAAAGACTGGTCCTTACTGTAAATATTTTATTTGAAGAATATCTATAATTAAAGTACTTTGTACTTTTATCTAATAGCAAATTTTATTTTCAACTTAAACGTGCTGCATATCAAAAAATAATCATAGAATTAAGTTGTACCTTGACGGTATTTTATCCATAAGCAATTTTTTCAATTGTCGTGGAAGTGAAACCAAAAACAAACTTGTGATTGTCTTAAAAAGTGAGAAATAAAATTTTTATAGTAGAAAGGTTTAAAGGGTAGGTACATAATATATTACGTTGTAGAGAACCCGATGGAAAAAGTTAGTAATAATATAATACCTATGTCACTGTTAATTAGTTT
Source organism: Psylliodes chrysocephalus (assembly GCA_927349885.1). NCBI lineage: Eukaryota > Metazoa > Arthropoda > Insecta > Coleoptera > Chrysomelidae > Psylliodes > Psylliodes chrysocephalus. Next base: position 52,019,212 of record OV651815.1, on the reverse strand, counting down.
TAGAAAACTCAAATTGAATTTCAGAAGTTGTGTTAGTTTTATTCTTTTTCGAAGTAATTTCTGCATTCCGTGAATAGTAAAAAAGTTCTCTAAGTTACCATTTTCATAGCCATTATAATAGCCCAACAAGGTTTGTTATTTCTATCAGGCACGCAATATTCGAATACTTTCAGAACCGTTACCATTAAAGAAATATGTATATTTCAGACTAACAATGACCGTAATGTACCTATTGAACGTGTTTTTTTTTAAATGGACAATCCTCAGAATACATCTCCTAGTAACTTACACTTATTTTGGAAATATTTCGATGTTTGTCCATTTTTTCATATCAGATAAACAGTAAACACACATAAATGTACTATTAACGGAGTTTATGCCCCCCTATTGGACGAGAATTTTTTTTAAACGGGCAATCCTCAGAATGCCTTTCTTAGTAACTTACACTTATTTTGGAATCATTTCGATGTTTGCCCATTTTTTTATATTAAGTAAAATCACAGAAATGTACTATTATCGGAGATTAAGCCCCCCTATTGGACGAGGATTTTTTTTAAATGGGCAATCCTCAGAATACATTTCTTAGCAACTCTCAATTATTTTGAAATCATTTCGATGTTTGTCCATTTTTTTATATCAACTTAAAACACACAAATGCACTACTATCGTAGATTAAGGATGAGGATTTTTTTTTAAAAATTGGCAATCCTCAGAATACATTTCTTAGCAACTTTTAATTATTTTGGAATAATTTCGATGTTTGCTAATTTATTTATGAAAACACAGAAATGCATTACTATCGGAGATTAAGCCCCCTATTGGATGAGATTTTTTTTTAAAAATGGGCAAGCCTCAGTATACATTTCTTAGCAACTTACACTATTTTTAGAATTATTTTGATGTTTGCCTATTTTTATATTACTAATAAACACATATAAATGCACTATTATCGGAGTTTAAGCCCTCTATTGGATGAGGATTTTTAAAAAAAATGGGCAATCCTCAGAAAACATTTTTTAGTAACTCACAAATATTTTGGCGTTATTTCAATGTTTGCCCATTTTTTTTATAACAAATAAACTCGTATAAATCTCGGATACTGGAATTGTTATCAAATCTCTTCAATTATTTTTTTTTTAAGATCGTTATGGAAATTTGTGAAACAAAAAATGGGTAAACATGGGCTAACGAATGATTATCTAATGCAGTTATCATATTGCATTTTTGTGAATATTTTTGTTTGTTTTTTTTATTTCTGAAAAAACAAATTTATGGGTAAACGTGGGCAAACAAAATGCTATTATGCCATTAAATAAAATTATGAAAATTTTAACTTTTGTCTGAAAGTTGGCCCACCAAAATTATTTTCGATATATTGTGAAAACAGGGCATGGGCAAAAAAAAGTTATTTCTAGGGCAATAATGGGCAAACGATGGGCAAACCGCTCACACATGTTTGACCCTTTTTTGTAAGGTTGTGGTGCCAAGTTCACAGACCTCATTTTGTTTATACCCTATTATAATTTGAATTTTTAGCATGCCTGGAGCTAAGTGTAGTGTTGTTTTGCAAACACAATAATTTATACAAACAAAAATCATCAGAGGAAAGAAACTGAACCCAAACTGAAATTAAAGGCAAATGATAAGAATTTAGAATATTGTTCTGCAATTACCATTCACAATTATTAAATTTATTGCAGCTTTGTCTACCCTACATGTAAAAGCAGATGAAATGGTTTCGTACAAGCAGTGGCGGCTTGTGGTAATTTGAAATGGGTGTTAAATTTTTCCAATAATTTGATCATTTTTGTAAGTTCGGCCCAAAACTTTGTACAAGAGCCAATATCGTTGTTTTTATTATTATTTGAGTTTGTATTAAATGTAGTTATTATCAACATCCTACAATTTTCAAGCACTATAACTATTAATAAATGAATATTTTAGTTAGTGTGATATTTGTTTTGTTTTTAATACATTGAAAACCACCTATAAACATTATTAGTTAACTGACTTTTCTTCATAATTTGAGATTATTTTTAAATATATATAAGGTTATGTAGAAAGCTTGACATTGATTTTTGTGTAAAAAATATTATATGAAACTTTACCTACCATTTTTCAGTTTTTATTGTAAATTTAATCATTTTCACATTTTGTCACACATGTCAAATAAAAAATATATTTTTTAAATACCTTTTAAAATAATAACTTTTAAATAAAATAAGAACTAAAATGTTTTAAATGTTTATTTTATAAGATCAGTCCCATCACAATACATACTATTACACAAATACAAACTAGAATAAAGATATATAATGCCTGGCATTCTAAATGATACTTTTCGCAGTTTAACAGACTCCCTTAACTACCCATTTTCTACCAGATTGTTTTCTTAATCAATAGGCCTCATCTCCTATAGGGCTTGATTTTTACTAAAAAATGTTGATATCGCTTTTCATTTTTGATTTTTTGTTTTTAATTTTAATTTCAACCCCCCTTAAGTCCTCCATATTTAATTAGATTTTTTTAATTAAAGGTAGTGGTGGCTCGTTATAATTTAAAATATTAATTCCTTGATTAATACAGTGCAAGAAAGAAACATCAAGTTTAAATTATAGAAATAATGCAAAAACATGCTTACCTAATATAATCAGTGTCAGGTTTTTGCTCGATTCATTGGGTAGTTCAGTAGTTTAATAATAATAATAAAAGTGTTTTTTAATTTTTGCTGATAAATGAGATAATTCCCTAACACCCGTTTTTGTCCTTTCTGATTTAGTATTTTCTATGTTTGCAAAAACTAAACAAGGTAAACAAAACAAAGCATGTTGTTTATCACACCCGCACAACCACGAAGTTTTTTTATATTGTTCAATCTTAAATATGTTTAAACTTTTTATTTCTTATAGCACATTCTTGAACAATGTTTATCTCCGATCGAGGTGCCATTCTTTTTTATAAGCACTCGATTCTCGAAATTATGTCTATTTGGTTTTATAAATCTCACCAAATACGATTCCATCGTACAAAAACACTAGTAAATTCACACAGAACCTAAGACCAGTACAGCCAACCTCAAAACAACGAAAATTCGGTTCACGGAACACAAAAATCCATAAAAAGTATAATTTGTAAAGGGATCTCGTGTCTCACTGAGTGTATTCTCACTTTCTTCTTTTATATATCGATAAACAAGGATACAAATATATTCAGGTCCATATTTATAAACAGAACTCAGCTGAGTCGGAGTTGGGTAAGTCGTCCTTGAACTAAAATCAAAGTTCGGTTACAACATCTCTAAAGTTCCAAGTGGTTCCGGTGTCACACTTGAATTTAGAGATGGATATTAGCAAATCTGTAAGTGTTAAGTAGGTATATTTACGGATTACTACTCATCTCTAAATTCGCACGATACAACCGATCCCCAGGGGGGCTATTTTCAAACTCGAGAGAATTCATTTCCATCAAGAGAAATGTCATACGTCAACGTAAAACAGTATTTTTAGGGCTCTTAGGGCCAGTGTGAACTCACTGACTGTTTCTCTCGGTTTATTTAGAGATAATTAAAATTCTCCTAAGAATTTTAATCCTCGATTCCTTTAAATACAGCGTTTCCACATTGACGTATGACATTTCTGATGAGAATCTTGAGAGAAATGAGTGCTCACATACTTTGAAAATAGGTCCCCGGGTAGATGGAATGATAGTTTGTTTGATTTGGTACAGTGTTGCCAGAATATGTTTTTGTTATGTACCAGATTTTTCGAATTCTATTTGCAGTGACATCTAATTTATTGAAGAGGAAAAAAGGGGGTTTTTATAGATAACGAACCCAAACAAGGGACACAATATATTTATATATATATATATATTTTACACGTGAACACTGCCTCAAGCAAAGTGTACTACATCTAGTACAATTGTAAATTGTACTAGACTGGCAACACTGGTTTGGTAACCTTGTTTGTGAGCGGCGCGCCAATTAATGAGTTCTTTTGACGTTTGAAATATATGTTGGCGTGTTGTTTTCTCTTTTTAACTTTATGCATTCATCAAATCGACGCGATCAGCCAGAGGGCAATGATGTACCAAAAAATATAGATTAACACGTGTGAAAATAAAAATATTAAAATTAAATTTATATTTTTGTTATTTATGTAATTTTAAAATAATGTGTCTTTATGAAATTTAACTGGGTGTTCACTGCACAAATGAACCAATGGAGAAACCGCCCCTGCGTACAAGCATTTAATAAAACCAAGAATACTTCTTTAAAGTTGAAGTCCCAGCAAGGGATACTTAAGAGTATTTTTGAGGAAAAAATAGCACCTCTTACTCAAATATCTTATCATGAATGCTTTAGAAATATTTTTCTGAACTCTCTTTAAAATGATTTGTAACTCATTTTTACTAAAAACTTTCTGTAGCAAACTCTTTAATAATGTTCTTTTAGTAAAGCTTTCTGACTTTTCTGGCTCCTAATGCTTCTAAGAAACCATCTCACCTGCTTTTAAATGAAGGGTGGACAAAGATGCAATTAATTTATTAATTGTGAATGATAATTGCAGAATATTATTCTAAAATGTTACCAATAGCCGTTAATTTCAGTTTAGGTTCAGTCCCTTTCCTCTGATGGTTTTTGTTTGTAAATATTGTGTTTTCAAACAGCAATACTACAGCTCGCTTCAGGCATGCTACAATTTCAAATTATTACAGGTTATAAACAAAATATGCTCCGAAAAAGGCTTGGAGGCTGTACTCTAATACAAAATGTTTAAAATAAACCAATCACAATATACTATTTCTCTTTATTCAAATAAAAAGCAATTCATTTAAAACTTTTATGGAAATCATTACATGGTTTTTCCTAGCTGTTTTTTAGTTCATCTTTCAAAAACTACCGATAATATAAAAACTCTAACACTAGAAAATAGAAATATAAACACGACCAAATAACAATAAAATACTAATTTTTTTAAAGGGTCTATGAACTGTGTGTATTTATCTTATTTAAAATATATTTTTTGAGGAAATGGGAATGACATATAACAGTGATAGAGAGATTTTTTATTCCAAAAAATTGTTTCCTCAAAAACAGTCTCTAATCATACACGCTTACATTTCAATCATTCAACACGTTTGGGTTTATTATAATAATTGAAATAGACGGCAAGATTGAAGACATAAAAATTGCAGGATTATTAAAACAAATAAGACGCCATGATTTACGTTTATGGCTCTCTGAGAGAATTTAATATATATTTCTAGAGAAAATAATATTTCTTCGCGCCCAAAGGGTATGAACGATCGAAGAATTTTCTGGGAATATGCAAATGAGAAATGGCATCGAATAGTGTTGGGAATACATAAGTTTAGTATAGTATACCCAGAGAAGCAACGCGGCAATTTCCTATTTAAATTTACGAAATTCGAAGGATATATAGAGAACATTGGATTTAACTTTAAAAATACATAACTCAGGAACTTTACATTTGAATTTATAAATTAAATCTAAAGTTAAATTCAAATTAATATACCTAGTGTTAGGGATATACAGACTATTTAAAAATATTTATTTTAGTGATGAATGTATTTTTATGCTGAATGGTAATGTAAATGAACAAAACTGCCGGTACTGGAGTGATGCGAACCCGCCTCGATTTAGAGTAGATCACATATGATTTATATAATGATAGTTCGGCAGCTGATTATCATATCATTTCTTTAAGTGAAACTTGGCTAAGCACTGATATTTTTGATAGTGAGATTGTTATTACAAAATATGTTCTCTATAGAAAGGATCGTAATTTTAAAATTAATAATGCATCAAATTGCGGTGGTGTCTTGCTTACTGCATGGAAAAAACAAGGCCAAATAAATTATTTACTTGAAAAAAATACAATTGCCATAGTTATTTTATTAACTATATCAAAAATTAAATCAATTACTATAAGTAAAAGTATGTTTCTAAACACTTATTTCTGTCACAAGTAAACAAGTCTCCTAAAATGAATTTTTTTAATAACCCCCAATAAGCGGTTAACTTAAGAATCACTTTGCCTACGACAAATGAATAATGTTTCTGAAACTGCTTTAATAACCACATAATCACATATATTTATCATTACTTAACTTTTACTTATGGTTACAAAATATTCACTTACGGCTAGCGAACGCTTTAATACAGTTAGTTCCGATCACCACCGAAACAGCAACGAACTAAGAGTCGATTAATCCGATTTCATTTATGTATTGTCTTTCCTACCGGACGGTCATAGCTCATAGGGAAGCTTAAGTCGAGGTCATACACCTTTTCCACGGAATGCTATGTAGCGTATAGGGTTTTTGCGATAAGTGTACGTATAAATCAAAGTATTCAATATTTGTTCATGAGTGTATTAAAAACTGTGCCATTTTAAGTATAATAATAATACTATGCCTATGCACCCCTTTACGAGTCAATTTTAACCCCAGAAATAGAGTTTATGCAGGGTAAGCAAGGCAATTAATATTATTATGTAATTACCTTATATATTTTTTGATACATCAATCGTGTATTTTTGACAGTGATATTTTTTAATCTCTATATATTGTCCCTATTCACATTTTTGTAAAAGTTGATATTATTTTAAAACACCTGAGTACCCAAATTTTTATAAATGTCCTTCGTACCTATAGCCTATTAAGGTAACAATAAGGTTTATAAAATCTAAGACTTTCTACATAATAATATTAATGATAAATAATGTTTTAAAGCCTATAAATAATGCAGGATCATAAATACATATATACCACCCACTAAAACAAAAATCACTTATCATAAGAAAACAGTTAACTAACGGCAAATAAATCAAAACCAATTAGTAGCATAAAGTGTACCTATAATAAGAAACTAATGTACACTAACCACAAGTAAATAGTTCACTAACTGTAGGTCGTTTAAAAACTAATTGAACTGTTTACTAACCACAGGTGACTAATTTCAGAAATCTTGTTTTAGTATACAACTTTTTATTTGCGGCAAGTAAAAGTTCGCTAACGGTTAGTGAATTTTTTTTCCGTGTGTAAAATCTAGCTTTAAATCTTGTCAAATAGATGTATCTTGTATTCCATACATTACACCCAACGTAGATATAATTGGAGTCAAAATGTGTAATGAAAAGTCATCTGTTTCTATCAATAATATTTATATCCCACCTAAATTATCAGTAGAATTGTACGAAGTAATATTTAATACACTGTGTAATATTCCTTGCTTATGCGACCGTGGCTATTCGATAATTATGGGTGATTTTAATAGAGCAGATTAACTTACTACAATCAATCGACTTATCCACGACTCATAGCGTCCTTCATTAACTTAATAAAATTGCTAGGCTTAGAACAACATAACTTTGTTCTAAACAATAATAATTGTATTTAAGATCTGGTAATGATCAGAACTAAATTATGTATATCTAGGTCTTTAGACCCAATGGTAGTTGTAAACCTACATCCTCCTCTAGAAATTTTAACTAAAATATGTTCTACAAACAAAAAATTCCTGAAACAATCATTTACATCTTGTAATTTTCGCAAAGCAGATTTTTCGAGATTGTATAGTAAGCTAATGAAAGTAGATTGGTCATTCCTTGATATTGGAAAAAATGTTAATAATCCGTGTTATTATCTATACAATAAATTAAATGAAATATTTTTAGAACATGATCCTAAAAAAAATTATCAAAAACTCTTCATATCCAGCATGGTTTTTAGGAAATACAATCAGGAAATTAAAATAAAAAAATAGAATCCTTAGAAAATATAAATCAACTGGAAACGTAAGTTATTATAAGCAATTTAAAAAAATTCGCAGGGAGGTAAAATAGTATATTACACACCGAGGTGGGAAGAGTTTTATTCCTGTCGTGAAATTAGTTATATCACCGAGACGCGAAGCGTCGGGGTTAGATATGATCTCGAGACAGGAATCAAACTCCCTTTCGAGGTTTGTATACTATTTTATTTACAACCATCATATTTCAATCATTGTTAATAAATCTCTGTTTTGTTCTGAACATACCTAAAATATTACATTTAACGACAAATTACCAAGCGCGCGGTTTTCTCAGAATAATCAAGTAGGTAAATATATTGTTACTGTGATTACGGGGTAAACAACTGTCACCAATATAAATAAATGTCAGATAAAGCCGGATATTAAATTCGCGAATAATAAATATCAATAAGTAGTTTGTTATATTTTAGATCATTGTTGTTTTTTATTGTTTGCCATTAAATAGATATTATAAAATTTGTCAAACACTGTGTTATTATTTTTTTTAAATATAAAAAATATTCATCTAGAATAGATGAAATGAGGGCGGGAAGTGAGGGCGGGAAGTAGAGGTGTGTAATGTGACACTTCCCAACCTTCAATGACGTTAGTAATAACAACATTACATATATGGTTGTAAATAAAGAAAATATCAAGCTTACGATCTCATTTTGTAAAAAAATGTCGAGAGTAATTTATCTGATCATCTCAATAAAATTTGATCTTACTTAAATACCTTGCGTAATGAATCATGTCTACCATAAACATTGAGTTATCAAGGTGTTATCAACATGTCCAATTCTGTAGACATAATTGATTCCTTTGCAAATAATGATATATGAAAGCTAACAATACATTCAGCCAGTTTACGACAAAAATAATGACTTTAAAAGCTTATCAACAATAAAATACGGTTTACCTTTTTTCCGTATATTTAAACACGCCAAGTCAAATTTTTCACAAGTTATTCGTGATGCTTAAAATACACGTTACATCTTTACCTTAAAGATATTTATTTAAATCTTTAGGATCTATGCATAATCTTAGATCTCCATTACTTTTTTTAATAGTGATAAGACTATTTACCCATTCGATTGGCTCTTACTTAATTTGAATATACCTGATGTCTCTGGTTCGTCCAGTTTCTTTACAATTCATCATGTAATCCAAATGGTACTTTTCTAGTTGGATAGAGATAACATAACATGTTCTCTAAGAAAACAGTAAACTTAGTGTAGACGATGTGAATATACGAGGCTTGGTTGCGAGGGGTGCTATCACATCTACTGGAGAACATGGTCCTCAACACGCTCATCAACCACCTCAATAATGAAAGTCACTACACAATAGCTTTTGCAGATGATCTGGTCATTCTGCAAACAGGTAATTTTGAGAAAGGATGCTCTTAAAATTTTAGAACAGTTTTGCAAGGACCAATCCCAAGAAAACAGAAAAGTATCTTTTTAGAAGGAAACGGATGAAAATAAGATTAAAACCTCCAGAACACAACACTAAACTTTGCAACAGAGGGGAAGTATCTTGGTCTCAGCTTTGATAACAAGTTAATATGAAACTCAACCTTAGAAAACAGAGTCAAAAGACCATTCATTACTTATGAACAATGCCGGCGAACTGTGGGGCATACCTGTAGTTTCTTCGCAACAGTTGTCACATAAACTTTACATGGCTATCATAAGACCTTTCCGCAAATTAGAACAAATTCAAAGAACTGCATATCTCAACAAAACAAGAGCCATAAAAAGCTTGCCAATCTATGCTATGGATATCATTCTTACTCTCATTACCCTTGATATGCTCGATACGCTCCCACTGCTTCAAGCGAACATGGACTCCATCTCACCAAAATATATTTTTCATTAAGTTATAATAAAACAAATAGAACAGCCGGAAGTGGCAGGTACGATTCATATCTACACCGATGGTTCTAAAAGAAAACAAGGCTCAGGATATAGAATATTCTCCAGATTCTTAAACTTAAACATAAAATGGGCTGTGAGTAATAGTGTCAGTGTAGTTCAAACAGAGCTAACGGAAATTCTAATAGCAGCAAAAGAAATAACCAGAAAGAATATCACTGGAAGGAACATGCTCATCTATACAGATAGTAGGCAAGTACTACTCACCCTGAACAGACGACGAATTTATTCAGGGTTAGTACTAGAATGTCACGAAGCTTTGGCTGAAGTATTCATCAACAATGTGGTCATCTTAAGATGGATTAAAGGTCACGCCACATCGAAAGGTAACCGTCTTGCTGATTCACTAGCCAAGAAGGCAGCCAACCAAACATTTTTTGGACCTGGCCCTTCTATTGGCCTGACAAAATCGATAGTCACAGAACTAATCAAAGAACATTCCCTTGTGAAATTCAAGGGAGATGGGATAAAACAAGAAACTGCAGAGTTGCCAGGGAACTCTTAAGTTATACTGACAATACTGCAGCAAACAAATACTTCACTATGACCAGACAGAATCTGCGCATATTTACAGGCATTCTAACTGGTCATTGTCCAGTACGAAAGCATTTTCATTTCATTGGGTTGTCAGAATCCGCATTCTGTAGAGGGTGCGAACAAGAAAATGAGACCATCAAGCATATTCTTCACGACTGCTCGACGCTCTTATTTATTAGAACATTTGTGTTCGACGAGTATCGGCTAACACCGGACGATATAAGAGAAGCACCTCTTGTCGACGTTGTCAACTACATTAAATCTGTAGGCTGGCTCACGAGCTAGGAGGTGCCTATCATCTCAGGAGGATGCACAATGGACCTTATGAGGCCTTAGTGCCGTGGGGGGTTATTCACCCTCCACACGTTACAAACACAGATACCCTTGATATTTACAAGGAGGTTGCCATAATGAAAATGACATGCCTTCGCATGGTTAAAAGAGAACCTGATGTAGGATATAGTGAGGCGAGACGTTGCTTTTGATAGAAGGCGCTCGATAATCTTCCACTGCTTCAAGCGAATATGGACTTTATCTCATCGAGATATATCTTTTATAAGCCATATGAACAAACAGAAGAGCCGGAGGTGGCAGGTACGATTCAAATCTACACCGGTGATTCTAAAACAACACATGGCTCAGGATGTGGAATATACTATAGATCCTTAAACCTAAACATAAAATTTGCTGTGAGCAATAGCGCCAATGTAGTTCAAACCGAGCTCATAGGGTTTCTCATAGCAGCAAAAGAAATCACTGTAAACAATATCACTGGAAGATACCTGCTTATCTATAGCAGACAAGCACTACTCAAGGTTAGTTCTAGAATGTCAGGAAGCTTTGGTCGAAGTATCCATCAACAATGTGGTCCCTACCTCATTAGAGGATTCGGCTAAATTTCTGATAATTGGAGGTAACGTGCTCCCTAGTGTCGGCGTTTAAAGGGGTTATGATGGACAAGTAATGTTATTTTTAACAGACACGTTATTTGTGAATAAATTGTTATTTTTGTGTGTTTATAAAATAATAGACCTGGTAAAAATAACACAGGTTGTCAATCATAACCTCCTGAAACTGGTAGTTAAAAACGAACCGAACATAAATAAATTGTTAACTAAGAAAACTACTTTGTATATAAAAATTATTTAAAAAATATTGTTTTATGGGGATTTCAATGATATATTTGAAAAATTCTCTCCTTTCTAAAGCCTAAAATATAAATTTTGTTTAAAACTTGTATTTTTAGGAAAAGAACGTCTTTCCAATCTACCCTTAGTTTTCTTAATTTTCCGTTGTGCAATTCAAATATTTAATTAGTTTCCATTACGGAGCTCGCCAAAAATATGGACAAGAACATTCTATTGTTCTAGTTACTGTTTCGACTAGAATTGGCCTAGCCCAAATGGTACAAAATAACTTCTCCTAAAGACTTATTAATGAGGACTGAACAAAACTACATAAATCATCATGAAAAATTTGGATATGTATTATATTTATTATATTATCATTAAAACATTTATCGAGATAAACATTGTCATCAATAAAGTACAACTAAGTAATAGGAAGGTTTAATAAATCCCATAAGAATTAATAAAACAATAATTTTTACCCACTAATAATAAAGCAGCATTAAATTTAAAACATATAACGTCATCGTATACAGTAAAATTATTTAATATTATGAAGCCATGCTAAAATTAAAAAATATATGAGCAGCTCATAAATGTTCAATTTCCATTATATCAATTCCAAAAAGTAAATTGAAAAAATTGTCATCCACGGTTGTGACATCAGGAACAATGGCTACCAAAGAAGATCATGTACGTGACTTGGATATAGTACAAACACTATTCACGGTAATAAAAAATAAATGAAAAAAGATCGTGAAAAATAATTGTGACAGCACACTACGTACGTGATTTGGACGTAGATGATTTTATTAAAAAACAAATGAAACGAAATTAGGTTTATATTTTAACTAAGTAAATAAATAATTACACTCTATTTTTCATAATATATTTTGCATGCTGCTTTAGATTCGTTGATGAATCAAACACAAGACTTTTAAAAAACTTGATTATGTGGTAATGTTTCAAATGTACGAATTTTAGTAATTAACGTCCAAAAAAATTTATCTCGAGCTAATAAATAAAACTTGGGGTAATCTTACTGATAAAAAACAATAGTTATATATTTATTTTTCTAACAAGTGCTCAAGGTAATTCTTTTTATCACTCAAATACGTTAGACAGAAGATGCGAAGCGAACTTCAAATAAGTTTTTGCGTGCGGATAACAGATAACAGATAATATTAAAAATAAAAAAATTAAAATAATTTATTCAACCATTTTTAATTATACTTGAAAGAAAGAACTATGTAAAAAATAATAGAAAATTGAATTATTTGTTCATAAAATTTTTAAGTATAATTATACAGGGTGGGCCACTTAAAAGTTTCACGCCCCCTTATCTTCGTTATTTATTGAGATATCGAAATATTTTTTCGTTATTGAAAAAACTGGAACAAATACTTTCTTATGATTAATTCAATTATTCCGTGACGTCATAGCTTACTTCCGGTTTTTCCGAAAATAACAGAAAATCGCAATTTATTTTTTATTTTTAAATTGAAACTCACTTTTTTTATACTAAATTTGAATTTATGGGACATTTTTGTATTATAGTCGTGTTTTAAAAATTTTCTGGTTGCTGTCAAAATGGCCGCCATATTGGATAATATTGTTTCTAAGCATGTTACTGTTAATTCGTCTATGGAAAAAAATATAGAAATACAGGGTGTTAAAAAAAAAGTGTCACAAAACGAAATGGTGAATAGTATGACCCAAAATAAGCAGAAAAGTCTTAATAAATATATGACCGCAAATTAACGGTTTCGGAGATACGGGCCATTTTGTGTTTATAACAATTTTTTATTATTATAAAAAAACAATGATATTTATAAACAATCAATAACAACATAGAGTTAAATGAGATGTTCAAAGTGCCCTCCCTCCATTTCAATACATTGCCATTTGCACGACCGTACATAAAATGCATGTCAGCTAATTCAATATTAGTGTAAACAGGCATAACGAAAATTTATAAAATTATTCATCCACAACAAAATAATAACTGCAAATAGTATCTATGAAAAAACATCGGTAGACTCCGATAAGAAAAGCAAGTTTTTGAGAATGAAAAAAGATAATCAAAAAATGATACAAAACACAAAACACTCTCTGAAACCATTCATTTGCGGACATATGTTTATTAAGACTTTTCTGCATATTTTGGCCCATACTACCCCCCGTTTTATTTTGTGACACTTTTTTTAACACCCTGTATATGATCTTCATAAAATCTTTGTAAGCTTTAAAATTATCATTAAGACCTATTAACCGTATGCCAGTGGCGTGTCTAAGCAGTTTTATTATTAGCAAACCGTTTAATAATTCCATCCGCTTTTATCTTCGTTGTTATTGAGATATCGAAATGAAAACTTTTTTGTTTAAAAGCTTATAACAGATTTATTTGTTGGATCCAATTGGTCTATGACGTCATGGCTTACTTCCGATTTTCCCGGATATAACTGAAAATCGCAATTTATTTTTAATTTATAAATGAAACCCCTTTTTTATTGAAAATTTGAATTTCTGGAATGTTTTCCGACAAGAAATGTTTGTTGAAATTTTCTGTCAGCTGTCAAAATGACCGTCATATTGGTTAATATTTTTTTTAATATGTTATTGTAAATTAGTTTATGGAAAAAATATGGGAATATATAAAATATTTGTGAGCTACACAGTTCTTATTAAGGCTCATTTACAGTATACCAGTGGCGTATCTAAGATTTTTGTTATTAGCAAACCGTTTAATAATTCCACCAGCTCTTATCTTCCTTATTAATTGGGATATCGGAATGAAAATTTTTTTGTTTGAAAGCATGGTATAAATATTTTCAAATAATTGATTTAACTGGTCTGTGATGTCATGGCTTACTTCACTTTTTCAAAAATAACAGTAAATGGCAATTAGTTTTTTATTTTTAAATGGAAACCCACTTTTTTATTGAAAATTTATATTTCTTGAGCATATTTGTTATCGAACTGAATTCATACGATTTCAGCGCTTGTAACCACTACATCAGTCAACTACCTACTGATAAATAAAATAACAAAAAACAGTTATTTATTCTTTTAATAAATGTAAAACTGGCCTATAAAAAAGGCCTTTACATACGAATTGCATACGATATTTCTACTACCGTACATATGGCCCTCTAAGAACAAAAATACAAAGGTTACTTTACGCACTAACGCGTAAAGAAAATTTTAAATAAAATGTCACTTGTGATGTTAAAATACTAAAAATTGTGTCTTGTTGACGCACTAGTGCGTAAAAAGTTTTACTATACGCACTAGTGAAAAAAGTATAACTTTAGGCACTCCGTAGTGCGCATAATGTACGTACTTTAACGCACAGTAGCAGAAAAATAAATTAATACGACACACAACAGATCTTTAAATATAAAAAATGTTTATTTTCATTTTAAATTTTAAAGTAGCTTAATTTTATCAGAAAGATTTAAGGAATTAACCTAATAAAACAATACAATAATAAACATTGATTAGTTCAAGAAATTTATATTTTCAATAAAAAAGTGGGTTTCCATTTAAAAATAAAAAATAAATTGCGATTTACTGTTATTTTCAAAAAACCAGAAGTATCACAGATCAGTTAAAGCAATATTCGAAATTATTTATTCCAAGCTTTCAAACAAAAAAGTTGTCTTTCCGATTTCTCAATTAATAAGGAATATAAGAGCGGGTGAAATTAATAAACGGTTTGCAATAATAAAAATCTTAGATACGCCACTGATAAAATGTCAATGGGTCTTAATGGAAATTTTGAAGCTCACAAAAAAGTTATAAATGCCCATATTTTTTTCCATAAACGATTTAACAGTAATATATTAAAAAATATATTATCCAATATGACGGTAATTTTGACAGGTGGCAGAAATTTTTCAACACACGTCAAAGATAGTATTTGTTCCAAGCTTTTAAACAAAAAATTTTCGTTTCAATATTTCAATTTACAACGAAGATAAAAGCGGATGGAATTATTAAACGGTTTGCTAATAATAAAAATGCTTAGATACGCCACTGGTGTACTATAAGTGGGTCTTAATAGGAATTTTAAAGCTTACAATGATTTTATAAAGATCATACATTCCCATATATTTTTCCATAAACGAATTACTAGTCACATGGTTAGAAAAAATATTATACAATATGGCGGCCATTTTGACAGCTGACAGTAAAATTTTAATATATGCTTCTTATACAATATTGTTCTAGTAATTCAAATTTTTAACAAAAAAAAGGTTTCGATTTTAAATTAAAAAATAAATTGCGATTTTAAGTTATATCAAGAAAAATCCAAAGTAACCCATGACGTCACAGACCAATTGAATACGGTATATAAAAGTATCTTTTATAAGCTTTTAAACAAAAAAGTTTTCATTCCGATATCTCAATTAATAACGAAGATAAAAGCGGATGGAATTATTAAACGGTTTGTTAATATTAAAAATGCTTAGATACGCCACTGGTATACCGTAAATGGGTCTTAATGGGAATTTTGAAGATAACAAAGATTTTATAAAGATCTCACATTCCTATATTTTTTTTCATAAACGAATTAATAGTAACATGTTTAGAACAAATATTATCCAATATGGCGGCCATTTTGAAAGCTGTCAGAAAATTTTCAATACACGATTATTATACAAAAATGTCCCAGAAATCCCAATTTACAATAAAAAAAGTGGGTTTTAATTTAAAAATAAAAAATAAAATACGATTTTCTGTTATTTCCTGAAAAACCGAAAGTAAGCCATGACGTCACAGAATAATTGAATCCATCCTAAGAAAGTATTTGTTCTAGTCTTTCAAACAATAAAAAAATTATTTCGATATCTCAATGAATAACGAAAATAAGAGGGGGGGTAGAACTTTTAAGTGGCTCACCCTGTAGACATTTTGCAAATTGATTACACCTCTGGTTAGTTTATTTAAAGGATTTCTTATGGTATGGGATGATGAACTCTGACTTAATATTATGACTTGATGAAGGTTAATTTAACTCAGGATAGTTGTTTAAATGGATGGATGAAGATTGACCTAACTCAGACGGGCAGTTGTTTAAGCGGCTTGATAAAGGTTAATTTAACACAAAAAGCAGTAGTTGTTCACAAAACTGGATGAAGGTTGAATTAACTAAGAAAAGTGGCTTAATTTTATATAGCTAGATGAAGTTTGACTCAATACAGAAAAGCAGTAATTTGTATCCAGTATATAATTCGTTTTCTTGATTTGTAGTATCGTCAATGTAACTCTCGATGACAGTCGTCCATTCCCAGCCTCTTAGGACTCATCGGGCGGTCAAGTGATAGCTCATTTAAAGTGCATTCTAATTATTCTTAAGGCTCCATTTCAGTGTATTTTACTTGGTCAAAATAGAGGTTTACAATTATTTACAGAACTTATGTTTTATTGGATGGATTTTAGTAAAACTTTGGCAGCTTATAGAAAAATGTTTATTGATTGCAATGAGATATTTTTATTTTACCTGCTAATTGTTAAATACTATTAAAAAATATAAAAAAGTGATAGTCGCAGATACAGTTTAAAAAACTTTACAGCATTCTACATATTTTTTGAATATTATTGGCAAATTTTAATAATCAATGATGCGTAATTTTTAAACTGTACACAAATTACGATTTCATGTAACATTGTTAATTTTGCTGCGTTCATATAGAATTTTAGTGCAGGTCCTAAGTTAAATGTGTCCAAAAAAACAAAAGTAGCGAAAGTTTCGACGCCATGTTGCCATATCTCAAAATTGTCTTAAATTTAGAGAAAAATATATTATTATGCATATTTACAATTTAAGCAACTATAAATTATATATACAGGGAGACTCATTTTTTACCATTATCTTAATAAGATGAATTTTTAATAATATTTGATGCTTTGTCTAAAATCAAATACTAAATTAAATAAAATTTAAAATAATTGCCTGAAATCAAAAATGCATTCAACAGTAAAGTGCCTTCTATCTATCTGAATTAGGGCGTGGTTCAAAGCCCACTTGTATCGAAGCTCTAGGCTTATTGTACCCCTCACAGTTTCTATCCCATCAGATTGATTTTCTTGATGAATTCAAGAATATGTCTGATGGGCGCTTTCGCGATTTCTTCAGGTTCCGGATATTGTACCCTGAAGTACTATTCCCTTTCCCATTTAAGGTTTCGATAGTGGCATAGTATGTAAATAGGAGTTTCGTCCTCCTCTTCACATATTCTACATAGGGAGTCATCAGATATTCCTAAGAGATTTAGGTGTCTTCTAAGGCCGCAGTGTCCCGTAAGAAGTCCTATTACGGCCTTGAGTTCGCTTCTGCTAAGGTTTAGCAGTTGATGTTATCTGCTTGTGGATGGCCCCTCTATGAATTTTTTTGACTGTCCAGGAAGTTCCATCCAGAGCCTATGATGTGCTCTTTTTATTTGTTCCTTTAACACCAAAGTGCCTTTATTTACACTTTGCTAATTGAATACACTCATATAAAGTCACAAAATACTCATTTAAAACGCGTGTGAAAATATTTGTGAAAAAATTGGTGAAGGATGTTTTTTGTTAATGTATGCTGAGTTTTTTCTGTAATTTAAGTGTGAATTCAACAAAATAGGCATCGGTTAGTTATGCATTCAATATGTGTTCAGCAGACACAAACATGTAATATATATGCATCAATTACATATACTACTTCCATGTTACATAACAAAGTAACTTACATGTTACATAATAACTCACGTGATTACTGTGAAAAATTACCTAATTTTGTTATTAGCAGGTTTTTCATAGATGATGTAGTGGGTTAAGTACATGTAAGAAACAATGTTATATATTAGAAGACATGTAACGTTTATAATACCATTGCATTATTTAATATGCCTCATTATTACTGCATATACGGAGTGGCCCAAAAGTCTGGAAACGGCCAATTATCTCGTAAATTGCTAATTTTAATTGTACAAAATTTGGGGTACATCTATTTTGGGGCACGAAGATTTTAGATTTGATATTTGCAATGTTGCCAGATTTGCCGTTTCTCTTATATTATTAGTCACTTTGGTTTTTCAAATTTATCATCCTGTATATTTTGTCATTATTGGAATCTCCTATTCAATATGAGTTTAACCATATGTAACACTTGTGATTGTATGTCGTCTGGAAGGTCTTAAATAAATAAAACAATCATGGAGAAATGTGGTAGACACACATTCTACCATCGGTTAGGGTAATGTCAACTCACAAACAGAGCACATTTTAAACACTTGATAAAGTAACCATTATGTTAAAAATGTTATAATCTTTCAATTGCTACGTTTTAATGTAGTTGAAAATAGTTTGTATTAAAAAAAATTATTGAGACAATTAGGCGTCGCCAGATTTATTTAATTTATTTAAAACCTTCCAGACTACATAAAATCATAAGTGTTACATATAGTTGAACTTGTATTGAGTAGGAGATTCCAATAATGACTGAATATACAGGGTGATGAATTTAAAAAATCAAAGTGACTAATAATTAATGAGAAACGGCAAATCTGGCAACATTGCAAATATCAAATCTGGAATTAGCGTATCCCAAAATAGGTGTACCCCAAATTTTGTTTAATTAAGACTAGCAATTTACGAGATAATTGGCCGATTCCAGACTTTTGGACCACTCTGTATACATTACTTTTTTTATAGAACATTAGTCTTAAAAATATTACCTATATATAATTGTTTTTAAAACGTTCTTAAGAAATCATTCCAAAAACGTTTCTTTAGAAACATCGTAGGAACGTACCATTTATGTCATAAACATAGAAACATATATAGGACCTAAGTGGAATGTTTCTGGCAGATTAGTGTTAGTAGAAAATAATCAAAAGTTTTTCATATGGTTCCAACTTAAGTAGACAATGTATGACAAGCACTTACAGAAAAAAGTCGAAAATATTTTTTACATTACACACGAATGTTATAAAGTTATTTTACATTAAAAGATATATTCAAATAAATATGCAATTACAGCAATTTAGCATTAAAATTTGGGTTTGGTAATTTTTTAATTTATAATTAAAATTAATGTATAATGTAAAACGTAAATAATCGCCTAACCTGAATTTTCATGATAAATAACTGTAATTGCATATTTGAATATAACTTTTCTTTCAAAATAACTTTATATTATTCTTCTGTATTGTAAAAATTTTTTTATTAAACCAATAATAAAAAGTTTTCCATATGGTTCCAGTTTACACACTTTACGACAAAAACCGCCGAAAAATTTTTAGAGAATAAAGAAAAGTAATTTAAACGTTTTAGTTAGATATATCAATAATTTTATTGGACAAAATCGTAATTGAAATCAAAATTGTGATATTTTAACCATTATTTGGAAATGGGGTAAATATACCTGCCTACTTATAATAAATTATGCGGGGTCAGTGCCACTAACAGATTCCTACAATAAGTAATTATCCCAAGTATGTACCTGGGCCCCTTATTAGACAGCTAAATATTTAATTCCCCGCAAACGTGGAAAAAGTTGCTAAAAATTGGTAGATTGCCTATAAATAGATATCTACAAATACGCGGCGTTGACAAATCTTTTCCACCAGACCAACTTAACTGAAACTATAAAATAAAAGTATGGTTGTGCATATTATTTTGCTGGACGACTTTTACAATATAATGGACAAAAAATGGAAGTAAAAGAGTGTAGCCACATCTACAAAGGACAGGATTAACTAAAATTTTAATTTAAATCATGTTATCAAAAACCGGAAGTTCTGTGGCATCCTTAAGGCCTTTATGAGCGCTTCATAATGTATTGAATTAAAATCTAGTTTAATAATCAGTTATTTTATACATAGTTTAAATATCTTATTTATTTGAACTTTTTTTTTTGCAGGTTATGGATGAAAGATGGGAAAGCGAAGTTGTAGAATACGGAGCTATAAACATAACCGGATTCAGAATAGTGGACAGCTATAAACCTTACGTCAAAGATTTCTTAGAAGGTAATAATGTTAACCATTTATTTCAGAATATGCAGTGTGAAAACAGAACATTCCTTTCACGTACATTTTGTAACAGTTTTCTAATCCAACTAAATTATTAATTAAAATCGTGCGTGCCTGCCAGCTTCGTATACCTAAATTAATTAACAGTTAATATTTTAATTTTCCAACACATTTTTGTCTGCACCCTAGTTCAACGGAAAATTTGTCTCTATCTCTAAATGGCGACATTTTTAATGGTTTACGTTGTACGACTATTTTCAACCAATTAGAATTAAGTTTGTATACGCCACACCAATTTCCAAATTATTATCACAAATTCCTTTAAACTAGATTTCAGGTACTTTATCTGCAAAAATACATATACCTTTTTTATATAAAACTGTTTTAGCCATGAAATACCCAACAATATTATTAAACTTTTGACCTATAGTGAAACGCATCACTATGATACAAGAAAGCCAAAAAAACGTTTCAGATTAGCAACATTAAAAACAAAAACATTTTGGATCACAACATTTATAACAGGCTACCTAATTTTAAAGTGTTAGTTTAATATGTCTACCAATCCTCTATATATTGAGATTTTTGTTCAAATACACAGTAATAATGTGGTGTTTTGGTTACGTTTTATCTTCTGCTCCTATTTTTTTATTTAACATCTACGACAGCGGATTCTGTACATCTGAAAAAAAATTAAAAATCTGCACTTTTACCAGAAAAGGCAAGAATATCTTTGGGAGGGAAAAGAGACGAGCAAATGAGATTTTGTGACATCATAATTGCAAATGGAAATGCATTAAGTACCACCAGTTTTTTAAAGGTGCGCCAGAAGGCATTATTGACATAGCTTCGTCTAGTCATTAGAAGACCAACAAAGGTTTCATAGAAGTCATTTAACATATGCAAAAGTATACAAATGCATCTAAAGAAAATCCAGTTTATCCCACCGAATATAAGTTATTGTGAGACAGTAGAGCCTGGCATTTCTACTTTAAACCCTAAAATTAATATAATATCCCGTTTAAAAACTAATCTAGTACAAGTTAAACTACTTCCAAAACTAGTTAAAATTAAAAAGAAAAATAGAGAAAAAGAAGTTTAACAATTTTAACGAAAACCCCTGTTAAAGAAAGATTAGAAAATGGAGAGAAAGAAAAACAAGAAAAAAAGGCGCTCTGTAGTAAAAAAAGAAACAAAACAAAAAATAAAGAAGAAAAAAATATGTTCGTAGGGTTTTTTCCGATATTTCATCTGAAAGTGACGACAAGGAACCTCTTCGTGAAGAGTCTGGGGACAGTCCCATGGAGAAAGATGAAGAAGAATCCGTTGAGTGGGATGTAACTCACTTACAAAGGATGTGCTTGTTAAATTTTCTATCAAGAAATTAAAACACTATGTGGGAATAATTTCATGCAAAATATCTAACTCTAAATATGTTGTTAATTTTTAAAAAGTTATGACAAGGGAAAAATTAATTTTTCCTGATATAGAGAATGAGTCAGAAATACCAGCAGACAATATTATATTTAAACTGCCACCTCCAGTCAAATATACGGGAACCACAAGATTCAAGGGGTTTTTCAAATTTTCTCTTATTTTTCATCGTATAATATAAGTTGGTTTGAAAAAAATTGGTTTTGTTTTATTTTAACTTTTTTATGACTAAAAATCACATTACAGTGTAGCGTCTTTTATTTGAAAGCATTTCACACGCAAAATATTAGTTATTTTTTCACAAGTCCTTCTATTTATTTTTAATTGTCCACTTCTAATGAGGCACATATGGACATTCTGCAAATCACGTATTTTTTGTTTATATGAGGTTATTGCTTCAATACTAAAAATATATAACACAGCCAAGGTGTTACTTTTCAGAGTTTTCTGTTACCAATAAATAATTCTAAATTATCCTCTTGTCTCCTTCTTCTATACTAACCTTAGAATATCTTTATTTAAGTCTATTTATATTATTCAAGTTCCAGGTTTAACAAAGCTTAGATGTTACTATCTACAAGATTATTCGATTTTGTATAGTAACATCAGACAAAAAAACATAGGAGTATAATATAAAAACAAATTTACAGGCCATCATTGCATTTATGCATCAAAGACAAATTGCAAGATAATGGGAGCCTTATAAGATCCAGAATTGGATTTAAAAAAAAACAATTAGGATTTTATTTATTCTGCAGAATTAATCGTCATCCTCGGTGTCCAAATTTATGTAAATGAGCACAAAAATGCAAGCACAAACTACCTTGTACTCTCAGATAACAAAAATGACATATAACAAATAATTAATGAAATCAAATAATATTAAGTATACATTAATGTACAATTAATATACACATTAGATATGTTTGGATCAAAGCCCATTGATAAATTAAATGTAATGAAACAGTGAACAAAATTGCTAAGTTAGGGCCCCAATAACCAATAATTTTTCAAATTACAAATGTCGACAAGATAAAATATCTTTTATATTAGCGAAGATAAAAATTCAGTCAAAATAGGCAATACAAGTTAGGAGAAAAATGAAAGTGTTACAAAAACATCCGACTAAGCATCTCACAAGAACTTTGGTTTGCGAACGTATCTGACTAAAATATGTAGGTATTAGTTTTATGTGGATTGAGGTTAAGCCTAAAAATAAAAAAAAATGTCTAATATCAATCGACTTATTTTAACGGTATTTGTCATGTTAAAAAGTAATGAAATTTATGTATCATCAAAGACAGGCAGAAGCTTGTCTCCTATTCTGAATTATAAAAGAAGACAAACAAGAATAAATAATTCGCAGCTTATTTCAGTACTTAATTGAATATCGCTCTAAACTAAATAAATTGGCTAAAATATTAACATACTTTAATTGACACAAACAAAGCATAACATTTATCTCAATTACTACCATCAAGAAATATTAAAGTTTATGAAATATTACACAGACAAATTTTAAAATGTAAATTGTTGCTATAATATAATGAAAAAATTTTATCTTCATACCTCACTACCCTTTGTTAAAATCCTTCTTAGGTCGAGGTCCTCCTGTGATCTCACTATGAATGACGCCATGGCGTGCCCCCGTTAAAATCATTAAATAGATTAAATAACAAAGTCCTCAAATTCATTGTTCCCCATTATTTTTATGAAATATACTGTAAACAAATTTTAAATTTCAAAATTTTAAATTTTTAATTCAAAACTTTTAAATTCCCTTGATTGGTTATATTTTCACCACTCAAAATGTTAATTTCGTTTTTTTAATTATTTAACACAAACATATAAACTATTTATTAACTCTAACTTCAGACTAGAATTCTGTACTAATTCAATAACTATCTAAATCTACACTTCATATTTATACAAATCTTGTTCATGAAATACCTCCCGTACTTTACCATCTTCTAAATTATTTAAAATGTAACTATTGACAATAATAAAAAAATAATTTATTTTTTACATTTTACATTTATTTGTTCCACTTATCCTCCATAAATCACATATTTTTTAAAATTTTCAACACATTTCATCTTTTTATATTCCATGTTCTTTGCTTGTTCCAAAATTCAAAATACCTGTCTCCCATCTAAATTTTCCTACTTTGCTTTCACCTTTGTCCTAACTCACTCCTTTTCTGTCAATCTCCCATTTATAACAATTTTCCTCTTTCTCCCCTATCTAATTTAATTTTTCTTACATACTTATTTTGTAACAGTTTTGATATTACTCTGCTATTATTTTACTTATTTATTTTAATTTTTTATTTATTTTACTTTCATTCGCCTGTTTATTTTATTTTTACTTTTACTTTATTTTTATTCGCTGTAATAATTTTATATTTATTCTTCCTGATTCTACATGATTTAATTTTTCATCTTATTGTCTCTTTTCCTCATGAATTTATTTTCTTTTTCTTTAATTTTTTCTTTATTTTTTATTACTTTCTACTTCTTCAAATTCTAATTTTACCTCTTCTACTTCTATATTTCCTTTTTTTATTTCTATAGTCATTTCAAATTTCTTTGTTTCTATATTTCTTTCTTCTTTATTTAATTCTAAATTTTCGTCTATTTTTATCTACTTAACATTTTTTTAATTTGCATATTTCTTCTTTAATTTTCTCAATTTCTTCACTATATGTTCCTATCATTTCATCTATTTTCTTTATTATTTCTTCTTTATCTTGTTTCCTATTTTCATCAATTTTTTTACTGTTTTCCTCTTATTTATTCATTTTCCTACAGTTCTCATCCATTTTCTTCATTAATTCTTCCTTATCTTCTTTTCTATTTTCATCTAATTTATTTAATAATTCTTCCTTATCTTGTTTTGTCTCCTTCCTGATTTCTATCGCATCTTTACAATTGAATATCTCTTTCCTCTTCGCAAATCCATCTAATGTATAACTTTCAAACTTTCACAAATTTTATAAAACACTTTATATTCCACCAAACAAATTAATACATGACACTTTACTATAATTTAATTTAACTTATTTAATGCTATTTTCCGCCTACTTCAATTCCACCCAAAATGTCTAAACTTTCTATCCTTTTTACATCCTATTTTATCATTCAAAGTATTCTGTTATCTCATAAGCTCTACAAACATTACACACATGCACTATATTCCTTCTTTACAAAATAAGATGCCAAAATCAATAGTTCAAATAAAGGAAACTATAAACAATCTTAACAGTTTTGCTTCCAAATCCCAAAATTCCAATTATCCAATGATCTCTTTTTATACATAATGCTACACGTTGGATGGCGACATAGATATAGAAACTGCATATCAATTTTCCAAAAAAAAAAAATTTGGACTCTTAGAAGGAAGTAGTTTGTTTCTACAAATTTACAACTAAATTATTATACCAAATTTATTAATAATAAAAAAAATAATTTTTAAGTCACCTCTTCTGTATTTTCCGTTAGCTGCTTGTCTCTACCTGTCTGCTTGTCTCTACCAGTCTGCTTGTCTCTACCTGTATGCTTTCCTCTGCCTGTATGCTTTTCTCTACTGTCTGTCTGCTTGTCTCTACCGGTCGGCTTTTCTGCCCTGCCTTCTGATTTTTGTTTACCTTTTTAAATCAATTTAAATTAAAATAATTGTACCCTTTCTTATATTCAATTGTAAATTTTTTTCTTTAAATTATGCTCTTTCTTCAATTTACCAATCTTTATTTCAATGAAACTCAATCTTTTTAATTTTAACAATTATTTTAAATACAATTTTTAATTTAACTAACTAATTTCAACCCATTCGACAATTTTCCAAGTTGACAATCTTAAATTCTCATCTGACATTCTTTTTAAAATCAACATCTCCCCGACATTCTGATTTTCACTTTTAATTTTGATTTCTAGAAACTTTTTATATCAATATATAAACATACACATTATCTATCTATATATCTAAAATATACTTTTTATTTTTTTTGTTGTAAAAATATTGTAACTCCATTTTTTGATCTGCTACACACACATAAATCTATTAGTAGGTAATGACAGATTTCAATAAACCATTTTCGCAAGCTTTATTTTTTGAATATGAGTTATTTAAATAGCATCTAACAGTAAAATCATCGTCCTCCATTTCAGTTGTACTACAGGTGGTTGCGGGAGGGTTGCAAATCCAGTAAAAAATTTATTAGAAAATATCGTCTTTCACCTGAATTGTACAACAAACTACGTCTTCCACCCACATAAATAGGCGTAAAAAAATATAGTCGCAAAGGTGAAACCAAGTATGATGCTTATTTTTATAGTATGAAAAATAAAAATAATAGTCTTCCACCAATAAAACACAACGAAGGTCGTCTTCAAAGCTGATAAAGGTGTTCTCTACATGCAGTATTAAAACTCTTTGAACACATACATTTGGATATATTTTACATTTCGAATAAATCTTATTGGACTATATTTGATTATTTTTCGCAATATGGTCAGGCTTATCCCCTATATAGTATAACAGGGATATCAGTCGTAGATAAACTCTTAAAATTTATTTCACATCACGGACTACCACAAACAATTACTACCGACAGTGGAACAGAATTAAAAAATTTCGCTTTAGAAGATTTTTGTAAACTACACACACCATTTCTAATTACATATCACTACCGCAAAATAATTGTAATTAAAATTCCTCAGTGGAACGGTTTCATTCAAGTCTATTAGAACATTATAGATGTTTACAAGAAGAAAATACACCAGATCGACTAATTAAAAATTCTGTATTTTGTTAAAATAATAGTGACAAAGTTCACGCCATTTGAAACAAAGGACCCATTGATAATTTAAATCCCTTTGATTTAGACGATGACTTGATAATTTCTAATTATGTACAAGATCATAAACAAAATAGTAAATAGATGTATAACAAAATTAAACAACGTAACGAAGAAGTAAAAGAAAATTTCATAAACACATTAAACAAAAAGAGATTTGAACCAGATAACTATTCTAATCAAAACTCATGTTTTGTCAAAACAAAATCAAGAAACAAAAAATTACCAAAATTTAAAAAGGCAAATGTTATTGAAGATAAAGGTATTTTAATAAAAACAGATAAGGGTACTTATCATAAAAGTATTGTTAGAAAACCGAAAAATAATTTAGAAAAATTGTTACAGGATACCATGTAAAATGAAATCCATTTTGATAACGACGCTGTTCCAAGTACAAGTTCTACTAGTCATTTATGTATACCAAATACATAATACATCTTCTGATTTACAGATCACTCCAATTGAAAATCTGCTTCCTATTCAGTTAGGAAACGCTAAACTTATATATAGCAAACATAAATTTTTACATTATTTAGATTTAAAAGAACTAGTTAAACAAGTTAATCATTTTGATTCGATGAAACATAGTATAGTTCATGTTAATGCAACTAACCCTATATCTTATCATAGCTTATCACAAAATATGTTAACTACAGAATATCTAATAATTACTCTTCAAAAAAAGATTAATAATTTAATTCCTCATGTAAGACATAAAAGAGCTCTAATAAATGCAATTGGAGAAATTAACAAATGGCTATTTGTAAGTCTTGATTCTGATTCTGAAGAAAGATATAATAGTGCTATCAAAACATTGCAAGTAAATCAAAAAAATATTATCAGTGAAACATCTTCAAATTTCTTTGTTCAAAAGGCTTGTTGATCATTATGATAAATCAATCATAATTTTAGGCAAAAATCAAGAAAAATTTAAAATTGATATGGAAAAAATTCAAGCAACTATTTATAATAGAATCGATACACTTGAAAGTTATATTAGTTTTTAGGCCATTATATCACAAATTGATTTAAATTGTCAAAAGACAATTTCTTTTATAGATAATTTAGAAAATGTCATAGTATTTGCAAAATTAAATACTTTACATAATTTTATAGTTTCCAGCTCAGACATAAAAAGCATGATAAAACATTTATGTAAAGAAAACTCGTCTTTTACAAATTTAGATTTCAAAATGGACTGTATGACATTTTATTGACATTAAAAAGAAAAAAACTTACATAACAACTGTTATAAAAACAAAACAGAACTTTTTTAATTAACATTATACGTTACACGACGCAGCGTGAAAAAGGGTAAAGCGTACATCACAGTATTTTTTAAGTAACAATGGCCGACTTGAGGTTCGGTCTTGTGCGCACTCTGGTATGAACATTCTCAACGACACAGGCATAAAACTACATCTCTTTGACGGGCGCCACAGATACTAATAGCTCATTTTTATGAATTAACGAAAATATCAACAATTTACATAAAATATATATTGTTCATCAAATTCCGAAATTTACAAATTTATTAACGTATTATCAGTTCTTAGGAACGCAAGTATGAATTTCAGAATCTAAGTTAATTTTTGCAATACATTTTCTTAAAGAAATCTATTATTGTCAACAGAATTTCAACCCCAGAGATCATTGTACTCTCCAACTTCTTGAAGGAAAAACTTTGACAAATTGTCATATTTTAAATGTTAATTTAGAAAAATCAGTATTTGAACAAATCGCAGTTGATGAAGTCTTAATAATCCCGTCAAAACATGAATAAATTCTTTCAAAATGTAACAGTTACTACTATATAAACATAACGTCACCTGTATTAATCAATAAACTAAAATCTTGTGAAATTTGGACCATTGAAAGAACATATATCAACAACATTTAACCGAGCAGAGTAAAGCGATTCATTCTACCGAAGATCGACATGAAGAAAATTCAAACTTCAAAATCAATTTCTAATATAACTAAACTACATTTTAATGATTTATATGTATTTAATCAAATTTCTAAACAATTAAAGCCAATTAAAGAAATTCAAATTAATTTTAATTATTCAAGCACGTTTGGAACAATTGTTGTAATTTTTATTTGCATAATTATTTTAATACTAATTTAATGCAGAAGACAACTTTTAAGATGATATAGAAGAAAGAAAACGAAGAAATTGAATTAGAAAATCCCAGATGTTTTGTTGTTTTGAAATGTTTTGAAAAATACCTTCATATTTATCAAAACTTGAGGAGGAAGGAGTTATATATTCTAAACATAATAGACTCTTTTATGTTATAATTAGATTATATTTGTTTAATAATCATTTTTAGTTTATAAATAGGAGTAAAACCTTATTATTATTGTTATTTGAGGTAGCTTTAGTGTAGGCTTTAGTCCAGAGTTGTCTTAAATATCCATTTATTTTTACTTAAAAGAAATTTTAAAAATAAAAGTTCCGTTTTGGAATATATAACTAGCACGTGCCGCATGTGACGCGCACCTTTATCAGCTTGGAAGACGACCTTTGTTGTATTGTATCGATGAAAGACTAATATTTTTAGCTTCCTTATTACAAAAAAAAGCATCATAAGACGTACTTTTCATAAAATTCAGGTGAAAGACGATATATTATAAACTTAATTTATTTAAATTAACGTGTACAAGTTTCGTACATGCGAAAATTATTTTTTTTATAATTTTGTTACTGTAAATGTAGTCCAAGCGGCGACCGCCGTAAAAAGGTGGTCAACCAGTATAAGTACAAAAATATATTTTATAACTTTTTGGGTATTAGATAAATAACAAACCATCAGTCTGGTAGTCTATGACTTGTCCAATTTTTTTTTTTTAAATAAAATTTGTATTTAATTTTTTTTTTTGTAAAATTGATCTACATAACTTAAACATATTTTTTTAGTTTACGATGCCGTTTTGATTAGATGAATATAGAAATTCAAGTCTAGCGTTCTTATTCTTGACGCAACTGTTTGTCAGACCACCTCCAACAAATTTATTACAACAAATTTTTTATACAAGGTATAAGAAAAAATTAAACGTCAAAATTTTTATTTTTTATTCCTTTTTCGAATAAAATTGGTCTGACACGTTCATACTTGACCCAAATTTTGCCAGACCAAGATTAAGCAAGTCCTTTTCTACTGCTTTTAAAACGCAAGTTTTTTTCTTTTATTCAATCAATTTTTGAATTTTTCTTGATTTTTTAAGCATATTTTACAACAGAATCATACAAAAATATTTTATCATCACTGTACTAAAAACAGGTTGATTTTAGAATTGTTTATGAAATTTCATTTCAATTTTGTTAAAACTGATTTTGTGTTTAAAAAAGTGTTCTGAAGTTCTTAGGTGCTAAGTTAGCAAATATTCTAAAGATAATTCATAAAACAAGATAAGTACAAATTAAATTTACCAATAGACCTATCCTACTATCCACATATTTATTTGATAGTGATAATGGCAGTATTTGAGATAAACCAGCAGAATCGGTAACAAAATCCGTTGAATTGATAGAAATATTTGGTTCAGCCTAATATTTATTAAATGCACTTAGATAGACTGTAAAATTATTTAGGCAATATATATATATATATATATATATATATATATATATATATATATATATATATATATATATACTACCGTTAGTATTTTTTTCATTATTTGTATTAACTCTTTGTAAAGATTTATTAAATTCGTCAACCACAGATTTTTTTACAGCAACCAGATTACGGTAACATTTCAAATGATAACCTGCAGATTTTTGAAGTTCAGGTATTAATATTAAATTACCGTACTTGAAATGATTCTTTTTTCTTATTTCAATAAATAAACAACATCTTTGAAATGTATCAGCATTAAACAATAAAACTTTCTCCTTGCTAATAGTAATATTACAGATAAAGCATTTAATTTTTCTAATTCAATAAAAAAATATTTAATTATTTAGCTAAGTAAATGTCATTTAAAAACACGCACATCCCATTTTGGCAAATTAAACAGGTTAAGATTTGAATGATGTCAATTATGTCAAAAACAAAAACAACTCGCACTTTACAAGGAGTAGAGAAGGACTTGCTTAATCTTGGTCTGGCAGAATGTTGGTCAAGTATGAACGTGCCAGACCAATTTTATTCGAAAGAGGAATTGAAAATAAAAATTTTCACGTTTGATTTTTTCTTATACCTTGTATAGAAAATTTGTTGTGATAAATTTGTTGGGGGTGGTCTGACAAACAGTTGCGTTAAGAATAAGAATGCCCGACTTGAGTTTCTATATTCATTTGGTCAAAACGCCATCGTAAACTAAAAAATTATGTTTAAGTTATGTAGATCAATTTTACAAAAAAAAAAATAAAGTACAAATTTTATTTAAAAAAAATTGGACAAGTCATAGATTACCAGACCGATGGTTTGTTATTCATCTTATACCCAAAAAGTAATAAAATATATTTTTGTACTTGTACTGGATGACCACCTTTTTACGGCGGTCGCCGCTTGGACTAATGCAACACTCCTGCAACCCTCCGTCGTAAGGGTGCGTCGGAAGACGTTCATATTACTTGCATAACTCATAAAAAAATTAAACTTGCGAAAATTACTCAGAAATTTTTGTCGTTACCTCCCGGTCTATATATAAAGTAGTTAATAAAATCAATATTTATATTTATTAATGAGTAGATAGACACCCAATTCCATGGTAAAAGTTATATTTGGGAAAAACTTCCTTAATACATTTTCTTCAATGTATGCAATTCTTTCCGAAAGTTGATAAAATATGAAAAAAATGCATGTATATGCATTGTACATATATATCCTGCCTTCTAGTGATGACGTACCCGTCATCATCGGTGAGATGGCATATACAATACTTTTTATTTACAAAACATTTTCTTTTTTCTTATATTTTTACGAAAAATAAGGTCAGGTTTGCAACAACATACTTTTCGGTCGATGAAGGGAGGAAAACTTACGAATGCGGTGAGGGAGCTTGCGGCAGACGTGAAACTGAGAAGCCTTATTAATGCGACCACCAACACAAAACGATAGTAAGCATCTAAACGCAAAAAGGGAAACAAAGGTGAAGAACAGGGATATTCGCTTCAAGATGGCTCTAAAATACATATCAAAGGGGACAAACAAGGATACGGAGAAAGTCTGTGGATTCGGTGTTTGTCAATAAGTTGTTTAACTTGAACAATATTTTCTTTCTCTTAATAAATACTAGGAGAATGTATTGGTAAATTACTTTTCTACGGCTATAATTTAATATAAACTATAAAACGTTACAAATTAAATAATACAAACAATAGTTAAAATAGATAAAATACAAATAATACTACAGTACACTTAATAAAGTACATTTATAAAAAATAAGTAAAAATACACCTTCAATAAATACCATTACAATACATTACACTAAACTGCAACCCTAAGAGTCTCCATAAATGAGCTGACAGAGCTAAATAAATCGAGGACAGCCCGGTAGGTATTTGCGAACCTAGCAGAACAAACAATGAAGGTATTACGTCCATAATCCGTCCTGTGGAAGGGTATTTGAAAAATGTTCGCTGAGCGGGTTGTAGTGGGTGGGACGTGAATTCCTATCTCTTGCAACAATTGAGGACACGGTACTCGAGAATTAAATGTCATATAACATTATGAGATCTTTTTTGTTTCGACGGCTGTTAATAGATTGGATATTCAAATCTGTCTCCAATTTAGAGTAGTTGATATCTTCGACTCCAATAACCGGCTTGAAGGCCATATAACGTAAGAACTTATGCTGGACTCTTTCTAATTTAAGAATATGTGAGACATAGTTTGGGGACCAAACACATGAAGCGTATTCTAAATGGGTTCTGACTGAAGAACAATATAAGATTTTAAGTGTGTTGATGTTTGTGAAATCCTGAGTAGTTCTTTTTAGAAATCCTAACATCTGTAGAGATTTGTTGATAATATTTGAAATATGTGGAACAAAAGATAGTTGTGAGTCAAAGTTGATCTCTAATAATGTTCTCTAGGATACTGGCACTGATTGTATATTAAAAATGAATTGTATCACGAGTTCGATGGAATATTACATTTATCCGAATTTAGGCTCATTCCATTTAGGTCACACCAATTGACTAAGTTTTCTAAATCAGATTGCAGTGACATACAGCGATGATACTGTAGATTATAGTTTGAGATCATCTGCAAATAAAAGGAATTTACGAAAATGAAAACAGGATTTAATATCGTTTACAAATACATTAAAAAGTAGTGGTCCTAGATGTGAGTCCTGCGGGACGCCTGAAGGTATGTGTATGCCATATGACTTGTAGTTTGAAATATGTTCAATTTGACGTCTATCAATTAAATAGCTTTCTAACCAATTTAAAAGTGATCCACTTACCCCAGGTATTTTCAATCTGTGGATTAAAACTCTATTGGTTACCGTGTCAAAGGCTTTGGAGAAATCAGTATAAACAAAATGCACTTCATATCCATTTTCAAGGAAATTTGACAGGTAGTGGGAAAATGTTAATAAATTTAATTCTGTTGAACTTTTACGTCTAAAGCTAAATTGTTGATCTATGTTGAGTAAAGATGTTAAAGGTTCGCAAATCAGATTTTCAAATAATTTTGGTATAGTACTCAAGATACTGATTCCTCGATAGTTCTTTACTTCGGATTTGTTGCCAGATTTAAAAATTGGTGTTATATAACTTGTTTTCCGGAAATATGCCCAGAGAAAGAGAAAAGTTAAAAATTATGAACAGTGCTAAAATAAAAGAACATGGATTTAGAATAGATGGAGGAATTTCATCCGGCCCAGGACACTTACGAATATCTTAAGCTGCTAGTTTAGTATAAACATCGAATATTTTAATATCACAGTTAAATATATTTATGTTATTGACATATACAGGTACCTTTGAAATATCATAACCATGATGAACATATACTTTTGTAAAAAAAATCAGCAAAGAAATTAACTATATCATTATCACTAGAACTTGTTATGCCATTATATAATAATTCACTAGGAAAGTTTGAGGTTTTTCTTTTGTCATTTACAAATTTCCAAAACTGTTTTAAGTTATTTGGTATTGAAGATTCTGTTTGAGAAATATAATTGTGATGCGATTCTTTTACCAGTCTTTTACAGAGTGCAAACTCTTGATAATCTTGTAATGAATTTGTTATTTTGTATTTTTTATGAGCTCTTTTTTTAGTTATTAATTATACAGTTTCTCAGTTGTGTGGAATACCATCTAGGAAATGTTGAGTTACAGAATTTTTTCAGTGGTACATATAGATCGATAGCTAAATATAGAATATATAAAATATTTACCATGTTTTTAAGAGTTTGATTATAAAATACTTCTTCCCAAATGAAACTCCTTAAAAATATTATGATTGACCTAGTATCTATAAAAACCTTCAGGCGTTAAACCAGCTTAGTTACTGTCAATAAAACTTAACTTAAACATTAAAGGTGGATAAAAACCGCCTATTGGTACAATGTTGAAGTCAGCTGTTCCTTCAGATACATTGTGATTTTGCATAAAAATTAAGTCTAAAATTGAATTTACATTGTTATGGATAGAGTTAAGTTGAAATAAGTTATGAAAAGCACACATATTAGATAAAACTTCAAGAGATTGAGCTTCTGATGGTGATGCCTTGAATAATGGTGCAGCTATTGAACACAAGTCATCAGTTAACCAGGCACTATAAGGGAGATTAAAGTCTTCAAGAATGCAAAGTTGAGCACTGGAAAATTATTCATAAATTTGGTCCAGTTCTTCACTCAGTGAAATATATTATTATGAATATTATTATGATTATTATTATTATTATTATTATTATTATTATTATTATTATTATTATGATTATGAAATAGGCTACTTCTTTTTATTTGATTACCACTGTAGTGTTTTACAGTATATTAAAATTTCAGAATAGGAACATATACATTTAAAGTACATTTGGCTAGATTTAGTTAAGCAAGTTGCATTTATTTCATTGCCTACATTTTTGAGGCACATAATCTTTAATTTGTTATTTACATGTTTAATTCTGGTGTTTCTGCAAAATATGGAAGACAATATATCAATACGTGGTCGACGGATAGCTGCACATCTCATGCAAGGAGATGCTTGCCTATTTAAAATACCTACTCTTGTACTGATTTGTGTCCTGATTCTAAGCTTAGACATAATTTTTTAATGTTTTCTTTTAACGCCTTTATATTTAACGTATTTAGTTTAAGGATTCATGTTTTCACTTTATCGGATCTGCAAGAATTTCATCGTGAAGTGCAGTTATTATTTACTAAATATCTTACTTTTTTATATACCTACACCTTAGATTCACCATAACCGACCGAAACTTATCATGGCCTAGATGGGCAATATATTCAGTTTTTATATTGTCCGTTATGACACAATGTAATGGAATTCCATATTATAATTTTTCCTTTTTGTTCTCTCTGAAGATGATATAGTTCGTGTTTAATTTTCCTCAGGAAAAAATATTGTAGAAAAAGTATTGATTTCCGTTGATCACAGTAAAAGAATCAGTGATGATTACATAGTTCCCATCACCTTCTCTAGCCACTGAGATGGCCTTAAGGATAGCTAAGATTCCTTGTTGTAGATGCTTACAACACTCTGGTAGTAGGTAGCTGATGAAGGTGCCGTTTGTTGCTATAAGTCTGATTCGGAATTTTTAAATGGTATAGATACAATTATAGGCACAACTCTTAAACAATATTGATAAAAAGTGTTAACTAATGTAAAATGAAAAAGTTTTAGGGTAATGAAGAAGACCAGTCTTTACGTTGGGGGTTTGGTCACTGTGAATTCATCGCTAAAGCTGGTACTATAGTACTGTTATGGATTTACCTTGAAAAAAAGTAAAAAGAGAAAACACTTGTATTGAGGAAATTTACTACCTTATGTTATTATGGTTATAATGAACGAAACGACAGAAAATAATAATAATTTTCCCACATCCGACATGCGTAGCACAACAGAATATTGCTCTAAATGTGAGATGACGTGACCTTTTTGAAGGTCAGAAGATAACTCGAAGAAGGAATAATGTGTATTGATTGATAAGACGTTGCGCGCAGCTACCTTACCTCATTATGTCAATGAATTTGTCCAGCTGAGTACGCTGAGATCACTGGATAAAAAAAAGAAAAGTGCTAGTCATTAAAAGCTGTAATACGTGTTTGAATGCTGTCTACAGGAAATATATTTTTATTTTACTGTGTTCT
Source organism: Psylliodes chrysocephalus (assembly GCA_927349885.1). Taxonomy (NCBI): domain Eukaryota; kingdom Metazoa; phylum Arthropoda; class Insecta; order Coleoptera; family Chrysomelidae; genus Psylliodes; species Psylliodes chrysocephalus. The sequence goes on along the minus strand of OV651815.1, from coordinate 51,983,189 downwards.
CATGCAAGCTGACAGCTGTTACTCAAGTGATGGAACATGAGTGTTTTTAAATATGTGTTGTTACTAGGTGAAGTTTAAATGGACTCGTCCACTTTGAATAGAGGTGTTTCTTAAGCACAGACCCTGCCTGGGAAAGCTATTGTTACCCATCATCCTATAGTGTGCTGCGGTCGTCCTAAGTAAAGTTTCGACTAAAAGAAAAAGAGAGAATATTCGAGAAAGGTCTATAAATGTCTAGAAATATCTAAAACTGTCATTCCTTGTCAAGAAATATCTGGACGTCTCGTGAAGGTTGTAGAATGTTAAAAGCGTGCTATACAAGTCGGTAATCCTGACGTCAAAATCAGTTTTATGATAGACATTATACATTAATGTTATCAGTTGAGTTATTGTAAAAGTTGAGTTGAAATAAATTGAGATACCAAAAACCTGCGTAAAATTGATGACAGCGGTGGGATATAAAATAAAAGTTATCCAAGCATTCTATTCATCATAGATATTAGATCCACTGCATATGAAACAGATATAGATTCTTCAGGCCCACCAGCGTGGTTTTTGAAAATGGAAGAGAAAAAGAAAAGGCGTAGGAAGAAAGAAGAGGAGGAAAACGAAAGGCGTAGAAAGAAAGACAGGGAGGAAAAGGAAAGACGTAGGAATGAATAAAAGAAGAAAATGAAAAGGAGCAGGAAGGAAGAAGAGGAAAAGGATAGACGCAGGAAAGAAGAAGAGGAGGAAAAGAAAAGGCGAGAAGAGAAGAATTAGTAGAGGCGTAAAAAAGCTGAGGTAGAAATTATGAATGGCTTGCTACAAATTCAAGAAAACTTTAGGCATGAGGTAGGTTCTTAATAGTCGAATAGATTGCTTAGCATCACAACAAGAGAATTTAAAAACTAACTTCAAACATCAAGAAACGGCTAGAGTAGAGCTAGAAAGGTCAAACTAGACTTGTTGAGTTAGAAATAAGAATTCGCATTCTAACTTTAGTAAGCAACAGAGAAACTGCAAACACTACCTCATCCTCATCTACCTATAACCGAACCAAGCTATATCGAAAACCCAGTTTCACAAAGTTTTACTAGCAAGACCATTAAGCCACCCACGTTTGACGGCCAGACAACATAAACATATCGACTCCAATTTAAAGCTGCAGCTAGAGCCAGTGACTGGGCTGCAGAAGGGATGACGGCTTCACTAATAGTGTCGCAGCAAAGACAGAAGGAACCGTTTTAAAGTTACTCCCTAAAGGGACTCCCAGGTATTCGTCTTTTGTCCAAACTTTGGAGACAACCTATGGTCAGCTGCATTTGAAATGGGTATTCCAAAGCCACTTAAAGGTCCGTAGTCAGAAACATAATGAAAATTTAGAGGAATTCAAGGGCTACATAAGAAAATTAATTCATGTGGTCTATCCACAGGCGCCCAAATATTTCCAAGAACAAATCGATGAACATTGATGAACTACAAGATGTAGAAATGCAGAAAGCCCTTCGTCTACAACATCACAAGACACTGAGGGAGAAACTGATTGCAACCCAGGAATATAAAGCGGTAAAACTCATATTCAGATCTTTTCGCGCAAAAGTGAGGAAAATTAAATACCAGGAAAGTGAGGAGGTCAATACTAGTAGTATTTCCCAACCAACCTTCTCACAAATCTTAAATATCCTGCAAAATATAAAACGAAACAACCAAAATGAAAGCAGGAGATGTTTTAATTGCGGAAGAATCATACACCTTCAAAGAACGTGGAAGAGCAGGACTAGTTCTATAAAGCAAGAATCAGAGAATGAGGACAAAAGTCACATATATCTCCTTAATATAGCCACAAAGTCGAACAAGAAATAATTAGAGCAGCTATGCGTTCTTGATAAGCCGATTAACCATACATAGCCGGATTTTTATCATTAACCAGGAAGTAGAGCATCAAAAAGATCGTCTCCATAGCAACGCAGACATTCTCTACAGGCGACCCAGTATGGCTGTACAATCCCAAGCGCTGAGAAGGGCTTTATTCGAAACTGCAATGGAACTGGGAAGGCCTTTACACCGTTCCTGAGAAAAATCAACGACCTACCGCATGCAGCTGTCAGCGGGAAGCAAACCCAGGGTAGTTTATATTCGAAATTTAGCGCTATACTCTGGACCAGATCATCCCCGTTAGCTCCAACCAAGTCCCAGTAATCAAGTTATTCGAAACGAATAACAAGAGAGGAGAGAGCAATGTTACCCAATAGAGTACAATGTGCTGCAGTCGTCATAAGTAAAGGTGCGAGTAAAAGAAGAAGGGAGAATATTCGAGAAATATCTATAAACGTCATTCCACGTCAAAAAACATCTGGACGCCTCATAAAGTTTCTCTGATAGACATTATACGTTAATGTTATCAGATAAAATAAATTGAGATAACAAAAACCTGCGTAACACTATGTTTAAACTGAGGAATGTATATTATGAAATTGAAACAATCAGTATTGCATGTAGGAATACTAACAATGCAGGGATTAAAATATTTTGGTATTCTGAAATATTTCTGTTTGATGATATTTTCGCTACATATGTTAGGCTCAAATAGTATCTTTGAAAGGTGAAGGTTCACCAGACTTTACGTAGAGACCTTCAACAGAAGAAGTTCTGAAGGCTCGATTCTCTTAGCTGTATTATAAGATATATTTTCCATAAGCCATATAAAGTTATAACGAAACAAATAGAAAAATCGAAACTGTCACTTACGATTCACATCTACACCGAAGGTTCTAAACCAAAACAAGGTTTACTATGTGAAATATACTCCAGATCCGTAAACCTAAATATAAAGTGGGCTGTGAGCAATAGTGACAGTGTTGTTCAAACCAAGCTCATATAGATTCTCATATCAGCAAAAAAAGTTGCCAGAAATAGTACCACTGGGAGGAACATGTGCATCTATACAGACAGCAAGCAAAGCCTACTCACTCTGGACAGACTTTGCATTTACTCAGGGTTAGTACTAGAATACTAGAATGTCATGAAGCTTTGGCCGAAGTATCCATTAACAATGTGGTCATCCTAAGATGGCTCAAAGGTCACATCACATCGAAAGACAATTAACTATTCACTAGCCACGAAGGCAGGATATTAAATACTTCATCGAGTGGGTCCTGCTATTGGACTCACAACATCGGTAGTGCCAGACCAAATTAAAGAACATTGTAAAATTTAAGAAAAGATGGAATTAAAAGTAAGCAGCAGGGCTGCCAAGGAACTTTATTATTCTATCGCTATAGCAATCACATACCTGAATAAGACTAGACAGTATCTGCACCTTATCATAGGCACTCTGACTGGACATTGACAAGTACTCAAGCATCTTCATTGCATGGGGCTGTTAAAATCTGCACTCTGCAGGGTGTGCGAACAAAAAGATGGGGATATCGAGGATATCCTCTACGATTGCCTTTCGCTTTCATTTATTAGAAAATGTATGTTTAGTAAGTATCGGCTTACACCAGCCAATATAATATTAGTACTTCTTGGCGACGTTGTCAACTACATTTAACCTGCAGGCTGGCTCAGAATCTAGAAGATGATTATCAATTTAAGAGGATGCACAATGAGCCTTGTAAGGCGTAAGTATTGTGGGGGCAACTTACCCTCCACATGTAACAAACTCAGAGATACAGAGGCCACTTAGTCGACTAGCGCTTAACCATCGACGACGTGGAATTAATGATGGAAATGAATGAATTGGTGAATGGTACAGTAGTAGGACAATAAACGGTAGTACAATAAGCCGCAGGCTACAGTTTCGCTACACTACAAAAACAGATTACAGTGATAACACAAAGAGTGTACAGAAAAAAAAATTCGTCAATAAATTCCACACTAATTGAACACCCTGTACTGTTCATCTCGTATGGTTTGGAAGATAGCAACATTTTCCATATGAGAGAGTGTCCATCCTTTATAATCACAGAGATCAATTTAATATTTCCAAAACAGCATCTTTTTCAGTTATTATTTCCAAAATATAATATTGTAATAAATTCAAATTATTCCTAACCAACTTTAAATTATAAAATTAAATAATGGTATGTTAAAACTCTCTATTAAATTGTGAAAAATTTGTCAGATTTAATTAATAAAAAGTTTCCTTTAAACTTATTTTGTTGGTTTTAATAAAAAAAGTTTTAAATTGAGGTTTTAATCAACGTTTTATCTTGTGTAAAAGTTATCTCTAATTATTATTAATTCCATAGTTTTACAGTTTCATAACAGATTCTTTCCACTTACAAATTTCTCATTCAACTTCTTCTTTGCTTTGTTTACCATAACGAAAAGTCGACTTATACAACTAAATTATTCGGATACATTTTATTTTCATTAAGTAGCTTAAACCGGGAGACATATTTTTAATTGTATTGTTTGTATTTGACTAAATTGACGGTTGTTCACTATTTATTATTTGTTATGTTATTATTATTCAAAGATGTCTGTTCTGACCACACAAAAAAAGATTTTTCCAAATACAATAAAAGATTATTTATTACTTATTTAATGAAGTTTTTAACGTACAAAAATTATATTTTTAATATTACTTAGAGAGAAGGGAATAAAAAGTCACAAAGGGTTAAATCTGGAAATATAAAAGGAAGAGGTAATAAAACAATTTCCTCTAACCATTATTTAAACCGTTTTGTTTGTTAAAAAAATTTCTGATTTGCAATAACGAAATTTCCCTAATTTTTAATGCATTGTCCTTTTAAATTTATTCGTTCAAAAATGGAGCTAGAGCTTGTGCTCTTAACGCATTTTCGGAAAAGCTGACCTCGTATCCCTATGTTTATTACCACACCATTATCCCATTTTCATCCCTTGACAGCATGTGAGCGGAATTAATAAATCTAATATTGACGGCACTTTGTAGTTAACCAGAAGCTAATACGTGTTGACCGTTATTAAATTATTTCTTTATTATACGCTTCATTATTTTTATAATATAGTTTAACTTTAAACTTTAATTATTTATGAGACAATAAAAAAAAGTTTTCTTATCAAAACGCACATGTATGTTATGAGATTTTATAACGTGCATGTTATTGTTAAATATCATTTACAAGGAATGTTGATAGTGCGATTTTTAACGTTTACTGACATGGGCGTAGAAAAACGAGTTTTGCATTTCAATGTACAGGATAAAGTTTCCTTATAACAAATGGCTTTCTGTCAAATATCCTGATTTTATATAGTATGTTGCAGTTTTTGATATTCTCATTAAAAGTGACCGTGGGGTACAAAGTTCTGCTATTACTTGTTTTCGAAATACTTCTGAATTCTCATAATTTTCTTTAACGTAGTAATTTTGTTAAGATTCATAATTATTAAAAGTTTTGGTTTGGCTTTCTATGCTATTTGTGACTTTCAAAATAGATACTATCCCTTTTGGAAAACAACTGTACAGTGTGAGTAATTTTTTAAATCATTGCATGTCATTCTTCAGTCAAAAAGTGTACTTTAGTTGGCCAGTGTAATTAATCGGTCAAATTAAGTATGATTTTAATATATTAAAATAACAGTCTTAACAAGTCTATCCATGCTCCTATAACTAGTTTTTTATTTCTATTTTCTGCAGATTTTTATAATGAAAATACCGTTATAATAATTAACAAGTAAGTACTTATTTTTATACATTCATAAATCCACATAATATCCAGACCAATATTTATATTAATTATGACCATTTAACTTTTGTATTTTATACAATATGTCTCCTTAAGTTGGAATCATATGGAAATCTTTTTTATTATTCGTTTTGTGACAAAATTTATTTTAGATAAAAAGTTTTTGCATGATCCAAAATTTAAAATGCAACCATCGTATACCAATTTTTTTAGGCCACATAAGAGAGAGAAGAGAGAAGAGAGTTTTATTTACACTATTTACAAATAAAATATTTACATCTACATTTATTGTTATACGACGTCGTAAGATCGTTGCCTCTGTCCTCTGGCGTAGCAGGAGAAGTATGGGCGACGTCTCGTCCCGTAATCACAGATGCAGAATGTTTATAATTTGTGTTTTATGTGCCATCTCCTTATTACTAATAATATTATATGGCATTTTTGATTATTTAGTGGAAGATTTGTCTTTTGTTAGTTATGTTTAGTTTCCCTGAAAAAGCGTAGAAAAAACAGGGTTGTCCTTGTGTTTGTCTGGTTGTCCGTATAGTTTATGACTATTCTGTGCAAATCCATGAACTACACGATGTTATCGTCCATCGTTGCAGCGAAAAATTTCGCTGTTTCGATTTTCGACTCACCGTGCAGTCCACCGTCCGACCAGATTTTACGGCTAGTCGGCTTGGATTTGCACATTTAGTAATTTTGTCACAGGGAAAGGTCTGCGTTTGTCTGCGTGTGTTTTATGTTCAAAATTGTCTGTATATTGTCAGTACTTTATGGAGGCACCCATGCTTTCTATGTGCACTATTTCCTGCATTGATGTTGAGTATGTCTTCCTTAACGTTAGCAGGAAGACTATTTTGATAGAACCTTTCGGTTATATTGAGAATGAACGTTTTTATAGTAGGCATGGATGTCTCTCTGTGTATGTCTGTTATCCTGGAATAGCGGAGCCATCCCAGTGCCTGCCTCAGACAACTGTTTTGTACTACTTGCAATTTATTTAAATGACTTTCTGTCATCGAACAGAAGGCCTGACATCCATAAGTGAGGATTGGCCTTATTATTTGTTTATAAATCCTGATTTTATTATCCCTGCTAACTCCGCTGTTGCGCTTTGTTAGTGGGTATAATGCTCTTATTGCATGTTTGGCCTTTGTTACCCGGTCCTCGACATGATGTTTGAAAATTAATCCCCTATCCAGGTGCACCCCAAGATATTTGACAGTATGCTTCGTTTCGATCGTCTGATCCTTGATTTTTAATTTATTTAATATTTTGGAGGTTCTTCCTCTTTTTTTGGTAAGAATCATGCTCTCGGTTTTTGAAGCATTCAGTCGCATCTTGTTTGCCTCTAGGTAGGGGATCAATGTCCTATTGATATGTATATCAAGCCTTCTGTTTGCGATTTCGGCAAGTTCTGAAGTTTTGTACACACAGGTGTCGTCGGCGTACAGTGCCGTCTGTACACCATTAGTACCCATTGGCATGTCATGGGTCATAATCGTGTACAGATGCGGCGAAAGTACCGAACCCTGGGGTACCCCCGCTATTGCATTGTATGGTCCTGTTAGTGTTTTGTTGACTTTAATGTAAAACGTTCTGTCCTGTAAGTAGGATTGAATCGTTTTTACAATATAAATAGGAAATTCATTTATAAACATTTTGTATATAAGCCCACAGGTCCAGACGGTATCGAATGCCTTTTCCGTGTCCAAGACTACGAGGACAGTTTGTTTATTGTCGTTGAAAGATTCTTTGGCTTGGTGCGCGATTCTGATAACTTGGGCGATAGTCCCATGACCTTCGCGGAAACCGTACTGTTCCTGTGGGATTATTTGTTTGTCTTGTTCTATTACATGTAGTTTGTTCAGTATTATTATGTCTATTGTTTTTGTCAGTGTGTTGAGTAGCGAAATGGGGCGGTAACTCTCTATATTCTTATTGTTTTTCCCTTTTTTGTGAATTGGGATAATGTTAGCTATTTTGAGTTTATTAGGGTAGTACTGAGTTTTGAGGATCGCGTTAATGATATAGTGAAGCTGTACAATTGTTTTCCTTGTAAGATTTTTAAGCATTAGCCCCGTGATTTGATCCGGCCCCGGTGCTTTCTTTTTGTTAATGCGATCGTTTGCAGCTTTTACGTCGCTGGGTTTGATCAATTGATTGGTCGGCACGATTTGTGAAGGGAGGAGCCTGATATCGTTGACCACGCCCTCTATAAATTGTTGCTCGTCGTTATTTTCGATATTATTTGTGAAATTATTCTCAAAATATGTACCGAACGCCTCCCCTTTCTGAGTGTCTGTTGTGTATTGTGTGTTATTGTCTTCCAGTGTGGGAAGCTGCGTAAACGGTTTCTTAAGCCGTTTTGTCATCTTCCACACTGAATTGTCTTGTGGTTTGAGGCCTCGTAATGTGTCCGTCCATTTTTCGTTTTTTAGGTCACGTATTGCTGTGTTGATGGCTTTAGAGATGTCTAAAAGTCTAATTCTGTCGTCCCTATGTCTGTGTCTTTGCCATCTTCTCCGAATGTTGTTTTTGTTCGTGATCATGTCTTCTATTTCCGGTGTTAGTATTTCTTGATGTGCTTTAATGTGTTTTATACGTGTGGAGGCGTCTCTGAAGGCCACATAAGAGTTTGTCAAAAAATATGATTTTTGCTAAAGAGTAAAGTACCTTTATTTTTGACAAACCTTGTATACTACTAATTTAATATCCGATGTTTGTATTTTTGGTGTTGGACCATGCTCGACTTTTTATGACGTACAACTTTTTTTCCTAATAATATTAATAACAAAGTTTTTCATTTATTTATGTAGACAGTTGGTGGCATACGAAAAACTTTTGTGAAGTAGAATTGTTGAAGAAAGTTTCGCTGTTCGTTAATTAATCTTTTTGACAGGCATTTGCCTATCAAGACTACTAGAACAACTAAAGTAGACGACAAGCGGACGGCGGCCCAAGCGGTACAGTATATACACACTATTTACTATTGCAATGAGTTGCAAAACTCTGCAATATAATTGCATTAATTGTAATAAAATACGTTAATGTTCAATTTAATTCGTTATTTCTGAAAACACTTATAAGAAATTTTGACTAGCTCTTAGATATTTAACACCAAATATTACTTACCTTTAATCCAATCAATTACACTTATTACAGTACATGATAGTAATTGGCAGGTGCTTGCTAATTGCGCGAAGGGTGAGGGGTAGGTACTTAGGATAATTACTAATTACCCAATTACCTCTCTCTGTACCTCTGACCTTGGTCCAGAACTGGCTAATCTCATCTACTCTAGTGCACAAAAGCTATCTCTTGCGATATAAAACAATGTGACAAAAACTCAATTTTGTTAAATAATTTTTGGAGGTGTTCCTCATATTTCTTAAAATTTCAAATTAAGACATATTATTGAAGACAACACTTTATAGTGTTTATTTGCAGTAATGTGCGTAAATTTATATATCGACAATTCATTAAGTGTTCTGTCTGTATTTTTCCTAAACTGTGGTATTGAAACATCCAAAGGTCAAAAGAAGATTGGATGTCGTGGGCAATGTATTTAACATAGGTATACACAACGCTCTTTCAATGACTCTTTAGCTGAAACTACCACAAAGAGAAAAGTGAAAAAATTCCTGCCAATAATAGATAGATACTACTGTATAATAAAGGTTTTTGGTATCAGGGATTGTTTAAAAATAATTCCCAAAATATGGTAATTTTTACGATGAAATAAAGCTAAAAATATACCAGTAATAATTACCCGATGATGAAAATAATTCTTCTTTGAATAGGTTATATATTAAAGCAACAAATGTCACTTAAAATATCTAAACTAATTGCGTCAGTTTCCTTAAAAGCTCATTGAAGTAAATTTTGGAAGAAATTATAAATCGCCATTTATGTGTAACAATTACCTAGAATATAAATAAAACTTCCTAAAACTGCATACGAGTAGCCACATATTAATTCGGAGCTTCTCTAATAGATGGAGCAAAAGTCGTCTCAAAAATAAATTCAAATACGCAGGTCCTTATTTAGGAGTTTACTAATATGCATATTATTTCAATTATTAAGTTGATTTGTATTCGATTTTTTTAATTTTGTAATTTGCGTAAGAGCATGAAAGATATGTAAGTAATGAGAGAAAGCCTCAACTGTATACTTTGAGATATTGATTTTACGTTTTGTGGTCCGAAAAATGTCTCTCTCTGGGAGGACTTGTTCAGACTTCTGTTCCATTGCACGCCCTTAGTGCACGGCGGGTGTCGAGCGTTTAACATGTTTTATGCTTGTTCTAACTTCTTAATGGACCAAAAGATCGGCAGCTATAATCGCTTATGTTGTTTTGGAGAAGGTAAAAATTGTTACTCCTGCTAATTCCTCTTAAGAAATTGACAGGAGTTTGATAAGGACAGAAAAAAAGAAATTGTGACCGGACACTACTTTTACGACAGGACTGTCACAAAGGAAGCGAAAGGTGAAAAATTCTATAGAAAAACTGTTGTCGACAAACATATTTTAGTCGCAGAACCTGGTTTAAAGTACATCGGTCCTGTAACACAAATTGCTGGTTCGGCAATCAAGATTAAAAATTCCGTGCAATGAAAATACAGACTATTCCAATTTGTCTGCAATAGGATTGGAAGCACTGTAGTAAATACTAGTTCAAAAAAATGGGGCTATTCGGCAGTTGGAATGTTATATTCAGCGTTCACTTCACTGGTTCGTCTGTCTATTTCATTTAAACGAGTTACCATTAAGACATTTATTACTATTATTATTATTATTATAAATCTAGTTGGACATACGACTGGTCCATATGGTTTTTAGGGACTCATTTATAAATCACTGCAGACTAGTGAAAACTTACATGTGTTGTAATTACAACTGACTCCTTAAAATTCCATTTAGGTGTGCCTGATGATGAAGTGACAGCTTCGAAACCGGTCGCCAAATAAATTGACTTGTGAGAAATAAAGGACCTTTTCTTTAACCCCTTACACTTAAACGAATAATAGATTCACTAAAATGCGATGCTAAATTGTCACCAATTGGTACCTTTCTTCCCTCTAATCTTAAAGCATGTGGTAAGAAGCTAGTTTCAAACCAATCTGGAATGTGTTTGTGTCTATCCATCCATGGGATGTCCTATTAAATCTGCATCCAGTTACACAACATGGCTTGTCACAACATGAGTAACCTTTAATGCCTCCTTCCTTCCGGGTATTTTATAAATGCTCACTCTTATATATTACATAAGGAGGCAATAGAGTACCATCCGCAGATCCACAAACCATGATGGTAGTGTTGCTTTAAGAATGATTTAAAACTTTTTGTGGATATTTGGTACCCCTTCGATATATAGCCCGGGCCTTTCCCGGGTCATCGCCGATGTTGGTTTCATCACAATTATACGTATTTTCAGGCGTTATCCCCTCTAATGTTTGCTGCAAGTTCGCAAAATAAATCTCTAACGTTTCCTTGGAAACCGCAGCGTGGCTCTTGTTTATGTTACTAGCTAGGCGTTAAGCAACTTCTATTTTGTGTCGTTTTAAAAGACTAAGTGCCTAATCCTTGCCTTGAATGTTTTTTTTTTTAATTTTGTTACAGCTTGTCCGCATTTGTCTAAATACGCTTTTTCAAGCATTCTTAAATCCAGAAGAGTAAGTGGGAACTCCAAATCGACACCCTTAACAGCAGCATTAATAAGGGCACTTTCTTCAGTAGTGGAAAATATGGGTTACCCACCCGCATTGCGTGAATGTCTGCCATGAAATTTGTTATGTAGTGTTCCAAATGGTATTTTATATTTGAAAACCTCAGCCCTTATTGACAACCGCCCATCGGCGATTTTTTCAAGTGTCTCCTGAAGTTGCTCGTCTGTGTAATTTTTGTCATTGCGAGATCCAAGTACCTTCTTATAAGTTCGCGCCATCTAAAACAAAAAGACAATATATATATTAGTCTAAATTATAGAAGAAATTAAAAAGTCAACCAAGGGGCGACGTTGATCGTATATCAAAGTAGCCCCATCCTTATGATCAAAGGGACCCCTTGGTGAGTTATTACGATTTTACTAAACCTACCATTTTTCTATCAACATGCATTTAGGGATAAATCATCCAAATTTATGCCCAATTACAATTATACTTTCAAAAATTGTGTGAAAATAAAACTTACCTTAATGAATTCTAAGTTATAACCACTTAACAAAATCTAGAATAAGGTGATGTCTGATTTTCGATTAATTTTCTAATGGAGTCTTTTAAATATAAACACCTCGCATTAACCACTGCTCGTTCACAAGTACAACTGCCAATTACAATGTCAAACATAATTTAAAAGTGAATAGCTGCCCAGCTATCTTTGGGTGGGGGCTACTATCAAAGTCGCCTCCAAAACTCAAAGTTGCCCCATATTACGGTAACGATTTTATTAACCTCATTGTTTGTCAATTTTTAAATTAAATTAGCAGAATCTCCTTTACTTGCAAATTTGTTCAATGGTACAAAATCATTCCAAAACGGAAATAAATTGTGTCATTCCCAAGCAGTGGAGAGATGCGTTAAATTGGTCACTAAAGCATAAATACCAGTTTAAAGACAAAAAACAGTGATGGTTTTAACTCAAAAATTTAATCAAGATATCAGATGCCCCATTTTGACACAAAAAGGGAATATTCATATAACATTGAATAACAGTGAGTATAATTAAGACTTACAATACGGGTGGAGTGAGATGGACGGAGATAGGGAAACTCGACAAGTAGCTGCCTACACGTGTTAAGTTCCGGGTAGTATTTCGTTTGATACAAAACTAAAGACAAGTTAATTGCTACCAAAAGAATCAGTAAAAAAAATTACTCTTAATATCATCATAGAGATCTAAGATTTTTGTAAAATCTTTTAAGCTTTCAAATGTAATATTTTTGCACTAGCTCGTTACAATATATGGAAATTCAAAAATAATATTTAAAAAAATATTCTAAAGAATCCAAATTTCAAGACTCCAGGGGCACCTCTAAATATTATTGTAAAAATTTAAGATTGTTGTGCCATCATAAACCCCCAAAGGTAAGTACTAGCACGTTACAATATTTAAAAATTTATAATTATCTTCTAAATTCGCTCCCCTGGACAAATCGCTTAGTCGACTTCAGTAGTTGAAATTCACTCGTAAGGGGGTGAATTGCAGACAGTATTATCAAAACCGCGACCGCTGAAGCATTAAAAACCTTTTAGACAGTGTATCAATGAAATATCGCCACATATACAACACAGTTGTTGAAAATTTCACAAAAATAGTACGCATGTCCAGCAAAGCCTTTGCGGCCAATTCACCAGATTTGTTTTTCCATACATAATTCTCAAATAATGTCTACATTATAAAACAATAAATGTTTAAATACTTACAAAAAACATGTTCCGTTGAACCTTCAAATCTTGCGCATTTATTGAAACACCCTTGGAAACACCCTTTATATAGTGTAGTAACTTTATTATTGATGTAAATCTTGTCACAACCGAGGATGTATAAACTGGGCGAAACACAAATTTAATTGAGATTAGAATGGTTCAATTAAATTTGGGTAGTAAGAAGTTTAGGTTAGTAAGTTAGTTAGATGGCTACTTTTAGATTGCGATTATCTAAATTCAATTAGGATTGAGACACAAGTTTTAATCCTATTTATTGATATACTATTTTTTTTTGGATATTGAAATGAAAAACTAATATATCTAAAAATCATACGTAAAAATATCTACAATAAATTTTTACTTTCTTTTTAAATTGATATATGCGACATTTTAATGCATTTGTTATTATTTTCAGGATTAAAAGTTAGGTTTGTAATATAACAATGAATTATAGATGGTTACTTAAATAATAATTTTGATTTTTAGTAGGTATTCTAAATTTACAGTTGTTCTATAGTTGTGTTCTTTTCCATCGTTTGTCAAATTTTACAAAAAAAAACAGCTATAAAATGTTGTATATTAAATTATTTTATAAATAAGTGTTTAGCATTGTTATAAATAACTTAAATAAAGCTTATATAAAACTATGGTCCACGATGATATTTTTGTTTTGATACAATTATTATATACATTTATTTAACTTAAAAAAAAGTGTTATATGAAAATGTTTAGCAGTTAATCGCTAGTCTTATAAAAATGTTTTAATCATTAATCACCAAAATATTTTAACATTAAAATAATAGAATTAATTTTCCTGCGAACACTTAGGAAACTGACACATATCACACTATATAGTCCTATGGAAAGTGCCCTATATCACACTCGTATGAATAAGAATTTACTTTCCACCCGTGTGCGAATATGCTACTTTCCTCATCATCTGTCATAAAATGTCAAACGCATCATATACATATCATCATATACAATGGTATCAAAATGTACAATAGGCTATCACATACGTTGACAGATATTGAGTCACAGAATTGTTTTAGAAAGCTGCTCAAGAGATTTCTGTTAACTAGGCCTTATTATAATATTATAGAATTTTATAATGACGAGACACTGTGATATGTGTTTTATTTTGTTTTATTTTATTTTAGATGTATGTATTAATGTTAATTTATAATAATGTTTGTTTATATTTTAATGACTATTTATTTATTTGTAATTTGTATACTATTTGTACAATATTGTGTTTGTATGACTATTTATTTATTTGTAATTTGTACAATATTGTGTTTGTCAATAAGTATTTTAACTTGGACAATAAACATATATTCTCTCTCTCTCTCTCTCATTTCTATTTTGATCTATGTAATGTCCATATTAATATTTAATTTTATATAATTGTTAAATTATTGAAATTGTTGTAAATTAGATCCTAGATATTTATCTTTAACAATTTTTATTAAAATAATTTTAAAATAACTAAGCTATGTTTGCTTTTTATTCTGGTCAAACACATAACCGATTAGATCATTCAATTGACGCAAGGCCTATTAGCTCAGGTATTAGATTGTCAAACTTTATCAACTTTGCCATTTGAGACCTGGTCAGCGAACGCGTTCAAATCCTTGCAGTGGCAGAATTTTTTTTTGTTTTTTATATTTTTTTTTTGTTTTTTAGTTTTTTTTTTTGTTTAGAAAATATGAAAATTGAATAAATACGATTATTATATAATATAAACCACGTTTTACATTTCTGCATCAGCTGTCACATAATGTCAAACGCATCATTCCTATTTTATGATATGATATGATGAATAAATTAATAAAATTTAAACTTAGATCCAAGATATTTATTTTTAACAATTATTAATATAATTTTAAAATAAAATTATCTTGCTTTTTATTTTGGTTAAATACATAATCGATTAAATAACTCATTTGACACAAGACGTGTTAGATTAGTGGTTTGTGTAGTAACGTAATTAACTTGCTTTTCAAGAGGCGGCTGGCGAGCCTGCGTTTAAATCCTGTTTTTTTTTTTTAAAATATGAAAATTAAATAAACACGATTATCGTTCTTTATGTATTTAAAATACATTTTATTTATTATAATTACTTAGTTTCTTTTTATAATTTTACATTTATAAAAACTTTTATCAGGTATTAAACCCCGGTCGTGAATTCAAAAGTCTAGCAGTGAAGTGTAATAATAATAATAATAATAGTTTATTTGTCCTTTAGGATCATGTTACATGATATAGGATAAGTCATAATATATATGAATAAAAAATATTAAAATACAAATAAATATAGGTACAGTATACAAAAAAAAATATATCTAAGACATGCACATTAAAAATATACAATTAGAAAAACATTTACCTTAAAATATGGTGGTATTCAGATAAATTATAAAAACATGAATCTACTAAATAGTTTTTAAGTTTTCTTTTAAAAGTTTCATATTTCTTTTCAGATTTAATGAAATCAGGGAGTTGATTAAAAAATTTAATTCCAACAAATTCAGGCGATTTCTCAAATAATGCTGTTGAATGTCTTGGTATTCATGGTAATTTGAATTTTGTAAAAATTGGTGTATGTTGCGTTTAGCATATAGCAACGTTTTATAAATGTAAATACAGGGAAATGTTAATATTTTAAATTTGTTGAAGTTATATTTACAAGTTTGCATTAATTCTAGATTAAAAATAAGCTGGATTATTCTTTTCTGTAAGATAAATAGTTTGGATGCATTGACTATTCTATTCTATTCTATTCTTTATTAATCCATTTAAACAGTTATAATGTTATTGGACACGTCAGAATTATAAATATAAAGGTGTATACAATAAATAAAAGTAATTAAACAAAACAATACAGACAAATATAGAAGAGACAAACGTAGAATGGTAGGCGAAAAGGGGCATTTGTATAAATTTATCTAGAACAGTTTGGTGGTGAAGCATGTGGTACAAATTTATATTGAAAATATTCTTGCACTGAATATGGACATATTTCTAAAAGCTGTTGTTTTATTCGATAATTAAATGTTTTTAATGTTGATTCATTTTTTATGCTCTGTGGCAGTTTATTGAATAATTTTATTCCAAGAATTGTTGGTGACTTAGCACAAATATTTAGCTGTGCTAACAGAGGAACAAGTTCATCTTTGTTCCTGGTGCTATATGAATGAAAGTCGCTATTACGTTTAAAATTCGATTTGTTTTTATATATGTATATTAAAAGTTCTAAAATATATACTCCGAATACGGTAAGGATTTTAAGTTTTTTAAATAGAGGGCGACAGGAATCTGTTGGTAGAATACCAGCCAAGCATCTTATAATTCTCTTCTGAGATATAAATACTTCATTAGCATGGGACGATCCGCCCCATACACAGATACCATAAATCAACCTAGAATGTACATTTGCGAAGTAAATTTGACGAAGATGGTGAGGTTTTAAAATGCATTTAAGGTTACGAAGTTGAAAACATTGTGAGTTTAAGGTTGTCGCTAAATTTTGACAGTGAGTTTTAAACGATAGATTTTCATCGAATGTTATTCCTAGAAATTTTGTGGAATCAACTGTATTTATGTGTGTGTTGTTTACAGACATATCTAGACAAGGTATATTAGAATTTTGGTATGTATGGAAATAAATGTAGTTAGTTTTTGTAATATTAAATAATAATGAGAGATTACTAGCCCATTCCGAGAATATTTTAATTGACCTATCGATTTTATTTTTCAATTGTTCTTCAATGGGATCAGAAAACAAGAAAGTCGAATCATCTGCATAGAGAATTGTGAATGCATGGTAAAGTAATTCTGGAAGTTCATTTACATAAATTGTGAAAAGTATGGGAGCTAACACTGACCCTTGGGGCACTCCTATATTATTTATTATTTCTTGAGAGAAACACTGTTTTCCTGAGTTGTTACTTTTAACCATTTGGGGTCTATTTGTAAGATATGTTTCAAACCATTTATTTTGATTGCCTCTAATTCCAGGTGAGTGAAGTTTATTTAATAAAACATCATGCTGAACACAGTCAAAGGCTCTGCTAAGATCACAGAAAATCCCAGCCGAACCCCCACTACACTCAATAGATTGAAGCACTTTTTCGTATAAGGAGATAATGGCTGTATTTGTAGAGTATTTAGGACGGAATCCGTGTTGAGATTCAGATATAATCTGATTTAAGTTAAGGTATTTCATTAGTTGCTCCAGCATTATGTATTCGAATATTTTTGAAAGAGTAGAAGTCATTGAGATAGGTCGATAATTAGACATATCGTGCGGGTTACCTCTTTTTAATATAGGCGTTACTATAGATGTTTTTAATCTTTCGGGAAAAATACCTTCTTCCAGGGAATAATTAATTATATGAGTTAGTGGTGTTAAAATATATTCTGCGATTTTCTTTATCAAGTTTCCAGAGATATCGTCAAAACCGCTGGATGGTTTGTTTTTGATTTTTTGTTTTATGACTGTGTTTACATCTGATTCAGAGACATAAGAAGTAAAAAAGCTCTTTGTGGGTGACTTATTGTTATTATATTTATGATTTGTTTTTGGAGTTGAGATTCTGTTAATTGTTTCATATGGAATCGAAGTAAAAAACTGATTGAACATATCAGCTATAGTTGTTGGGTTTTCAATAATTTTGCCATCGTTGTGAATTGAAATACTCTTTGTTGTCTTTGTCTTACCTTGTAGTTCATTTATGACTTTCCATGTTGCTATATTTTTATTTGCCGAATCCTTAATTTTATTATTATAATATTCGGATTTCGTGTTTTGAACAAGCTTTCTATGATTTATTTTAGCATGATGATAACATTCATGCAACTCGGGGAATTTTTTCTTCAATTGAAATAGATCTTTTAATTTATTAGAGGACTCTTTTATGTACTTATTTACCCAACAGCGAGGTGGTAATCTAGAAGCATTTATTTGTCTTAAAGGGCAACTAGCGTTAAAATAGTATGTTAAAGTATTGTGAAACACATTGAATTTTGAGTTGGTAGTATTTTCTTGATATATCCCATTCCAGTTTTCTTTGGAAAGGTATGTTATTAGGTCGTTAATGTTAGTCTCTCCCATTAATCGACTTTGATATGAGCTAGGATTGGTTTTTAGTTTTAGCTTATTGAATTTTAACAGGAAATTGTCATGATCTGAGTCTGTATTTAAAGTTACGATTCCTACAGTATCTTTGTAATTTGTGTAAATCTGATCAAGTACATTACTACATGTTTTGGTAGTTCGAGTAGGAGTAAAATTTTTTGGGATGAGCCCATATGATGTGACTAACTGTTCAAAGGCAAAGCTTTGATTTGAGTTCATAGAGGTATGATTAAAATCCCCAGAGAGAACTATGAAATACTTGGGCTGATAAATTTTATTTAGAATTAAGTTAAGATTGGATAAAAATGTTGTAGGATGTCCGCTAGGTGACCTATAACATGAGAGAATTATAAATGTATCGCCATTGAATATCCACCTTATACCACATATTTCTATTTCCTTCTCTATGCAATATTCTTCAAAGGAAATCGATTCAATTATGAGATGTTCTTTGGACCATATGCAGACACCACCTCGTTGATACAATGAGCGACTAAAACAACTAGCTAGGTTATAACCTGGAAAATGAAATGTTTTTATATCCTGTTTAGATACCCATGTTTCTGTTAAGCAGACAAAATTTATAGAGAAATGATTGATTTCCGATATAAGGTTATCAAGTTTATGTTGTTTCAATCCTTCAATATTACACAAAAATATATCATAACAAATACTTTTTACAGGATCCTTATGTGATAAATAAACACTTTTAGTATCTATGTTATTGACATTTCGTCGGCTAAATTGACAAAATTTACATCGCTATTGAGTCCTACATTTAAGTCATTTGTTATATCTATAACATTGTCATTTAAATTCTTGTTAGAAGTTTCAGTATTTGTAACATCACAAATTACATTATTACATGTTATGTGGATCAAAGTACCATTTTTTTTGTCATTGTTAATTAAATTTGATAATCTAAGTGCTAATATTTTTTTACTAATACTATACCCATCCTTATTATTCACATCTACTATTGATACCTTGCTTTTTTCAACACATTTATCAAGTCTTATAATATAATTTATTAGTTTATCGTTAAACTTATTAATGAAAAATTCATATTTCGGCAATTTAGAAGGAACTGTAGTCAGAATTAAATTGGTATTAAGACATTGTTTTAATTTAAAATTTAACAGTTTGAAAGAAGGGTAATTATGATACAGAAAATCATTAAAACCAGCTTGAATAATAACAAAATCATTTAAAGTAAATGTTTTTGTTAGTCGATCTATGTATTCAATCACATCTTTAAGGCAGGCGCCAGGTTTAATAATAGTTTCTATACTATATTTATCCTTAAGTTGCAAATTTAATAATCTACCCAAATTTCTACCCCCCTCATCACACAAAATTAAAATTTTATTTTTATTGTCTTTATCCCCTCGGCGCGTCACTGTTATGTCATTCATTGGTTTGGTTACTTCATGGGCTAATTCATTAATATTTTTTGTTGATTCAACACGTTTGTGGGTTGTATTAGAGAACTTGTTAATATCATGTGTAAGATTTTTCAATTCCCAATTGTATCTAGCATTTTCACCTTCTAAAAGTTTAATACTTTCCAACATTTGCCTGCTTATCCTATCCAAATCCTTTATCTCATCCTCCAAAGACACAATTTTATCATTTTTATTCTGAAGTTCACTTTTATGTAATTTCTGCATCTCATGAAAATCTGAGATTTGTTTGTTCAAATCATTTATTACATTTATTTGTTCCTTTAGTTTTTCAACGTCTTCTCTTTCTAATTCCAGAGCTTCATTTTCAAAATCACGAGTTCTTTTATTTAATCGTTTAATGTGATTATTTTTTTCTTCCAAGGTTTTACTTATTTCATTAATTACTGCCTGCATTTGTTCAATTTCTTCATTTTTATCATATTCATTTTTCTGTAGTAATATATTTTTTTCGGAATTTTCCTTTTTTAATGAGTCAATCTTTTCATATAACTTATCTGTTTCCTCTTTTTTATAATTATCTTTATTTTCGCAGTTTTGGGAACAGTAAATTTTACAACCGCCTAATTCTTTAAAGTGTTTTTTTCTTTCAATACAAGAAGGATGAAAAACATCAAAGCAAACGATACAATACAGATTGTTAAATACCTTATTCTTACAACATTTAAAATTGATTGGATCCATTAGTTACAAAAATCATTGGCAAATGGAGACGATACGCCACTGGTAAAAGAAATGTATTTGAAATAAAATCTTCAGCAGTTACTGATGAGAGTTTTTACTTCACCGATAAGTAGGAGCATAAAAAGTGTACAAAAAACACCAAACAAACTGAATGCTCCAATAATCAGATGCACTTATTTCACACCATAAAATATGTTTCTGAAAAGTAACTATATCACTGGACACAGGAGAAATTTCACTTTCGGTTGATATAATTTTCGATTAAGTCCGCGCGGCATTACGCGGTTTAAAGCGACAAAATCGAGCTTAAAAAGTAAGGCCACCGAATACGTGTTCTTCTTCTGTCACTTTGTGTCTGAGCCACGAGGGATTAATGTCAAATTAAATATTTAATTAAATATGTCTATTAACCAGAAAAGCATAATTAAATGGACATTTTAAAATTACTGAAATAATAATTGGTAAAAATAAATATCTAATAATATCTAGGTATAAAAATCAATAGGTAATGTAACCCCCATAGTTAGGCAATCCATTATACATTCTGCTATTATTTTGTAGGTAAATACTGTTTTAATAATTTTTGTGGAATGTCAAGGAGAGTTGCCTAATTTGAACCATTTCGAAATAAATTCCCATTATTCCGTTATTAATGAATTTTAAGCGGACAATTTAAGCCAAACGATAGAAGGAGTTTCAAACTTTTATTTGTACAAAACGGAAAGAACAAAAAATAAAACATTTTTTTGTAACATATAAGAAACCATTTTTTGAAAAATGGTTCAAATTAGGCTACAGGTTGCCTAAAATGAACCACTAGTAACCTAATTTAAACCCATATTAAAAGTTAATCTTTACATATGTCACAGATCAAAATCTCATCCTCTTCGATTCCTGCACACTTTTTGTTTGCCCATTTTGAGCACATTTGACATTTTACCCATCCTTCTTCCGCTACAGAGTTGGAATAAGAATCATGACAATATAAACACAGTGCATCTTCACCTTCTTCTTCGCTTGAATCAGTTAATTCCTCCAATCTTTTTTTAGTGTTTTTGTGTTGTAATATTGGCCTTTGTTTCGGTTTTTTGTTTCTTGTTGTTTTATTGAACAAATCAGATTTGACTTTTTGAACAGCTTCTTTAGTTTTCTTCTCCTTCCTACTTATTTTTGCCATTTCTAAGTCTTCCTTACTTCTTTTTTTAGCAACCAACTCATCTTTGTATGGTGTGCTAGTCAGTTCTATAGCTGATGACGTGGTATGTCGACGTTTTTTTGTAGTACCACTGACTTGGGAATTCTTTGGAAGGGTACATATCGCTTCTAAACTTTTATTAAATGTGTTAGGACTGATTTCGGATAAAATAGTAGATGAAGATGGACCAGCCTGATTATTTAACTTTGGTGGTGTTTTGTCTTCAGGTATTTTCTGAGTTTCGGAGAAAATAATGGTTGTAGATGGACCAGCCTGACTATTTAAATTTGGTGGTGTTTTGATTTTGGGAATGTTTTTTGTTTCGGACAAAATAATAAATGAAGATGGACCAGCCTGACTATTTAAATTTGGTGATGTTTCGTCTTTGGATATTTTCTGCGTTTCGTACAAAATAATAGATGAAGATGGACCAGCCTGACTCTTTGATTTTAGTGGTGTTTTGTCTTCAGGTATTTTCTGTGTTTCCAGATTTTCTTTTTCTATTTGTCGCTCGACTGCAAGGGAAGGTGCAAAAAGGTGGTCTGGAAAACGATTACTGTTGACAGGCCAAATACCTGTTGCTTTAAAACCATTTTCAGCTGTTCCAATAGTAGCTGCCTTTCCATAAACTTCACTGATAAGTTCTGAAATATCGTAAGCTAAAATTCCTTGTCCAACATGAGCCCTTAACCAAGAATCTTGTGCTTGTACAAAATAACTTTGAAGAGGCTTAAAAAATGCTACATCTAATAGCTGGAGTCTATGTGTTGTATGTGACGGTAGTTGAAGAAGATGAATGTGATTCTCGCGACAAAATTTTAAAGCTTCTAAGTTATTACTATGTATTGCATGTCCATCTAATAGCAAAAGAACATCTTTATTAGAGCCACTTTTTACAATTTTGTGAAAATGTTTCAGCCAAACTAGGAATAAGTCAGAGTTGATGTACCCAGAGTCAGAAATCTGACAAATACTTCAACTGGGAGCACCTTTTGCTAATTCTGGAGCAAATCTTTTTCTCTTAAAAATTATCATAGAGGGAATATAAAGGCCAGCAGCATTAGAACAGCACACAACTGTCGTGTTAACTCCCCGTTCACCACTAGTAAGTCCACCCACCTGTCTTTTACCTTTTTTAGCTATAACCTTCTGCATTTTCTTTTGAACTGTGGATTACCCGGATTCGTCAACATTAAAAATTGTATTTGCATCAATTTTATATTTGTCGATTAACTTTTCCAAAAGATCGAAAAACTCTGCTACTCTTTTCTTGTTGAAACCTCTTGCTCGTGCAAGAGAAGTAGATTCTGGTTGTCTGAGTGATAATTCCTTATGACGTCTCATAAACCCATAAAACCATTTTTTTCCAGCAATACATTTTTCTTTATTGAACTTATAAGGTAGTTTGTGTTTTTCTGCAAGTTGGAATGCAATTTTTCTTACATCTTTTATTGTCAGACCAAAAAACACTTATTCAAACTTAAGAATGTGTTTGACTAATAGTGATTCCATTTCATCATTAAACACATTTTTTGTACCCATTCGTTTTATGCAATCATTTGCTATTTTATTCGTTTGTCGAACATGTCTTAATAGAGTAATACACCGATACATAAATTTTAAATAATTTAAACGATCTTCTAAATAGATTTCCTAAATTGAACCGGTTCAATTTTAGAATCCAATTCCAGGTTCAATTTAGGAAACAACAGTAGTTTTTTTTAAGGTTGTTTTTATTTTATATTTACAAGGTGCATCAAAAATACTCTAACAAATATAACTAGGATAATAAAAAGTACTTACCAGAATATACTTTTCCTTAATGCCATAAGTACCTTACTAAAAATATTACAGTTAACACTGCCAAAATAAAAATCACTCTGCGAGTAACAAATGCAAACTAGAACCGCCACTAATGGAACGACAGGAAGTCTTAGATCACAAACTTCAGTATTTCGGCATTAGATGGCGTAACCTGCCTTTCATTAGAAATATATTCACGTGGTTCAATTTAGGTGGCGGTTCAAATTAGGCAACTCTCCCCTAACTATTTTCAATTTATTGAGTTAAATCAGTAGGTACTTATAGTTATCAGATCATAATAAATATTTAAGTAAAGTGTTATATAGAGCATGATAGAAAATGACAGTGGTAGTGATTGTACCCCACCAGAAATTGCCGAGTCTGCACAAATCACGTCTCACAAAATACTACCAACAAAGTCTAGAGAAAGATATGAACGTGCATATGACCAATTTATAGATTAGAGAAGATGGAACGAAATTAAAAGTTCTTTTTCAGAAAATGTTTTTCTGGTTTACATTGATAAATTATCCAATACATTAATTTCTAATACATTGTGGATACGGATACAATATTCTATGTTGCGCACTACTTTACATATAAATCACAATATAGATATTTTAAAATATCTTAAATTAAAAGCATTTAAAAAAAATGATGGATATAAATCTAAGAAATCGGCGGTTATAACCATCCAACAAATCAACGATTTCATAACAAGAGCGTCTGATGAACAATTTTTATTAAAAAACGTAAATTTAAAATAATATATTTTAGCTATTTTCTTAATACTTAAGTAGGTACATATTACTGTTTAGATAGTTTTAATTTTTGGAATAACAGGAGCATGTCGCAAACAAGAGTTAGTCCAAATTACTGCGGATGACATAGAAGATTTGAGTTCTGCAGCTATAATTAAAACTAAGAATACCAAAAGTAGGGTCGATCGAAAATTCAATATTACAGATTTATTCTATGATAAATACAAGAAATATGCAGGCCTAAGACCATTTACACATGAAAATCGTTTTTTTCTCCATTACCAAATCCAAAAATGTACCAAGCAAGTAGTAGGTATAAACAAAATAGGTAACGTACCTACCACGGTAGCAAAATTTTTAAAACCTAATAATCCAGAATCTTATACCAGTCATTGGTTTTGGCGATCATTTGCCAGAATACTGGTAGACGCAGGGTAAGATATTACTAGCCTAAAAGGCACGGAGGATGGAAATCCTCAGCTGTTGCAGAGGGGTATATCGACGACTCTACAACAAATAGAATGAATACTGCAACCAAACTTATGGGAGCTGTACGTAGGACATCAGAAGAAGTCTTTAAGCCACAAGTGCAAAATATTTCACAACAACCATAAACATCAAGCACAATATTTAATATAAACCATACGTTTTCTCAAAGCAACCAGGATATAGAAACAAATCTCTCTCACACACATTTACAGTCACCAATACAATTTATAAATTGTAGCAATAATAATTTTACTTTTAATATTTACAACGGTTCAAACAAAAATTGAATGTAAGAAGAAAAGATAGTTCTTTCTCATTAAATTAAAAAATTTCTTTTTCATATTATTATTTATTTTTAAAAATCAACTGATAAAAACCATTATTAATTTATTTAAATATATTTTTGTACCTAATATTAATCTTTATTATTCTATGAAAGTGTCTTTACATGGAATTATGTTTTTAATTTTGACGAAACCATCCGTAAAGCATTTTTAAAATCAGTAAGGCAAATAACCAAATCTAGAACCAGTCACATCTGCATTGCACCTCCTTATGCAAATTTCCTGATTTTATTTTTTTTACGAAATCTTGTCAGAGAAAACATAATGTTCATTACTCATGGAAAAGTGACTTTTTCGCACTCTCGGTGTAATTTACTTAATTTGTTCTAATATTAATCTTTATTATTCTATATATTTAGGTATATGGAATCACAATGTTTTTAATTTTGACGAAAAATACCATCCGCAAAGCCTTTTCAAAATCAGTAAAGCAAATAAAACAAAAACTAGGATCTCTCAGATTTTGATTAAATCTCCTTAGCCTAATTTCATGATTTTTAATTTTTTTTTTCACATAATGTCAAACGCATAATTTCTATTTTGATTTATGTAGTGTCCATATTAACAGCAAAATCGATATAATGATTAAATTTTTAAAATTGACGATTAACTTAGATCATATTTATTTATTTTTACCAATTAATAAAATAATTTTTAAATAACTACATACACCTCATTATTTTGGCTTTTTATTTTAAACTTAAAATCGAATTAGAAATGCATTTGACAAAAGACCCATTAGCTCAGGTTGTAAGGGTAATTGCAATTTGAACTTTGGCTTACACGCCGGGTCCGCGGGCCAGCGTTCAAAACTTGGTGGTTGCAGAGTTTTTTTTTGTTTTTTTAGTTTTTTTATTTTTGTTTCGAAAAATACGAAAATTGAATAAATACAATTATTGTTGATTATTTTTTTAAATACATTTTAATTATTATAATAATACTAATAATCTGGTTTTACATTTTTTGATGAAATTATTTTGTGGTCGTAGGAAAAATATTGTACATCACTTGTGTAAAAAGTAATTTTCCACACTCGTGTGATAGTCGCACTCGGCTTGTGCCTCGTGCGACAATATTTCCCACTCGTGTGAAAAATGTCAATTTCCACACTCTGTAATATCTCGTAGTAAATTTAAGCTTAATGCTAGTTTTTACTTGCAAATCAATATCTTTATCGATCTAATAAATAAGAATATATGAGTTCACTCTAATTTCTTATTTTCTTTTAGGTTGGAAACGACTAGAACCAGTACAGTCACCGGGTGCTGGTAAAGACAGTATATCCGCCCAGGCAGCTCTAATGTACGATGCCGTGTTCGTATTGGTAGAGGCTTTTAATAAGGTTCTAAGAAAAAAACCGGATTTATTCAGAAATAACGTACGAAGAGGTATTAACTACAATGAAACATCCAAGTCTTTAGAATGTAACACTAAAGGAAACTGGGTGGTGCCTTGGGAGCACGGAGATAAAATTTCAAGGTTTTTACGAAAGGTTTGTTTATATTTATTGAGAAAACTACAAACAGAAATCAGAGTTCTTGTTCGAAACATATTCTGGTGGAAACCCGTTAGGTTTACACCTAAATTAAATAAAAAAGTTAAAAGTAATCACCAGGTAGTTTTCCATTAATTTATTTTTTTCATAGTGGCTTTGAATTGTTTACTTCAATTCAAAAGAACTTAAATGTAGACAAGATCTTTTGTAGTCCTTCTCGGGTTTCTTTTGTGTTGGAAAAGGATCACCTGCCCTCTTGTACAAAATATACAGGAGTTTCTGTCTCTTTTCAATACTTGCATCTGGTCTTTATTATTTTATATTTATTTCATTTGGTCTATCAATTTTTTCTTAGTCTTGTTTGTCTTCATATTGTTTTGGTAGTATAGTTTGGTTGCCCTTCTGTATTTTTTATTTTTTCTTCTTTTCTCCATTTTCTCCATTTTCTGTCAGTATACTTCCCAAGTTTATACTATTTAAAATATTGTATTGTAGCATTTAATCTTCTTGTTAATTATAGTTGCTTTTCATCTACTATCATTAATGTAATTTTATTTGGATAGATTTGGATATATTTAATCAATTTGGATTTAAAAATCTTAAATTTGTTGATGGCCCAACTAAACCAACGTGGTCTTGTCATCTCGGTGGGAATCTTCCAGTATATCGGAGTTGGTGTAGTCTCCTTTTGATTGTTTGAATGCAGCTCTCTTGGTCACTTTTGTAGACCGGAAAGTGGACCTGGTTTTGTTTCTTTAGACTTTTCTCTGTTGTAATGCAAGAACCATTTTTTTTTGAGGTTTTTGACCTGTCTATATGTGCTGTCTTTGGCTATAACTCTGTAGATTGTATCACTTGCTGTGTTTTCTGTGAGCTCTTTACATAATTATCTCCATTAATTTCTTTTTGCCATGCATACTTTTTTATTGTAATCTGTGAGTTTGTTTTTATAAATAATCCAGTATTGCATGGATTTGGCTCTAATAAACTGCCTTCGCACCTAGCCTCTAAGATTGTTGAAGTAGTTATTTTACCAGACTTTTTTTTATTTAGGCATCTCTCTTTTTCTAAACAGTTTTCTTCGTAGGCATCAGTAATTACCTCTATCAACGTATAGAAAACTGCTCAAACTCGTAGGTTGTAGATTTCTGTATTTAACTACTTTGCTTCCTTTCACCAAAATACGAAACCTTATACTGTCTCTTCAACTTCTAATTAACCAGTACTATTTTATAGATGTAATATAACACAATATCTCTGAAATGAAATGCCTTTTCACATAAAAAAGAATGTTTATTCATAAATAAGAATAAATAGAAATATCGCTTTAGAAAAAGTTATGACGCGTTTTGAGTTCATCTCATGGTAAAAAACGAAACATAACACATTTTTAAATTGTTTAACTGAAAGTTTACACTTAAGTTCAAATAAAAAAACAACGGAACTACATTTCTTAAATCGCAAGCCAAAAACTACAAGCGGTTTTCTAAGCAATCACCGCAGACACTTCGAGCGCAACTTCCACAAATTGGTAGGTGACAAACAGCGCGTGTAACATTGGTTTTCTTGTCTTGCTTACGAGGACACTTGGCACACGTTACTCGATTCTGTAGTTGAGATGTTTCCCCTTTTGGTGGCTCAGGAAAGTCATTTCCCAGAATGCAGATGTTTATTCTTAGCTCTTCTTTCCATATGTTGAACATCAAGTTGCCTTGCCAAGTTTTTTATGAACCTATATCTTGAAATTTCGAGATTATCTCGTTTAGCAGAGAAAATAACAAAGGCATTCACCAAATAAATAAATTCAAAGAGCGAAGAATATGCAGGTCAAGTTCTCGACGGCAAAAACTCTTCAGGTATCTTTTTTTCAGGTCTCTCTTCATAAGCTCATTTACCAACTCCATTGACGAGAATCAGTTATCGGCTGTAACATTTCTATTAGAAACTTCAATGGATTTTACTAAGCAAAGAACGGATTGTGTTGGCTTTCCGAGTTTTTTTTCTTCTTCTGACAATGTATCGCCATCACTGTCCTTTTCTGAATGTATATACGCATCCAGAAGGTAAAATCTGGTAAAATCTGTTGCAAAAATTGATACCAAGTCTTCATTATTAGATTTGAAAATTGCTGAGAAAAACAAGAGGCCCAAAAAAGCTCTCATCTCCGTGATATCAATGTCACTAGCCAAATATTTATTATTTATAGAGAATTTATTAAGGGTAATATACCAAGACCTTGATAATAGTCAGCTATTTTTGTTGAATCTAAATCTCAAGAATATTTTAATATAAATTTGATGAGACATAATTTTTGGCATTAATAATCTGATTAGAGCCCGTCTCTCATATTTTGCAGCTTTTTATTTGTCAGCTGTACAATCTCATCGGTAATGAGACAATTCCATGCATCAACCTCTGAACAGGCATTTCCCAATAATCTTGCTGTTCCGATGGCACATTATGAATTCTTATTCAAACATTAGTAAACAGAGGTTAATCACTCCATATAAATCTATTTCTATCGTAATATGATTTGGATCTTACCGTGCTGGATGTCATTGGCACCTCTGTCTCTTCGTCAGTTACATTTTCCCCTTCTTCCTGGTCGTTCTAAACATCACCCTCTTGTTCGTACGTGATTTCTGTTTCTATGTTGCTATCATGCTCAGAGACAAAGTCCGGCTCCGCATCGTCGTCATTTCCGCTAAAATCACTCTCCAGTTCATACAAAGTTTCAAGTGCCCATTTTTCAAACCGCATGCTTTTTTGATTTGAACTTGCCAGTACAACGTTTGAAACAAGATGCTGGGTAAGAAAAAAATATAGCACTATTGGTATGGTAGGGTGTCACCGTCCCCAAACAACAGAACACTCCTGATAGTTTTCGTACACTGACAGATAAAAAGGACAACAATACATTCCCCATTTAAAACACATCGGCTAAAAGGTACTGAGACGGACGGTGCCACCTGGAAAAAATTCTTTGAACTACTCACAAAAACAAAACTGCTGGGGTCCATAGGAACCGCCATACCAGTTACGGGTTAACACGACCAATGTTGTTAGACCAATGAAAAAGCCAGATCTAAAAAGTATTTGGTTGTTTGCTTTCTCACTTAGTGAATCGGCAAGACCTTTGATCCACTTTAGGGTGCCTTAATTAGTAGTGGATACTTTGGTCAAGTCTTCGCGACATTATGGTACTAGCCTTGAGTTAATTCGTGGTTTGTACAGGATATGTAGTGCTTGTCTGCTACCTGTATAAATCATCATGTTTCATCTAATGATATTGTTTCTGCTAATTTATTTTGCTGCTACTCTGGCACCACTACTAACAGCCCATTTTAGGTTTAGGTTCCACATTCTAAACCTTATTTTGTTTAAGGATCGTCGACGTCGCTGTAGATATAAACCGTATCTACTACTTCGGGCTCTACTACTTCGGGCTCTTCTAGTCCAGGAGTAAATAAATTAGTTCTGCTAGGTTTCTTAGTTACACCTCATAAAGCAAAGTACACAATTACTATATTAAATTGTTTAAATTTTTTTTTTTATATTTTAACATTAATATTACCTACTTATTTGTATTTTTTTTTTTCTAGTCAAACTACAGAACTTGTGTAAAAAAATCTTATTTACAATTTTATCATTAAATTCTTGGGAATTTTCAAGATAAATCTTTGGATAATGAATCAACAAAACTACCTACATTAAAAACTCATTTAAAATAATTTATATAACATTTACAATTAAATCTAATTCAGTAAAATAATGAACGTCGACATCCTACAAAGCATTTTGTTTATTATTGGTATTTATTGTTTTAAGTGTTTTGTAAGATCTGGAAATAAATTAAGGAAAGTCTTGAACTTTAATTTAAACATGATTTTATTCGTAGAAAGGTCTTTCTAAATACCATTTGAGTTCAAATTTTAAGTTTCTTATTATTTCGTTTGCTTCATTACGCTTTTTCAAACAGTTATACTATCAATAAAGTAAGCATTCGAAAACAAGCACATTATATCCAATTGCAGCTGGGCTCTTCTGATATAACTTCCTATCAAATTTCATCGACAATATTTAAAATGTGAATTAATTTGAACATAAATGATAATTATCTAAATAAATAATTTATTGCTTACAAACAAAGAAAACAAATTAGTTATAAACTTAAATTATTTCAATGGGAAATATATCCTTTCTTGGATTTTATAACTTTTTTGACACGTTTTGGAATAGAATTAAGTTATTTACAGTTATATGATATTTGTCAGTCTAAAAATCACACCTGGATTATAGTCTCAATAAGTTAGTTATATTTTTACAATTAATAGCCTAGATTTTCTTTAACAATCAAGATATAAAGTCGTTCTGTTTTGACCTTCGTCACCACTAGCATCAACTTTTCCTAGTTTTGAGGCTATTTTTCTTATGTAGATACCGAATCTTTCGTTCTGGTGGCGGCATCAAAAACTAGATCAATAACTGAAAGCTAAACTAACAAACTTGATGTCAATGGTCAAATAGTTTTACAGCAAGATTTGGCACCAAGTAACGTGTTGAAAAAGAGGAAGATATACCAAATATTTGGGTACCATGAAGACTAGAGATAAGGGGGCGAATTTGCATACTCGAAATATGGTCCAAAAAAAACGAACGCTAATCGAGCTTTTTTAATTTACCGCAAGGGCGCTGGTGCTAGTAGCGCTGTTCAAAATACATGATTTCTTATGGGAATTTTACGTACTTTTGTCAAATTAATAAAAATAAACTTGTTTATTGCCAAATAAAGCACAGAATATACTATTGTATTTATTTCTAAATAAGTCTCGCATGTTTTAATTGATAAATTATTTAATTTTATTTATATAAAAAGCAAATTGAGTAGGTATGACCAATTTAAAAAAGATTTGTTAAATGGTGAAGTACAATTTTGTGTCTAATTTTCTTGAATTATACCTAAATATAGAGCAAAATTAAACACAGAACAGATTTTTTTTTTTGTTATAATACAAGCATAAAGAGAAATTTGGGAATGTACATGATATTGTCTGATCCTTTAATAAAAAAAAGGCCGAAGAAGTACAGGTATGTCTTAAAAACAATTTTTTGTTCTTTGTAACCAATAAATTATTTCTTTAAATTTTCCCTTGTGTTCGCAATATTTCTCAAAATAATTTGCTTAATAATTTGATCTAAATCTAAAATTATAAATAAATCTAACTTCCTGCAAGGAATAGTGAAAAGACGCCAGAGATTGCTGATTGACGACATAGCGTGACCAAGATCGTTGTCTCTCCATTTGTCCACTTGTGGACGCCAATGGCGAAGTATTAACTTGACTTCTAATTAATTGCTCATTTTCTTTCCTCGACAAATGATTTTTGCTCAACAGCGTGCAAGTTAATAGTTTGTTTTCACGAAATTCGAGAATTTTAGATAGGCACTTGATTTTCATGAACGTTACAATCGGCCTTTTCGATGTGGATACGTGATCTTATCCGTATATTGCCTAAGTGGAGGTGTAATTAGAACGAGGAGCATTTTGACGTTGTTAAAATAACTAAAAAGAATGTGTTATTTAAGAACACAGCCACTTTTATGTATTTTGACACTACGACTTTATTCGTTAAAAAAATTTAATGTGTAGTTTTTACCATAGATATACAGGGTGTTTATTAAGTACTTGTACAAACTTTAAATGGTGAATCTTTGACTTATTATAAGGCAAAACGTTCATATGAACACATGTCCTAAACCTCTTAACTTTTGAGCTACAGTTTTCAGAAAATCTTTTTTTTTTCTAATAACTAAGAATATTGCAGATATTTTTACGAAATTTGGTACACGTCTCCTACGCATTATGATGCATTTTTTAATGTACAAATAATTTTATTATTTTTACCAGTGGCGCCCGTACGGATTTCGTATTAAATATTTTTTCCGAAAAAAATAGTACGCCACTGCTTCATCTAAAAATAACAAATATTTTTGCAATCCTCATTTAGTTTTGAGCAAATTTGGTCTGATGAGTTTTTTTCTCCGACGCATATTTTTCGTCCGACGCATAGTATTCTGCATGGAACAAGTGAAAAATGTGTCTTTTATTGATCAGTATTGTTATGTGATAAACTTAGATTATTTACAGACTAAGACTAAACTACTTTTACAAATAAGTTAATAACATTTACAACAATTGCTGAAAATGCCCGCCGCCTACTGCAACGCATGCGTCAATTCGCCTTAACATTGATTAACGTACTCTTTCGAATATACCTGGTGTCTGATTAATAATGGCACACGATTCAAATATCCTGTTTCTTAGATCTTGCTCATTTTGAACGGATGTTTTGTAAACTAGTGTCTTTAAATGACCCCACAGAAAAAAATTCAGAGGATTTAATCTGGTGATCTGGGAGGCCAGGCTTGCGGTCCCGCTCTTCCTATCCAACGATTAGAATAATTCTCGTTCAGAAATTGACGTGCAGCCAAACAAAAGTGTGCCGGTGCGCCATCGTGCATGAACCCCATTCTGTTTCTGGTAGCCAAATCAATTTCTTCTAAATGTTCAGGAAGCTCGTGCTCCAAAAATCTTCTGTACTCTTCGCCATTTAGCCTTTATGGAAAAATTCAGGGTCCAATAAGGTGATCCCCGATAATTTCGACCCAAATATTTAGAGAAAAACGATCTTGGAAATTATTTTCTTGGGATTATCCCCAGACCAGTTATGGTTGTTGTGGAAGTTCATAATGGCATTTCGAGAAAAAGAAGCTTTGTCTGTAACAAGTACATGGCCTAAGAAATCCGGGGTTGTTAATAATTTATTTCGCAGCCAAACGCAGAAATCTACTCTGAGAGGAAAATCTCTAGGTAGTAATGCCTGTACACGTTGAATATGATAAGGATAAAGTTGTTGAGATTTTAAAATTTTCCACACAATTGTATGCGTAATATTTAATTCATGAGCAATTTTCCTTGTACTAGTTTGCGGGTCTTCTTCAATTCTATTTAACACAGCTTCTTCAATTTCAACTGTTCGAGCTGTCGCAGGCCTTCCTGGAATACCAATTGTTCTTTTAAAGCTGCCAGTTTCTCAAAGTCTTGCGTGAATATTAATGAAAGTTTGGACATGTGGAACCACCCGTTGAGGAAATCGGGCTTGATACATTCTTTATGCAGCTTGTGCATTACCGTGAGCCATTCCGTAGACGAAATGAATGTCTGCCATTTCTGCATTTTGAACACAATAATAGACAATAAATTATTACATACATACATACATACATTCTTAAATGACAAAAACCATGATCTTTTTTTTTAAATAAACTGTCATGACTGATTCCGCTACCATGGAAACCTCTCGGTTGTTTGCAAGGCTTGATATGCATGTATGTACAATTGTACATTTTAGCAATAAAACGGATTTTATTTTTTAAAGCGTAAACTATGCATCGAACGAAAAAACTCAAGAAATTAAATTTGTTTAAAAATAAATGAGGATTTCAAAAATAATTTTTGTTTTAAGATGAAGCAGTGGCATACTATTTTTTTCTGCAAAAATATTCAATACAAACCCCGTAGGTATGGACTCCACTGATAGAAAACATAAATTTGTACATCAAAAAATGCATCTTAATGCGTAGTATACGTGTACCAAATTTCGTAAGGATATCTACAATAGTCTCACAGTTATTGGAAAAAATAGATTTTTTGTGAAAACTTTACCACCTTGTAACACAAAAGTTAAGAGGTTTAGGACACGTGTTCATATGAACTTTTTGCCTTAAACTTAGTCAAAGATTCACTATTTAAAGTTTGTACAAGTACTTAATAAACACCCGTATACAGTGCTACTCAAGACTCTCCTCCCCTAATATACAATATTTTGAATGATTTTAGTAGATTGGGATTAATGCTAACAATTTGAGTTATATATATAAGTTGTTTTGTCTGAAAAAATAATTAAAAATTTTTATAACATAGAATAAAGTAGTCTAATGTGGAATAGAATTTGATTTTAATTAAAATGGATAATAAAAATATTAATATTGCTTTTACAAATTTTGTACACATATAGGTAAAGATCTTAGGAATACATAAATTTTTATGTCTCAAAAATATATTTTCGCAAAACTAGCAAAAAAATAAAAATATAAAAATTACTATTTTTTAGATTTTTAAAAATGGATTCCTAATGTGTGACACTTACATCTCAAGTCCTCTCAGCGACCGTCAATATGCATATCAGCCAGGAAAGTCAACCGATTTGGCCCTGAATGATCTTAGCAGGTTATTGTCAAAATCCCTGGAGGATAAAGAAATGGCAGTAGCAACTTTCGTAGATATTGAGGGAGCTTTTAGTGATGCTCAAACAAGATCTATAATTAACGCATTAGCAATAAAAGGGGTACCAGTAGTCCTATGTCAGTGGATAAAAGCCAGCCTAGAAGAAAGGGTAATAACATCATCTCTAGGCGAAGCTACATTGACAGCTAAAGCAGGCAGGGCTGCTCCCAGGGAGGAGTACTATCACCCCTTCTCTGGTCAGTCCTAGTGGATGAACTTATAAAAAGGCTAATATCTGCAGATTTTTACTGCCTAGGGTATGCCGATGACCTGGCGATCGTCGTAAGAGGCAAGTTCGCAGGTACAATATCGGAACGCACACAAACCGCTCTAAACATTGTCGACGAGTGGTGCAGAGAGGAGGAACTAACAGTAAACCCTCACAAAACCACAATAGTCAACTTTACAAAACGAAAAGTACCAACAGGACTAAAGTCACCAGTACTGAAATGAGTGAACATTCCATTCGCTCAAGAGGCCAAATACTTGGGAGTCATCTTTGACCACAGGTTAACATGGAAACAATACTTGCAAAAAGTCACCCAAAAGAGCACAACGTCCTTCAACTTAAGTCGAAGGTTGTGTGGAAAAAATTGGGGATTACAACCAAAAATGTCCCTGTGGTTATATACCAGAGTCATAAGGCCGATGATAACCTACGGGTCGGTGGTATGGTGGCCAAAGACTAGGCAAGCTGGAGCCATTCGACAGCTCAATGGTATTCAAAGGCAAGCATGCCTGAGTACCACGGAGCTATGAGAACGATTCCAACAGCAGCTATAGAAGTCATGCTAAATCTAACACCACTACATATATTCATTCAAGGCGAAGCCAGGTCTGTCACATACAGACTGCACAAAGGTTCATCGCCCATAAGCAGTTTGCATGGACGCGACTACTGCGAGCTATATAAAGAGTTGGAGAACGACCAAATAATGGGAATGCCTTCAGACGAAATGCTTTCAAAGTATAGCTTTCAAAAGCAATATAAAGTAAGTATACCAGACAGGGAAGCGTGGACGGGAGGACCTCCTATTCATGCAGATCTCACCTGGTATACAGACGGCTCCAACACCCATGAAGGTTCAGGAGTAGGTATATATAGTACCAAGCCAAAGACAGGAATCTCACTGAGCTTAGGTAAACATGCGACAGTATTCCAGGCAGAAATAGCAGCAATACATCACTGCGCAAAAGAAGTATTAAGACAGAAGGTAAATTGAAAAACCATTGTCATATACTCAGACAGTCAAGCGACGTTAAAAGCACTCAGTTTCATGCAGGTACACTCAAAGCTTGTGTGGGACTGTTTGGAAGCCCTAACAGAGCTGGGTAGTCAAAACAGACTAACCTTAGCCTGGATACCAGGCCACAGGGGACACAAAGGCAATGAAG
Organism: Psylliodes chrysocephalus; assembly: GCA_927349885.1. Taxonomy (NCBI): domain Eukaryota; kingdom Metazoa; phylum Arthropoda; class Insecta; order Coleoptera; family Chrysomelidae; genus Psylliodes; species Psylliodes chrysocephalus. The sequence continues at coordinate 51,946,986 of OV651815.1, read as the reverse complement.
AGGCTGATTTACTAGCCCGAGAAGGAGCATCAAATGCTCTTATTGGTCCAGAACCCTTCTGTGGTGTAACAAAAACAACTATCAGAACATGCACAAAGCAGTGGATGTTTAAAAAATCTCAGGAGTAGTGGGAAAACTCACCAGGACAGAGACAGGCCAAAAAGTTCTTAAAAGGACCATTGTCTAAACTCACCGAGCATCTACTAAGCCTTAATAGGAAAAATACTAGAATACTAGTAGGTCTATTAACAGGGCATTGTAGGCTTAACAAACATATGTTCAATATCGGTCTGACAGAAGAGGCCTTGTGCCGATTCTGTCAAGAAGAAGAGGAAACTGCAGAACACGTATTGTGCTACTGCGAAGGTCTAGTAAGACCGAGATTCCTTACACTTGGAGAAGAAAAACCAAGGGCAACTAGCTATACCGGAGAACTACTTCCCAGTCTATGGAGTCTACTACAAAAGACCGCATTAGACAAGGTACTCTAAACAATGATTAAAGGATATCCACAATAGATCTGAAAAGGTCGAGGTGGGGGAGGCCACATGGCACATAGTCTTAATTAAATCTAATCTAATCTACATCTCAAGTGAAAAACACCAGTTATCATAAAAAAATTATTTAAGAAAGTAACGAAATTTGCATAGCAAATTTACTTAAAGAAAATGGTATTTTGTATTGTAACCTCAGCTTTTTTCTATAGGAATATTAATTAATATAGAGGATGAGTCACATAAAACTCTAAAAATGCATATGTCTGAAACTAGATAACATTTTAAAATTTAAACCTATAAAAGTCATTTGGTCGCTAGGGGTGGGTGATTATCGAAATAAATGATCGATCATTGAAAATAATCGATTATTTTCAATCAATATATTTTTGGGTCGTATTTCCTTTAAAATCGACTACTTGATTATCTTTGAAAAATAAAAAATAATCGAATAATTAAAAAGCCAATCAACCGATAAATCAGTGTTTATAAAAAATATAAAAGAATTATCGTTTATTTTAAATAATCGATTATTTTTTTCGTCTATTAAAACAGATTATTCGATAATCTTTGAAAAATCGAAAATAATCGATTAATCAAAAATAATCTATTAATCAAAAATAATCGATTAATCAAAAATAATCGATTAATTAAAAAGTCGATAAACTGATAAATCGATTTAAAAAAAAATTATTTTAAATAATCTATTATTATAACTAATTTATTTTTGTTGTATTTCCTTTAAATTCGATAATTCGATTATCTTTGAAATACCGAAAGTAATCGATTATTCCAAAATAATTGCTTAATCGAAAATAACCAATTAATTAAGAAGCCGATTCTACGATAAATCTATTTTCCAAAAAAATAACCGAGATATCGATTATTTTCTAATAATCCTTTTCATATTTTTTTTTTAAATTGAATATTTTATTATCTTTGAGAAATCGAAAATAATCGTTTATTAAAGAGCTGATTAACCGACAAATCGATATTTCTAAAAAATAACCGAAATATCGATTATAAATAATAACTCATTATATTCGAATATATGGGGAATCCTACCAAGGTATCAGAATTAAGGGCGCAGTATCACTGTATTTTTCATATAAGAAGCAAGGGTTCACCATTTCCGATTGCATTTAAATCCCGCTAAATGTATTAAAATGAATCTTCTACCAGCTTAAAGTATAAGGTTTGGAGAATGAAATCTCCTATTTTTTATTTGTCCTGTTTATACACTGAATTTTAGAAAAAAATCATAAAAAGTGATTTTAAAACCACAGGCTAAAAAGTAGGAGATTTCATTCTACATATTTTTCCAAGTATCCCGCCAAAATATTTCTAAATTTTATTGCGTATTTTTCAAATCTAACTGGAAATACGATTAACAAATATTTGATAAATTTATTTGTCAAATTAGAGATTTTCTATGAATTCCTGTAATTGTGTATAGTTCATGTAGTTCATCTATTTTTAAGAAGATGTCACTGTAAAAAAATCTAGCTACTCTGTTTTAGAGATGGTTTTAATAGGTAAATGATTGTTTAGAGGTACCAATTTTTGAAACAATGATACAGCTGTATGCCGTCTTTTATTGTTTCGTGATTTTCATATATATTTGTCTCGCTTTGCGTTCCAGATACAAAATTATCGATTTGTGTTCCTTGCGTATGAACAAGTATTGGCCACGTTGCCAGATGTACAATAAATATCGATTTATACGATAATTTCACAATTTTTTCTCAGGCGAATTTAATTTTAAAGTGGGTGAAATGTGAAATGAGGGAGAGGAAC